>LR738710.1:246933249-246951929 GCA_902687465.1 Secale cereale
GGGGGGGGGGGGTGGACGTGTGGAGGCCGGCCTTTTGTAGGCACAGGCAGTGGTGGAACGCAACGGGTAGATTGGACGGACTGTGATTTTAGCGGTGAGAATTATGCCTATGGGAGGTGTACCAGACTTTAACACCATTGATGTCGGTGTCGGCACCATTGAACCGGGGATCTCCATCACATTGAAACTCCCCTCTTCCAAGTCATACAATGCACTCTTAAACAACCGCCCCCGCCCTCTAAATATAAAAGGTTAGAGCCTAATGCACTCTAAAACAGCCACCCCCACCCTCTAAATATAAAGACTGCAGTCTAATGCACTCTAAAACTGCCACCCTCACCCTCTAAATATAAAGGCTAGAGCCTAGTGCACTCTAGAATTTGTAGATATAGAATGAGTTGTAGGGAGTCTGTTAAGCTACCCGTAATGAAAGTATCATATACTAGTATCATGTATATGATACCAATGTACTCCCTCCGTTCCTAAATATAAGTCTTTTTAGAGATTTCACTACAAACTACATACGGATGTATATAGACATACTTTAGAGCATAGATTCACTCATTTTGCTCCGTATGTAGTCCATAATGTAATATCTTAAAAGACTTATATTTAGGAACGGAGGGAGTATGATATTACTTTCGTAATGCATAGTACTTCCTTCATGTCTAAATATAAGTCTTTTTAGATATTTCAATACAAACTACATACAGATGTATATAGACATATTTAGAACGTAGATTCAGTCATTTTGCTCCGCGTATAGTCCATATTGGAAATAGGGATGGAGGTAGTATCATAAGTTATTGTCTTAGATTGTCTCATTTATTTTCATGCATGACATAATGCAGCACAACATTTCAAATGATATGGTATCTTGGTACTATACTAAAACCTACTATTTTTCATCATTTAATTGTGTGTCACCTTATAAAAAATGGCTATTTGACATGCATAATACAACTCATGATATTCCCATTACGGACAACGTTCGAGTAAGTATTTTTACTCCTAAGTTTTATGTTAACGGTTTTATAAAATAACCGTGGGAATAAGGAATCTGCCAGAGTCGATCTTATAGCAACGCCATGTGTCACTAACAGATAACGACTTCCAAGGCCGTGGGAATCAATCAAGTAATGGTCCATTCAGGACAATGACAGATGGTGCCATTTCCATATGCCTCGCCATTCCATACGTTTTGTGGTCTCCAATTTCCTTTTCCTACATGCATGCGATTGGCCACTTAAAATCATAAAATGTATGTTTGTTCTCAACTAAAAAATAATTTATTTTTGCTCTCCCGCTTCAAAGCACGAGTGGACTCTGCTTGTCTTCCTTGTCTTCAGCTCCTTCGCTGGTGTGCTCCACATGGCCTTTGTCCATTGCATGCATATCTTGACGTGATGCACAATAATGACTGATCAGATAGTACAAAAGATAGATGGGTATACCAATTGGCTCAACCGCCTTAAGTTGATGTTTTCTCCTTCCGATCCATGTTACTTGTTACGTGACGCATGATGAAGACGATAGCACCAAGCCACCAACGTTACTCGCGTGTACCTCTAACTATTCGGACCTAAACTGCAATCAACATTCACACCATAGGAAATGCTCAGGGCCTCTTTGATTCACGGGATTATCAAAATGAAGGGATAGGAAAAATGCAAGAATAAGATGTCATGTCCCATAGTATCCTACATGATTTGAAAGAATGTTTGATAGCGCAGAAAAAACAAAAAAATTCTACAAAGAGGTTTGAGTGGATGAAAGTTTTCCTTCAAATTGTAGTACAAATGGATCCTATGGAAAAATTCTTAAGGATGCCAATCCTACGAATCAAACGAGTATCACAGGAAAAATTTCTAAGGGTTCAAATCCTACAAAAATCCTATGCAATTCTTTTGAATCAAAGGAGCCCTCAATGTGGACATGCAGTGATTTACGTACGGTTTGTAATCGAAACGACATTTGATATATCGAGCCAATGAGAGACATTTTTCTTAAAGAGTAAATTAAACCTGTCACAAACCTGAAACTTGAGGATAAAAAATGGAATTAACTCTGTTGACAACATGATGATCGAATGCGAGCTGTTCCATTCAGCTTGATCCGTGTGCTTAACATTACCCTCGGCCTGGCGCTTCGAGGAGCGAAAGGAAGCAGTGTTGGAGCGTCTTTCCTATAACAAGCCACAAGTACAGTCCATGTACGTATTATTAACCATGCTCTCAGGACAGTAACAGATGGAATTGCATTTCCACATGCCTCCACGCATGAGTTGGCCAATGCATATATATGTGCACATATTATATTGTAGTCTCCATTTACAACGGGTGGATGAAAAGGCCGGATTGTCTTGAGCTAGCCAAAAAGCTCCCTACTTGGGGCCTCTTTGATTCGCAGGATTGTAAAAACATAGGAAGAGGAAAACTATAGGATTGGAATGTCATGCTCATCTCAATCATATAAGATTTTAGTTTGTTTGATTGCATCATAGGAAGAACAAAGGATTCCTTCAAAGAGGTTTGAGTGGATGCTAGAAATCCTATGAGAAGTAATACAAAAAAATCCTTAGAAAAAATTCCTATAGGATTCATTCATATGAATCAAACAATCAACATAGGAAAAATTCCTAAGAATTCTAATTCTTCAAAACTCCTTTGCAAATCCTTTTAATCAAAGGAGCCCTTAGTTATTTTCTCTCTTCTTGTGTTCCATGCATGTCTTAGATCAACTCCAGTTCACGACCCCATTCGGACGTTTGTTTTGCCCGGATTCTGCCCGTTTGGGTAGAGCAATGGGGTCGTGTCCGGATTTTTTCTGGGATGCGGTGGCCGGGCGCCCAACGCGCTGACGCATTTCGACCGCATCCCGTCCGCATGCATTTACCTATAAGCACAAATCGTTTATTTTTATCATTGATTTTTGATACATGATACATGAAAGTACATCAACAAATTTTGACTAGAATAACAAGTCAAAAAAAACAAGAACCACACGAAGGCATTTTAGAATATATTCAACTTCGATAACTGCTCCCTTGATTTGGGTTAGTGCCTTCTCGATGCATTCATTGTTGATTTGCGGAGTCTCGATCTTGCGTGCTTCTTTCTTCTTCTAGTATAAAGAAGTAGACGTTGCTTCCTCAAATCTAGTCTCATCTTTTTTTTTTGCGGGTGAAAAATAGTTTTCATTTATCACTCAGGATCAATCTCCTTCTTACATAAGTCAGGCACCTCACCTGGTCCTTAACCCAACCATACAACCGTACGTTTCTCAATTCTACCAAAAGCAGCTAGGTAATGGCTAATGCCATTCTGCTCTCTACATATATGAGCTAGTTTAACTAATCTCTCGTCTCCTAGCAGTCTCCTAATCTGATCAGTAAGCATGGCATAACAAGACCAGTCCCTCTCTGCTGCCTTGATCATATTGAGCGCCATGAGGCTGTCTGTCTCCAATTCTATGGGCTGCTGCATCCACTTCAAAGCAAGGTTCATGCCCTCCATACAGGCAAGGAGTTCAGCTTCTAGAGGCTCCGCACATGACATCAGTTCCCTACACGATGAGAAGATAATCTCGTCGGAGCTATCCCTCGGGATCATTCCGGCACCAGCCGTTCCTGTCGTGGCGCAAAACGAGCCATCGACGTTGAGCTTTGTCCAACCTGTAGCCGAAGGAGTCCATCGTGGTCGCAGCCCAGCCGCACCTATACCATGCAATATATCTTTGCTCGACACCACTGCATCAACTACCTGCTTCCCTTTTGCCGGGTCTGCACTCGGATTGTTCTGTATGCCAACGAGTGAGTCGACGTAACTAAGGAGGAACATCTTCGATGCTTCGACCGGTGGCGGCTGCTTGTGATGTGTCATCTCATTGCGTACGTGCCAGCATCGCCAAAGTGTCATCATGAGCTCCATCCTCTCTGTATCAGGAAGATCACGGAGAGTTTGGGCGAGCCACTCCGGGCCCGTCCGATGGAAGGTAGCAGCAGCAGGGATCCTCCAATGTTCAGCCATTGCTTGCCATAGCGCTACCGCCCTCGAGCACCTGCAAAAAGCATGAAACGTGTCCTCCGGCTCCATAGCACAGAGAGGGCATTGGTCAGAGACCTCCAGCCCTCGACGTTTTTTATTAACTCAAGTGGGCAAACAATCTGTGAGCTGCATCTAGGTAAAGGTGCGAACCTTGGGAGGAGCAGGGCACCTCCAAATAAAAGCCCAGACGGCTCGTCGTCCGTCCGGTGCCTTGCTCACCTCGACTGATGAAGATCGAAGATGATCCTCTAAAGCAAGTCGATAAGCACTCCGCACCGAGAAGTTTCCATTGCACTCAGGACCCCATGCAAGGAGATCCTCGCCCAGCCGCGGTGATGTTCGAATCTTTGCTATCTCCTCCGCGTCCACCGGTAAAAAGATGTCACGTACCACGTCCATCCGCCAAGCACCATGGTTGTCCAGCAGCTCACTCGCCCGGCGAAGATGGCATCGTCCCTACGGTGTTACTGGCCTGCCACTACCATTCCTCGGGATCCAACGGCCACGCCATATTCTGATCGAGTTCCCGTTCCCCACGCGCCAAACCAGGCCAGATTTCAAGAGCTCCAGTCCATATTGCACACCCTGCCAAATAGCTGAAGCCCCACCTGAGAAGAACGTGTCCTATAGACTACCATTTGGATATTACCTCGCCTTCAAAACTCGGGCGCACAAGCTGTCCGGATTGGTCAAGAGCCTCCAAGCCTGGCGAGCAAGCAAGGCTTGATTAAAAAGACGTAGTTCACGGATCTAGACTCATCTCAAGCCTCTATTCTAGCAACAAATGCACAATGTATTCTTCTTCTCAATACCAAAAGTTGCATCCATTCTACACAATAAACATTTAAGTTAGTACATCGACAATGGCAATGGCGGTGGCGGCGAGGGACTAGGGTGGCTGGAGCGCTCGGGGGTGGTGGTGGAGGGGGGAGGGGGTAAAAAAGGGAGGCCTCTGCCACCGACCAGCAGGCCAGGGGAGGATAAGCGCGCGTCCGGGCCGTCCGCGCGCTGTCCGTTTCACCTCAAAGATGGCCCAAAATTGGGTCAGGGATGAGTCGAAAGCGGACAGAAAACGGGCAAAATTTTGTTTGCACCCGCGCACTGGGCCGTTTGATATGTCCGTTTTGCCCCAAAAGAATGCACCCGAAGAGGATAGGGTCGCGCGCTGGAGTTGGCCTTATACTCCGTATATGAACAAAACATGTATGGTCCTCGATTGGCTCTAGTGCACGCTGTTATTTTCACGCCTTTATGGTCTTTGTTTTGTGACGTGCGGAAGATGATGTCAGCAAACACGTTACTAGTGTGCCATGTACCATATAATAGTCGCTACCTTTGAGATGCAAGAGTAAAACAAAGCCGAAGCTATCCGTCCGTTGGCTGGTATGTATGAAAAACTCTCGCTCAACTCACGATTAATGCATCTTTCCTTTTCCGGGGACACAAATGCATATTTTCTTTTCTGGGGACAGAAATGCGTCTTTAGCTCTTCCCACATCGACCAATACCAGACTCGTTTGTTCTTACAAACAAAAAAAAAACTATGAAGCATGTGAATGTTGACATTTGTTACTATCTAGTACTACCTTTGTATCAACCAGTAAACGGGCACGTGCAATGCACGTCTCGACCAATGCACATGAAATTCACGTAATAGTTCATATGCAGGAGAATTCAAAAAATTGAAGAAGGCACGACTATGGAGATGTCATTGGACAAAATTCTAATGCACACCCCCAACTCAAATTGCTTCTTCAAGTTTTGATGTGAAAGCCATGACTTTTTTTGCGGGAGCAACCATGTTTTTTTTTTTGAAGTGTTCTGCCATTCAAAAGTAATGAAATATGTTACTATACCACAATATACAAGTTCAACTACTTAAGTCCCTTAAAGAGATATCTTCATTTGTCATAGTGGTCCATATAAAAGTATGCTAAGGTATTTTCTATACCAACATGGATGGAAAGAAATGTAAAAGGAATGTATGGAAGCCAATGTACATCAATGCGCTAGACAAAAACGCAATGGGTAGTAAGATGAAGAGGATTCCGGTTCTCTTGGCCCATCTTCCAATAATCGCCAATGCAAATGGGTAAAGGAGCACCATAATCCATAGGTTGAATAGCAGACCCAGTGCACCATGCCTTTTCTGCGCCGCAGACCATGTCCCCATATATAAGACTGATTTACCAATCGCTACACCAATAGCCAAGATGTTGGAAAACAATACCACAACCGCCGGTATCATCATGGGCACCCAATGCACTTCGTACATCTCAGCATACTTGTCATCTGTATCAGCCACCGGTTGCTTTGTGGTGACTCTGAAGTGTATACCTTTTTTTGTAAGGAGATTCACCACCATGTGCAACACCGCTGTTGGATATGCAGTTACTGAGCCAATCATGAAAAACTGCTCATTGCGCCACCAATCCAACCATGTGATTCCTGCCCACATTATCTCAAATAGGCCAATCACATGGATCATCGCAATGATGATGATAAGGTACATAATGTACCTGGTGTATGGTCTCTGTATAAGTATTTCTGTTGGAAGAAGCCACATCACTGGACAGAAGGCATACATTAGGATAAAGAGTGATGTCAGTGGGTAGATTGTGAAATTGATGTACGAGAGTCGCTGCACCAAGCTGAGTCGACGACCAGCGAACAGAGGGCTAATGTGCGAGAAGAACATCTCTAGGGAACCACCAGACCAACGCACTATTTGGCGGAGGCGCTCTGTTAGATTGATCGGTGCAGTGCCACGGAATGCTTCATGTTCCATGGTAACATACATGGAGCGCCAGCCTTGCCCATGGATGCGAAATCCTGTTACTATGTCTTCTGTTGCCATATTGTATATGTAGCCAATGCCCCTACCCCAATCTGTCAAATCATCATAGGAAGATGACACCACTTTTGTCATCTCTTCAAGAAATGAATCATCTAGTGATTGTGGTAGTGTAACACCTTCTTCTTGCTTTATGGCTGCTAAAACTGAGTTCAGGAAGGGTAATGAGTTACCAAACCTGTTACTGTCGACTATGATGTCCTCTGTTCTCCAGCAAGGTGGATCGATACCATAAAGTGCAAGGCGACGAAACATGCAACCTGTGCCAAGGTAAGTAGGCCCTTGTTGACCATTGAGGCCGTACATGGCACCATCAAAAAAGACTCGATTATGGTTTCCATACCGGTCTGTTGGGTCAACATTATCAAATCTTTGTGGGAACTGAACAAATCCAGTATTATCCCCTTCCCGTGGGTCTAGCATGAAGCAAATAGCAGCACGCAGGGCTTCTGAATTATTGATGTAGTGGTCGCAATCAAAGTTGATGAAGAAAGGTGCATTAGAGAGTAGAGCTGAGATACGTAGCTCTGCATTCAGAGCACCTGCCTTTTTGTTATGCTCGACACCTGGGCTCTTTTCACGAGCCACATATACCAGCATCGGCAGGCGCATATCAACATTGTCAAAGTTGAGTGGGTTGTCATTGCTCTCTTGTGCGCCTAATGGAACAACATGTTCTGGATGGCTCTGCACAATCTGTTGTTACGAAACAAGTTACATATTTGTCAGAAAATAAAATGTTGTTTGCCAATCTAGATAACAAAAGGGTGCTACATATGTTATAAAAGTAATAGTTACTTAAAAAGACTTATATACCTTAACAGTTCCTGCATGGTGCCCAGCCCTATGTTTTTCTGTTGGGTCAAGCCATGTGCCTGGCCATTGTGTTCCATCATCCATCCAAGTCACTTTTACATCTTCATCCTTTGTTCCTGTTTTACTGTAAATGTCTGACCTTTGGCGGATGGTGTTGGGAAGCATATCTAGATGCTTCTTGAACTCCTCATATTGCGTGCGTACATGCTTATAATCCTGAATGAATTCCTTATGTGAGGTCCCTCCGCACAACGGGCCCTCTAGTTCAAAATAGCTTTCTGGTGCTCTTGGCTCAATCAGATGCTTTCTGCAGAAGGGAACCCACAAAGCAGCAAACTTTGCGGTCTCAACCAGTGCCTCATAGAGGACCAGCGAGCCGCTATCATCTGATAGGTAGCAGTTGCACCTGCCAATATGATAGTCGGCTGCAAGGATAGAGAGAACACAGTTCATGGTGTACAATATGGGCTCATCAGTAGCACTGGCGGTGGTGACAATGACGTCGATGCCTGGCAGTTGGGAGCTCCTGCCTGGTGTGTCAAATTGTTTCCTGAGTGTGGCAAGGTCGGGTATCATTTTAATGGGATTATACTTTGGGAGCTGGTAGCTTAGCCATGATAAGCTAAACCACACGTCTGCGACGACAGACATCACCCAAAACCACATGACATCAGAATTATTATGCTTGATGCGCCATCCGACGAATAAGATGACGGCGATTACTCGTATCAGGATCAATGCCCTGTTTATCACGAGCAGGGAAAATGTAATCAGTGCATACAAATGTTAGCAAATGTACAGTCTAGCTATGCAAGTGCCTACTAGTACTTAGTGCTTATTAACATGAGCTATTTCATTTTATATGATCGATCTATCTCAAACGAGAATGTATCAGGACTTCAGAAGAGTGTGGTGTTTTGGATCCCATGTTCCAAGGAGCATGATGTTTTCTTCACACTTGTACACATTGATTTGTTCTACATATTTATAGTCACAAAGAAAAGATTTGTTCTACATATTTTTAGTATTTTTTTTACTAAAAACACATTAATGTGCAAGCTGCACACCCCAATTTTTTTTTTGATTGACCCATAGTAGTGCGTACTGGATTCACTTTTGATACACATATTTACTTTTTTATGTAGCCCATAAATGACCAGAATGTATTTGTATTAAAATTTATGGACCCATGATAGCAGTAGAAGAATCACACATATTTGTCTCTTGTATGTAACCCATAAATGACCAAATGTATTATTAAACTATATTGCATATGTACTTTTTAAAATCTATTATATATGTGCATTGTATTGTATATGGTTCGCATCTGTGGGCCATATTATATATAGTCTGTTCACAAAAATAAACATGGTACTTTTCTATGGAACTAGACTTTTTGTTATCTTGTCACATACTCCCTCCGTTCCTAAATATAAGTCTTTGGAGAGATTTCACTATGAACCACATACGGATGTATATAGATGCTTTTTAGAGTGTAGATTCACTCATTTCGCTTTGTATGTGGTCCATAGTGAAATCTTTCCAAAGACTTATATTTAGGAACGGAGGGAGTAAATTATAAGTCCATGCTTCCTCGGTTCCATAATACTTATCATGGTTTTAGATTAGAATTCTAAAACCATGACAGGAATTATGGAATGGAGTATTTTACAGTGTAATTACAGAGAATAAAACAAGCGTTGATTAATTATTTCATTTCAACCCAGAAAAGTTTTTCTCTCAGTTAATATTGAAAGGTCCTTTACCTCAAACACTTAAAACTGATGTTGCTTGCAGAGATTTAAGATAAAGTTCATTAGATTTCATTTCACATTTCAGACACAAAATTTGCTATCAGTTTAAAAACATACACCATGCTAGGCCCCTTAGATTACTGAAGATGCACTGCAGAGCGAATTACAAGAAGGAAAGCCCACCTGTACGGGTACAGGATGATATTCTTGACTCTCCTGTTCGAGAACAGCAGCGGCCGGCCGCCGCCATTCTCCAGGTCTGCCTCCGCCGCCACGTCGTCCGGCTGGTCGACGTCTTTCCAGTACTTGTCCTTGGCTTTCAGGTCGCCCTTCAGCTTGTGGCCGCCGTGACCATTGGCCACGACCGGCGTGACGACCAGTGCTCCTGCATGGACGCCGCTGCCGTTCGAGAGGAGTGGCCGACTGAGGTCGGTGGCGGCGCCGGCGTCTGTCACCGGCGAAGTCGTCATTGCCTGCATGGTGCGGGCATGCACATAAATCGTAGGAAATCCTGCCTTGTGCTAATGTGCTTAACTGTCACACGTACGCATGCATAGAGATATGATTGGTTAAGGTAAGTAATACGTACCTGCGGGTAGCTCCGCGTATGTGCGGTGCCAGGCCAATAAGAAATAGAGAGAGAGAGAAAGAGGAGCGAATGCTTTGCACGGTACAGAGAGGAGGTCACGGGTGTATTATATACACACGCTGGCATGTCCAGCTAAGCTGGTACAGTTGGCATGCAGGGCATGCACAGACGCGGACAAATAATGGCCATTAAAGGTGTAGTAATTAAGTTATTAATAATATGTGAAAATTGTATAGTACAGTAGCAAGCATGCGTGGATAACGACATTCTTTTGTTGAAGTTAGGCAACATAACAATATTATTGTTGAAGGAAGTGGAAGGGAAATCCTATAAAACTGACATTTGCAGAAGAAATGAGTGCATAAGATTTGTCTCCGGGTCAACTAGCAAGGATTGAGTAAGTCTATCTCTCAAGTTAAATGAAAATAAGGGGAAGTTTGGACAATCCCTGATCAAGGTAAAACAAATTACTTTATCTTCGGAACTTTAACATCAAAGACGGTTCACATATAATTAAGATTCTAAAAGTATATGTACTTATGATAGTTAGGGCAATATAAACTGGCTTAAAACTCAGCATACAATGATATCCCAAATAGTAATAAAGTTATCTAGAAACTCAAAGGTCGACGCTACACGTCCGCCTGCAGATAGCACAAAAACATCAACCGCCTCTAGGGCCATTCGATTGATGAACCCCCCAACGTCCTCCCATTGCAGCTTGGCTTAACCCTGTTTCACTAACCCAAAGTACAGATAGTTTTTTTTTTTTTAGAAAAGGAGCTTGGGCTCCGGCCTCTGCATCAAACTGATGCATACGGCCATCTTATTATAAAAGAAACCATCCAACAAAGGTCTTACAAGATCTGAAAGTGAGTAAATCAAAAGAGGCTAAAGGCAAGATCGCCACAACCGGCCGGTAAAAGTAAGATAAGATGCTAAACACCTATCCTATTACATGACCGCCATCCAAACCGGTTGTAGATATCCCGAGCTACCATCTCCCAACGGGTAGACGCAGTAACCAAATGCTCCCTGGCCTCCGTCTGAGTGAGTAGCGACCACATACGGATAAGAGTAGTGGTTCTGAAGATGACCTGCAAGAAATGAATATTTGTTGTTCTGTTAAAAACCAAATCATTTCGACAGTTCCAAATTGCCCATAGTAAAGCACATACTCCCACTCGGATATGTCTTGCTATTACCGGATCAATCCCATGCAACCAAGTCCCGAATAACATATTAATCGAACTAGGTGGATTGATATTAAAAGCTATTTGAACTGATCTCCATAAGAGTTTGGCCAGAGGACAATCAAGGAACAGATGTCTAATTGATTCATCATGATCACAAAAACTACATCGTTTAGATCCTATCCAATTCCTTTTAGCCAGATTATCTTTAGTCAGAATAACTTGTTTATGTACGAACCACATAAACACTTTGATTTTAAGAGGTACCTTAACTTTCCAAACGTGCTTCGAGCTGGGAATCACACTAGTATTGATACAGTCCAGGTACATGGACTTTACAGAGAAAACCCCATTCTTGGCTAGTCTCCAATGTATCTGGTCCGGATTGTGGGACAATTGAACATCCATCAACCGTCTCACTAAATGGAGCCACGCTTCCCAACGATTCCCTACCAAAGCCCTACGGAATCGAATATTAAGCGGAATGGTATTGAATATTGTAGCAACAAAAGTCTCTCTCCGTTGAACAATATTGTAAAGTGTTGGGTATTGTAGTGCCAGAGGAGTCTCCCCTAGCCACGTGTCTTCCCAAAATCGAATAGACGTACCATCTCCGATAATGAATTTTACTCTGTTAAAGAAAGCAGATTTCACTCTCATTAACCCCTTCCAAAAGGGAGAATCCGTCGGTCTTAACGTCACCTGGGACAGGGTTTTTGACTGCAGGTACTTATTACGGAGGATCTGTGCCCAAGTTGCATCCGTGTCACCAGCTAACTTGAACAACCACTTACAAAGTAAGCATCTATTCTTTACCTCAAGGTTTTCAATCCCAAGACCGCCTTGGTCTTTTGGTCTGCAAATAATGTCCCACTTAGCAAGCCTATATTTCTTTTTGGATTCATCGCTTTGCCAGAAGAAACGAGATCGGTAGAAATCTAACCTTTTCCTCACACCAACCGGCACTTCAAAAAAGGAGAGGAGAAACATAGGCATACTAGTTAAAACCGAATTAATGAGAATTAATCGACCTCCGTAAGACATAAGCTTACCCTTCCAGCAGCTAAGCTTTTTCTCAAAGCGGTCTTCAATAGTTTTCCATTCACTATTAGTGAGTTTTCTGTGATGAATCGGAATGCCCAGATAGGTGAATGGCAAAGACCCCACGTCACAGCCAAACAACTCTTTGTAGGCTTGTTGATCTTCTTTTGCCCTCCCAAAGCAAAAAACTTCACTCTTGTGAAAATTGATTTTTAAGCCCGACAGTTGCTCAAACAAACATAAGACTAGCTTCATATTCCTAGCTTTTGCCAAATCGTGCTCCATGAAAAGAATAGTATCATCGGCATATTGCAGGATGGAGACTCCCCCATCCACTAAATGAGGAACTAGGCCTTCGATCTGACCTGCCTCCTTAGCCCTACCAATGAGAATTGCCAACATATCAATGACGATATTGAATAAGATTGGCGACATAGGATCTCCTTGTCGCAAACCTTTGTGGGTTTGAAAATAGTGTCCTATGTCATCATTGACCCTTATACCAACACTCCCTTTCTGGGTTAACGAAGTAATCTGATCTCTCCAAGATTGATCAAAACCTTTCATGCGCAACGCCTGCTGCAGAAAAGGCCATTTTACTTTGTCATACGCCTTCTCGAAATCCACTTTAAAAACTACGCCGTCAAGTTTTTTTGTGTGAATTTCATGCAACGTTTCATGTAGTACCACTACGCCATCAAGAATGTTTCTGTCAGGCATGAACGCTGATTGAGACGGATTAACCACAGAATGCGCAATTTGCGAAAGCCTGTTCGTTCCAACCTTTGTGAAGATTTTGAAACTGACATTTAGCAGGCAAATAGGTCTGAATTGCTCAATACGAACAGCCTCAGATTTCTTTGGAAGCAACGTGATCGTTCCAAAATTAAGATGGAACACTTGCAGATGTCCCTCAAAGAAGTCCTTGAACATCGGAAGCAAATCCCCCTTGATAATATGCCAACATTTTTTGTAAAACTCCGCCGGGAACCCATCCGGACCCGGAGCTTTACCATTTTTCATTTGGGAGATTGCATCAAAGACCTCTTTCTCAGAAAACGGGGCAGTCAAAATCTCATTCTCCTCGTTAACTAACTGAGGTACATCATGAATTCGTGATTCATCCAAAGAAACAAAATTATCGTCAGGAGGCCCGAATAATTGTTTATAGTAATTTGTGATGTAGGTCTTTAGATTGTCCTGTCCCACAATCGTGCCTTCATCTTGCTCAAGTTGGAATATTTTCTTCTTTCGATGTTTACCATTCGCGATCATATGAAAGAACTGCGTGTTATCGTCACCCTCAACGATTTTGCGCACCTTTGCCCTCAACGCCCATTTTAATTCCTCTTCACGGAGTAATTCTTTGAGCTTTAACTCAGCCATTCTCTTAGCTTCCAACTCATTGGCATCTAAGATTGACTGCTCCGCTTTGATGTCAAAGTGATTCAGCAGCAGAAGAAGTCTTTCTTTTTCTGCCCTATAGATACCTTCAGAGTGCTTAGCCCACCCCCTGAGAAATCTACGAAGGTGCCTAATCTTATTTTGCCACCGATCAATGCTGGATCGTCCTCCGACCTCCTTCGCCCATTCCCTAGCAATCAGATCCATAAATCCTTCTCTATCAAACCAAGCCGTTTCGAAAGAGAAGGGACGCCTATTACCAAAGTTCGTGGCTTCCCCCGAATCAACTAGTAATGGGGTGTGGTCTGAAATTTCCCGTGACAGTGCTTGTACCGTCACCAGAGGGAACTTCTGTTCCCACTCCACACTCGAAAGAACCCGATCTAATTTTTCATAAGTAGGGTTAGGGAGATTATTGGCCCAAGTAAACTTCCTCCCCGATAACTCAATCTCGCGGAGGTCCAGGCTTTCAATGATAGTGTTGAACAAAAATGGCCATCTGCCGTCAAAATTATCATTATTTTTCTCATCCCGGCGACGAATAATATTAAAATCACCCCCAACCAAGAGAGGGAGATGCTCGTTCCCACAAATACGAACTAAATCAGCCAGGAAATCCGGTTTTAACTCTGGCTGCGCAGCCCCGTACACTGCCACGAGCGCCCAATCAAAACCGTCCACCTTCGACCTGACACGAAATTTAACCGCAAAGTCCCCCATGATGACACTTCTCACTTCCAACGAATCACATTTAACCCCAAGTAGAATCCCACCGGATCTTCCTCTTGGTGGCAAACAGTGCCAATCAAACTCCACCCCTCCCGACAGTGATCTAAGAAACTGAGGGGAGAAATTATCCCGTCCCGTCTCCGAGAGAGCAATAAAATCAAGCTTATGCTCAATGGACGCATCAGCCAGGAATCTTTTCTTAGCCAAGTCTTTAAGACCTCTGCTGTTCCAGAAGATGCCTTTCATTTTTCATCATGAATTTTTTTAGAAGTCCGAATTCTAACGCTTCTACGCACCGCCGAAGTTGGGTATATCTTACGCGTCCACTTACGTTTCGATCTACCTTCATCCTCCGGTCCAACTACAAGACCACCTTCACTACCTACGTTACCACTCCCCCTCTTCCATGAGGGGTCCTCCATCTCCAGTCTTGGAGACGAAGAGTCCTCTTCATCCTCCGTTTCCAGGGAGGTAGGATCCAGGTCCATGCAAAGGTTGCCAATAGTGTTTATCCCCAACTTAGCCACCTCTGAATCATTCAGAGGTTTAATGGCTGCTAGATTATTAAGAATATCAATAGCACGATCTGCCTCCAGATCCAAAATATCATTAACGGAATTAGCTACTTCTTTGTCACTTCTACCCAGCGATATCCCCAGTTGATTGGCATTATTAATAATCTCATCCGCAGAGAAATGCAAAATGGAATTGGAAGTGTTAACGGACATACCAGTAGTGGTCTGAATGTTATGGAGCTTGGCCACTCGCTTGGCACATCGAAGCTGCATATCATCGACATCCGGAAGATCCTGCAAGCGACAGCTCATCCGCCGCCCTGAAGACACTGGATCCGGAATCCCACCAAAAGAGATGACCTCATCGCGAGAAACGCCGTCTGTAGCCAAGCCACCCGCCAGCCCTCCCACCGGGCTGACCTGCGCAGGACCACCATGAGTCGACAACGGCGATTGCGGCTCGGTCACACCAGGATCTGCCACCGCCGCCCCACCTGGGCGCTCCGGACTCACGTCAAGGACCATCTCCCCTCCGTCCAAGACTAGGGCAGCCGGTAACCCTGGAGATCGCGTGTGAACAACATCCTCCCGGGGACCCACCAGGTCCACACCGGCAGTCGGAGAATGAGGAGAGTGGGCCACCTGCCCGCCCTCACCACTCACCCCTCCCACCGCCCTAGGAGGGATGGCCACCACGCCGAGAGCCTCTGTCTGGCCCTCACCGTCAGCCAAGTCGAGAAGCGAAGGTAGAATAGCCTCCAGCGGATCATCCGACTCCACTCTAGCACTCCAGAGGCGACTCGGCGCCGAATGTAACTCAAAAGATCCGATCCGCAGAGATTTGGACGGTGTAGAGGTATCCTGAACCTCCGAAGCCGTCCCGGATGAAGAACCAGACGGAGGAGGCGGCCCTTTCGCCATATCATGCTGCGAGCCATCCGTCCCCATATTCTGATTGCCAGCACCTCCGCCACCCTCTGTCGTATCCATATCAACTATATCTCCACCCTCGCCATCCTGAGGTATGGGCGTATCCTCAATCTCAAGCTCAAGCACATATGTAGTTCCAGCGTGAGTCCACTTGACCACATCTGGTACATACTCCACACTAACAACACTCACTAGCAAACGAGCCGCGCCATGAGACCGAGTAAATGGCATATCCACCTCCTCAGTCTTCCCAATAAGAGAACCCAAGCTCCAAGCAATCAGAAAGTTATTAATGAGTCGACGAGGCGCCCCATAAAAGCGTACCCAAACCTTCTCCAACGGTGTGCCAGTTGGGTCTTTCTCCTTCCATTCATCGAAAGTGAGATAAATACTGGTACTAGGATACCTGCACATGCCCCACTTAAGCATATACATCTGATCTTCCTTGGTGGGGAAGTCAACCTTGAAAGTCTGGTCCTCTAACTTGACTAAATCCCACTGATGATTCCCTGGAACCAAATCCTGCAGTTGACGCACAATCTGAGCCTCTGTCAAGCACCCATTAGCCACCTTGACTACAGCCGGAAAAGAGTTATCTGGCAACTGAACAGCCGGTGCCATGTCTGGTGACTCGAAAAACATCAACTCCTGGCAACAAACGCCATAAATAGTGCAAACCGGCTTAGGCCCCACGAGCAGAGGACAGTTGCTCGACACGTGCTGGGATCTGCAACAATAGTCACAAAGCGCCGTGGTACATTCCGCCACAAAATGACCGGCCTCTCCGCAACGATAGCAAGGCAACTTCTTCTTCTTGATGGCCCATTTAGACAATTTGTCCCCATTGCGTTTATCCACCGCCTTTTCTGAGCCCCCAACAACAGCCTGTACCTCCGGAATGCTCACCGCCGCCAAAGCCTGGACAGCCTCAACCGCCGCTTGCGGAAGCACGGTAGGGTCGGCCTGAGCAACCGCAGCCGACGCCTCCACATCAACAGCAGCCTCAGGGGGTGGGTGTTGACGCGGTGGAATAGGACGTCATCCCCCACCGCGGCCGCCTCGGAACGCGCGATGACCCCCACGCGGCTGCCGGTAAGAAGGGCCACCAACACCCTCAACGAACGTTCCAGGCGGTCCTTGAAAACCTCGTCCCTGGCCATTGCCGTTGTTCCATCCAGAATTCCGACCACCACCCGAAGAAGACCCGCGGTGCTGGCCGTCACCGTAGGCATTGTAACCATCGTCTCCCCAGGTACCATACCGATTGTACCGCGGTCCTCCATTGTTAACATCCATCTGTCCATCATGCTGCAAGAAGTTACCACGACCACCTCCCTGGGCGCCTCCGCGCCCGACGAGAGGAGCGCCGCCGCGGCCAGCAATGGGGCCGCCCGGACGACCAACAGCCTGGGCACCACCCCGTGGCTCCTGCGCAGCACCGCCCCGACCAGCGGCGGCCAACACCGTCGGCGCCCCGCCCCGGCCAGCACCGAGACCAGCCGCCGCGGGCGCAAGGGTAGCCCGCCCCTGGCCGGCCGCGCCCGGCTTAGCCTGAGTCCCCGCTCCTCTCCCCGCCATACTAGGGGAACCAGACGTCGCAGCACAGGGCTCTCCACCTCTGGGAGAGATCCTACGTGCCCGTCCAACTCCAAGCGCTAGGAACGACGGTCGCCAGGAACCGAAAACCCTAGGCTTCGACCCGGCGCCGCTAGCATCATCAGGACTGCGTAGTTGATCCCCCTGGATCACTACATGGGCCTCTTGCCCCGTCCCAATGCTCGCTAGGCCCAAAGCCACACACTCCGGCCCAACATGGCCCAACAATTCAAACAGACGAGCCTGACGAGAATCACGGATCTCGGTCGCCGTCTGCGCAGGAGCCACCGCCGCCGGCGGCTTACCTGGCTTCCGGCGAGCCTGCACCACCTTCCACGAGCCCAAGAAATCACCGAATGTGAGGGAAGGAAGCCGTACCTTAGGGAGAGGTCCTTTCCAGGGCCGGATCGTCGTCGGTGCCGTTCGCCGGTGAACTACTCGCCGGAGAACCTCCACCTTGTCCGATCTAGCCAGACCATCCCACGCACGATCTTCCCTAGGCACGATTCCCTCCACGCAGTCGGCGGCTTCCTCCTCCGAGTAGCCGGCCCCGAGAACCTCGCACAGCTTGTCGCTAGGTGTCGGAGATAGCTCGCCGGATCCGCCGTCCGAGGCACCGGAGTCATCAGATTCCTCGTCCTCCGCGGCCCCGAGGGCCCAAAACCTACTCCCGCACCTGAGCTCCTGCGCCGGCCGCATGGCTGCGGCAGCGCCGCTGCGCGCCGCTCACAGCGCCCGTCGCCCGCCCGTCGCCTCACCCTCGCCTCACCCTCGCCTCACCCTCGCAGGGATATCAAGAGTAGTATCAGTACTAATTTGCCGCATGGTATTTCAAAATTGGGGGAGAATTTCACTTCCCCGGCCTCTGCTAGTAGAAGTGACAATATATCACTATCGTAGTACCAGTGCATACAACCAAAAACAGGAGGTGGACTGATGAAGAGTGGCGTCCTTGGAGCCAATCCGTTGTGTGTAACGCTTGCAGCAGTGCCCCCTCGTCTTCCTCGTCCACATATAGTGAGCGGGCATGAATTGCCTCGAATCTTTTTCTACGCACGCGCGGCATGCTTCCTGTTTGTGGGAAGATATATGATTATTATTATTTTTAGAAAGGAAGAGATACAACTAGCATTGTGGCGGGGGCACCGTGCCACGTTCTAACGACGTCTGACAGATGTGCCTTATGGTGGTATTTTCCCGGCAGATGGATGTG
>LR738710.1:246952119-247038642 GCA_902687465.1 Secale cereale
GACATTGTCGTTATTTAGAATGGAATTGAGCTGAAGATATAGCTCACTATTCATATCGAATGATAACTCCAGGCATTGTTTGCTGGAACACAAGACAAGATTTGAAATAGTCAGAGGGGGGCGCAGGAAAACTAAAAAGCTGAAACCAAATCAAGCAAACAAGTCTATATACGGAGATAGTCAATCCCAATACGAACTATATACGAAGCAAAATAAATGAATATACACTTAAAAATATGTCTATATACATCTGTATATAGCTCATATTAAAATCAAAAATACTTATATTTAGGAATGGAGGTAGTATATAAGAGTTGGGATAATAATAGAGCCCACCGTCGGCTATACAGTGTTGACATCTACGTTATCTATAGCCAAGCTTAGAGCCAACATATATATATATATATATATATATATATATATATATATATATATATATATATATATATATATATATATATATATATATATTAGTTCAATACATATATATGCTACTTTATTGATACATGGACCACCTCACTGTCTTATAGAGCCATTTAGAACAAGTGCTGCAGATCACTTTTAATCTATAGCACACTTCTCTTCTCTCTTCGTCAACTCTGCAAAAATATAATATTTAAAGTCTTACATCACGCCTATCATCTTATTATACTTCTTCTAATGCGTATGCACCTACCGGAAGGTGGCATAGTGGGAGGAAGGATTTTCTTCACTACATATATTTTTGGACATCTTGTTACCTTCGATCCCTACCATAGAGCAACTCTAGCCCTTCCACTTAAAAGCTTTAATCTCACTCTCCTACTTAAAAAGAACATAAGGTTTTTTCATCCACCTCATCCTTCATCCAAACTTACCTCCCTCTCTTTGATTTCATTTTTTCCCTGCTATCTTTTGTTTTTTCGCCGGTTTCCCCTTGAAAACCCCGCCTTTTATTGACTTGCTAAATAAAATTATGTTATCTTTGGTAAGCCAAGAAGTGTTTACCAAACAAAACTTTACATTTATTTATATATGTAAATCATGGGCAATATTTGGTACACATTTATTTCCACAATCACATTAACGTGGGCAGTTAAATCACATGCTGACGAACTAGAATATGTATACCAGTTGCAACGCATATGCAATTATCTAGTTCCTAAAAAAAGACATTATTCATATATTCTTCATAGAACATTGAAGCATTGAGAATCGAGAAGCTCATCATCAGATCCTAGATGAAACTCCTAGATGATCTTGTTGAGCACTTCGGGCAACTTCATAACACTTGATTCTTGTGCTTTTCTCGTGAATTTTGGACTATTACTTGATTCGGGATGTATGGTGTGTTTGAATTTGAATAATTAAACTTAATAACACTATATTTGAAATGTCATTGAACTATGTGCATTGATTCTAAAGTTTGGAATTACTATGTTGTGCAAATTAAGTTGAAATGGAGTTCAGAGGCAAATTTTTTTTTGAAAAAATATAGCAAAATAATTCTTTAGGGAACTAAGTTATGGTGGAAGTGTACCAAAAGTTTGATTCATCAAATTTTGTGGGATTAAGTTTAGATGAGAAGGCTAGGGGATTAAATTTTAGGGAAGGGCTAGAGTTGCGCTTACAGACCTAGAATGCCTTACCCTGCATAACTAGAAAAATCAACAAACAAGAGTATTTGATGCATAGGAAAAGGCGATCGAAAATGTGGCGACAACTGAAGGTAGCTAGACTAATTGATGTGGGAAAGTGGGAGAAGGTGGATGCTTTTGCGGGGATTTCTATTTCACCACCTTTAGCTGCACATACAGAACCACCACCTAGAAAAAAATCCTCACCCCCGTAATAATATCTTTCTCAGTTCCCCTGCTACCACTTTTGCGCAAAGACCCCCCGTCGTCTGCCGCAACCATTTTTCACCTTCCCAGTTGACCCACCCCATCTTGCCTGAGCCACTGCCTCGCCAGTTCCTTGCCGCCTAGGTCTCCCTTCGACACCAGTAACCTACACCTGCACGCCCTCCCTAAGTTTAAAATGTGCGACCGTAGGCTTGGAACCGATCTCAACTTTCCCCTTCACCATCATCAATGCAGCCACCTGTCCCACATCTGACACCTTCTCGGCTGGTCACAGTCGTCTCGTCCTATAAATGGGCCATGCTCGTTGTGAGCATTTACACTTTTAACGAGCGTAAATATGATCCTAGTTCTAGCTCTCTTGTAGGTTGAGGATGTAAAACCGGAAATTCAGTTTGGCTCTTGGGAGCATATGCTCCTGAGAAACAAAAGTGTTTGTTTGCAAATGTTAACAAAAAAATAGATGGGTTCATTGTCACACTCAAATGCTATCTGCAAATTTTCAGGGAGAAAGCTTATGCTTTTTGATATGTGCAAAAAGAACCAGTCGAACGCCAAACGTTACCCTTAATTTTGTTTTTTCACTGATGAAGCATTGCTATCTGGGTTCTCATGAAAATTTTCAAGATTGCTTTTTACACTAACAAGAGCATGTATAGAAAAAAAAATTACTATTTATTTTGAATTTAGAATTCCGACAGGATATGCACCCCAGAGCCAAAACAGCCATCCCATGTAAAAATCAATTTTACACCAATGTTGAAGCCAAAGTGCATAACTCTTTTTTATTGTAAATTCAAGCTATTGGGCAAAGTACTTAGTGGAGTATAACTCCACATATGGTTCCATAGCCAAGATCAAGCAAGTTTCAAGTTGAAGACCCAGATGGGACAATTTAAATAAATAAAATTATGATGAATTTTCAGCCCACACTTAGGCTGACGCAATCAACATCGAGGATGTGTGGATATTTGAAGTACAATCTATTGCATTTCTCACATTCGACTTTCCTTGTTTTGAATTTCGGATATAAATTGGCTGATGTTTATAACTTGCTAGCTAGTAAAATTAGTACTGACAACAAAAAAACTCGTGGCGGCAAGCCGTGTGTCTGAAAGAGCGGGAGATAAACAGATATCCAATAACGAATGGTTACTCATACATGTAAACTTACACATGAGCCCATTTTTTCATATATCGCATTGAAATTTTTGTTCAATGGTAGTTTTATCATTCAAACACACGAAGCATGACATAGATGCACCCGGACCGTTAACTACTATAGCATGGTACATTTGAATGCATGATCATATACGCAATAGGAGCATAGCCAAGCCAGTAGTATCACACAGAGCATCATGTTAAAGTGCAAGTGATCCTTGAATTATAGCTATTCCCAATGGTGCCACAGTCTATCACCATCTGGGTCTACGATTAAATCCTATAACAGGTGCATACAACTTCTAGGTACAATTTAAAGCATAAACATCACAAACACATAACTAGTTTATATCTGAAATCTTATTACCTAGCCCAAATAATAAGCATAGCACAACGAAGTCATAGTAACATCGGAAAGAAAGAAATAGTTCATCTGAAATCATACTGCCCATGCCCAAGTAATAACCATGGCATAGCGAAGTCATAGTGACATCAATTCTCAAACAATCATCATAGTAGGGATCAAACCCTCGTTGAGATAGTGTAACTTATTTATGCATGTTGAGAAACCTCCATATCTTTCTATTAGGAAAATCCCTCATGTTAACAGAGAAGCAAGGGTAAGTCCCCAACAAATAGAAAGAAACACATAAGTGCTTATCATTAGAAAAGAAGTACGAGTAACATGGATAGGAAAGTAGTACATTATAGTGGAGACACCCTTCAAACTAGTTGCAAAGGAAAATTTAGCAGTCGTGACACTCCTATTATTATTCTAAAACATATAGAAATTGGTAATTAAAGATGTTGATGTTCTACGAAGAAACATAATACTACCTATTTACTTTATTATCCTTGCTACACCACATGATGATTTTTATCATAAAGTGTTTGGCAACCTTTCTCATATAAAACTGGTGTGAATGTTCATTTCCAAATAAAAATTTAACATACAATCTGATGAGGAAGAGGTTGACTTCATGTTTTTTTTGGTATTACTAATAAACACTACAAAAATTCAATTAGCCCATCTTGAAATTTAACATTTCCAGTTGATGATTTGTGAGAACTCTTAAAATCTCCTAAGGGACAGGTTTAGATGACTAGACACTGGTCGCGTACAAAGAACCTAGCAACTTAACATGTGTATTTTCTTCGTGGGAACTTAACATGTGCACAAAATAGCTTATTTTTGTAAATGCTTACCTTCACTCACGAGGAGGAGCAATTACATGACGCGTTCAAATCTATTCGTCCAACTACCTCTTATACTTTGGGTAACTCGAAAGAATTGATCTTTGTGCTATTTATGTATAAAATTCGTACGGAGGATGTGAAACCCATTATTGGTGATCAAGGATGCTTTAGTCCAAAAATGAAAGAAGTGGTGAAACTATGTGAAGCTATAATTATTTAACTTATATCTATAGCAAGTGTGTTAGTCACGAGAATTATGTTCGTAAAAGAGGAGTATTATACACGGACACACTATGAAACACCATAATACACGACATGGTGGGCCAACAATAACATGCCCATACAATCCCATCCCTCCGCCGCATAGAACATATTCAACTAGGAATATTGTCAAGATTACCACCCAAACATATCACCGAAGACAACACACTATACACCACCATTATAAACCAAAAACACTCCATGTGATCCCACTACAATACGCAACTTCGCCATGTAAGGTGGTCGCAACCACGAGAGCAACAAACGACTCCAAGAAAATTTACCTCACAACCTCAAGAAGATCATAACACATGATTTCACTCTAGAGATATCGTATAGAACTCCAAAACAACACCCTTAGAAAGGAAAAAACACATAACTATTGTCGTTGTCGGACCCAACCAAGCAAGATCGGGACGTGGATTTCACTTCGGCGCATGAAAAAATCACATAAAGTGGGTGTCCTCATGTTGGCACCCATCTAGAAGCCACCATATGTCGTGGATGTCACATATTGCACCCGTGGAGGCGACGTGATGAGGTGGCATTCGCACCACCACACCGATGCCATCGACTTCATGACAGGTTGCTACCGCTAGTGCATCTAGAACTAGTACAACAGAATGCGAGGCAATGGGGCAGTTAGACACACCACCATAGCAACAACAAGCAACACTGAGTTATACTATAGAAATGTATAGCCACAATAGCGCATCGGTCCATGCATTGGAAGATGAATGGAGCTGCATGAGTGTAAAATGCTTATTCTACACCCCTAGTAACACTATATACAAAACATAGTAAAACAATGTACAACATGTAGCAATTTCAAAATGTTTTTTTACTATCTAAGTTGTTAATTTACTACATTCTTCCAAAAATTGCTAGATTTTGTATACTATATAACTATATTTTGTGTAGTTTTGTTTAGGGGTGTACAATAAGCTCTTTCACACTCGCCCTTAGTTTAGCATTATTATGTATATATATTTCATCACCCAGGATGTGGAATAAATTGTTTTTAAATGAGGTATTCTTACATTGCTTCATTTAGAATTTACATTTATTATACAAATAATTATGTTCCTATTGATTCACGACACAAAGATTGACATAAAAAACAAGTTATAAGTCATAAAACCACAAAAGTTATGTCTTTTATGCTTATATTATGTTATGTTTTTCATTCATAATTTTACGTCATGTGAAATATATTTTACGGCCAATATACATTCTCTTACATTCTTTTTTGACTTTGGATGGAACTAAAGAGAATTGTATTTCCATCTCATGTTGTTTATTTGAGCAAAACTACCGAATTATGGTTGATGCACCGACTCCGTTTTTGCCACTAATATTGCACCAATAATGCTTTACCTACAAAAATCTCCAAACGTTTTAATTAACTTTCCAAACTAATCCTCTTCTTCCCCCGAATTCAACTCGTGTGGGCCGCTTCATCCTCGTATTACCAATCATAATTCTCTACATCAGCTTGTTTGTAAATAATATTAAGTAATCTTTTGTAGACGTAGCATTACGCTCACCGTGTGCCTCATATGTCATTCTCTCCAGCTCATTAATTAGTTTGATCCATGGAGAGACTTATGGAATCCCCAACGGTGACCCGCAAATTTCCTCCTGCATCCGTCCGCGGATAGGGGGACCAGTCCACAGACACGAATTTAGGAGGTCGCCAACCAACCGTAGCCGCATACATTTCAACCCGTATTTTAACTAACTGGACAAAATTCATGCAAACCGATTGATATTCATCAAAGTTCGGGTAGAAAATGGCACAAATTATTCATACATAGCATGCAAATTAAGTCTAGTATAACAATGTCTCAAATTCGACTCGATTAACTAGATGTCCAATAAGTTTTTCATGAATGAATCATGTCGTTCCACACATACTCCCCTTTCAACTTCATCCAACAGTGTGTGCACACAAATGACCATCCCTCTGTCTTGTGGTACACAACGATTGCGCGTGAGTGCTACATATAATGTGTAGAACAATATTGAGTGAATGAATCAATCAACAAGTTGATAAAGCGGAAGCAAAACTTACGATCTCGTCATCTACCACGTGCAATGGCCACCTTGCCTTGAGCTGACAAACCACGTCACAAAACTTGGTGACGCTAGTCTGGATTGCGTACTAGCAATACGACAACGACCTCGTTGCATTGTTGAACGATGCACATGTCGTAGGGAGCAATGTGTTTTCGTGCGTGAAATTTCGCATGCACTTGCTCCTAGAAGGTTACCCCTCTGCTCCTGCCTCTGAAATCCGTGGATATGGCCAACCACTCATGGCACAATAACTCATCCTCCATGGTTGAGTAGCTCACCATCCTTTGTACTCTAAAAAATGGCATATCGTTTAAAAATAAGCTCAATGGCATTTGACCGAACACTTGCCGGGCATGGTGTCCACCAAGGAGATCGTCGACAACGGGGCGGAATGTACCTCGGTACAACGGCTCCAAGATGGACATCTCTGTCGTAATGGAGAGCAGGCGCGTCGGTGCTGGTTGCTGCCATCCGGCAATGGCTTCGTGTCGACCGGATCCATATAACAGCGGTGACGGAGGTGGAGCGTGCGGATGCGAAGTAAGGGGTAGAAGGGGACGAGTGGAAAGAAATGGGGCCGAAAGGGGGATTGGGTGGGCCGGGGTGTCATAGTCCTATGTGTCTGCTATCCGGACTCCCGCAAGACATCAGGGTGCGCCCTGTTGTTTGGTCGTGTCCTCGCCTGGCCTCTGGTCCTCCCCCGAAGCTTCTAGGGCCCCACTGGTCCATAAAAATTCGTCAAAAAGTTTCATCATGTTTGGACTCCGTTTGATAAGAATTTTTTGTAAAGCCAAAAACAAGCAAAAAACAGCAAGTGGCACAGGCACTAGGTTAATAGGTTAGTTCCAAAAATGATATAAAATCTCATATAAAACATACTAAATTAATAATACAATAGTACGAAACAATCAAAATTTATAGATGCGTCGAAGACGTATCAACTCTCTAGCGAGCCATTCATCGCGAATGTTGTCCTTAAATGCAGTTTATTGCCACCGTGTCTAGACAATGAACTATTTGAGTTTCTTGGTCAAGAAGTGATGTCTACACACGCTTCTACACTTGTAGACTATGTTGGGCCTCCAAGCGCAGAGGTTTGTAGGACAGCAGCAATTTCCCTCAAGTGGATGACCTAAGGTTTATCGAACTCAGGGAAGTAGAGGTTGAAGATGGTCTCTCTCAAGAAACCCTGTAACTAAGATACAAGAAGTCTCGTGTGTCCCCAACACACCTAATACACTTGTTAGATGTATAGGTGCACTAGTTCGGCGAAGAGATGTTAAATGGCAAGTGATATGGATGGCAAAACAAAGTAATATAAATCTGTAATAAAAAGTACAGCAAGCAAACAAGTGGTAAACGTGAGCACAAATGGTATTGCAATGGTGGAAACAAGGCCTAGGCTTCATACTTTCACTAGTGGCAACTCCCAACAACATTAACATAATCGAATCACATGATATTTCCCATAAAACATGCAAAGGGGACGCACTCGGAGGTCATTCCTTCGTGGTCAAGAGAGGACGAGAATTATGTAGGGCTACAAAAGCACACCTCAAAGTTCGTAGTTCTCAATCTAAGGATTTCCCAATGTCACCGCGGCCATCCAAAGAGAGTCCCACAATCACCACAATATATCTAAAGGATAGTCAAAGACAATCACCAAGAGACTCTCAATCTTCAATCAACACACAAGAGAGGAAATCACTCATGAAAATATTATTCTAATCCATGTCCAATAGACCGCTGTCACCTTGGTCTCGGGGATTATACTAGATAAAGACAAGTGAGTACATCAATCCAATACATAGAGGAAGGGGAAATATCATGGGATCACCCTAGATTAACATAGCCTATGATCACAACGAAGATCACATCATGGGAGAGAGAATTGACCACATAGCTACTGGTAAGAACCTCAGTCCCGAGGAGGAACTACTCCCGCATCATGGAGAGAGGAAGCAACGTCGATGGAGATGAATCCGGGGGCACTTCCCCATCCCGGCAGGGTGCCGGCGCAGGAATTCTGGTCCCCCGAAGCTTGAAGGCGATGGCGGCGGAGATCGGAATCGCGTCTGGAGAAAAGGGGTCCGGAATCAGGGTTTCCGCGACACGGTGTAAATATATGCCAAAGGGGGGCATCAGAGGGGGTCAGGGGTGCCCAGGCGCCCCCCCCTGGCGCAGCCAAGGGGGGCCGCGTGGGCAGGCCGCCTGGAGCCCCTGTGGGTCCCCTCCGGCCCTACTTTGGCCGCATGGAAGCTTCCGGAACGCTGATTTTTTATATAATTTTTCTGGATTTTTTCTGGCAGTTCTCGTAATGTGAAAACCTGAAATACAAAAACAGCCGAAAACAGAAACTGGCACTGGGGTGCACTGAGTTAATAGGTTAGTCCAAATATGATCAAAAGTGTATGGAAGTGTATAAATAACATAGCAATATCACCCGAAAGAGGCATGGAGCAAGCAGAAATTATAGATACGTTTTGGACGTATCAACATCCCCAAGCTTAATTCCTGCTCGTCCTCGAGTAGGTAAATGATAACAAGAATAATTTCTGTGGTGACATGCTATTAACCATATAGGACTTTTTCATAGTCATATGACAAAAGCTTACTAAGACAATGAATCTATAGTAATTAAGTTGCCTCATGAGAAAATCACAAAGAACTGAAAGTTTTACAATATGATATTGAAACATCAAATATATTCGTAATGAACATGATGTGCAAATATGATAAAGTGATATCTAGCTTTCCCCCTTTAGTGAAGCAAAACATAAATGCATGGGCACCTCCAAGGTTTAAGTGATGAATAGATACAATGATTTCAAAATAAACGATATCACAATCATGCAAAAGACAATGCTACTTTGGGACAATGCACATTACACTCAGAATGACAATCATGCTCTCAGTAGTTGGTGCTTTTACAAGAAGATGGAGACTCTCGAACCGTGGCTTTTGTTGGCAAGGTTGAAAACCCGAAGTCAGAAACAAAGACAAAACATGTACCAGAGCTCTTGGTTTTAAAAACAGAGGTAATAATAATTATTATTTTTGAATATGCATGTTTCGTCAATGAATGCTAGCAGACAACTCAATCACTTCTTGAGATGGACAAGTTTCGAGGAACGGCTCCCGAATGAGGACGATCACATCCTCTTAATCTCCTTTGTTTATCACTGCCAAAGTTTTCTGATTTCTCATGAACAAAGCGTGAAGGAGGGTTTGTTTGTTATATTATCTTTTTGATCCGGGCGCACTCAATGCCAGTTCCTTCTCGTATTATGGGTTTGCACATTATACATGCAATCCCGGGGTGAAGCTTGTCCAACTTAAAAAGATCATGAATTAACTACTACTTCCTCATGAACTTAAAACAGAGGCACAAAATAGGAATGCTTTTTATTTGAATAATTTCGAGATGGTACATGCAAGTCTCCGTTAGGAATGGCAGGTAAATACCATGTAGGAAGATATGGTGGACTCATATGGCATAACTGGATTAAAAGGATGTGGATGCACAAGCAGTCAGTCCGCTTAGTACAGGCGAAGGTTAGCAAAAGACGGGGAGCGACCAACTAAGAGAGCAATGACGGTCATAATCATGCAGAGCGACAAAGCAACATTGAATCAGGCATGGAAGTTATATTGCTACTCAGAAACAAAAGATCATCAAGGCTTGACAGACTTTCTTTACAGTCTTAAATATGCGTGAGCATACGCCAAGTCAATCAAAATAAATTCTTTGAAGGAAGATATTACTAAACCATACCACATCATAGGCAAACAAATCATGTTGGTACTCCAATAACACATTGGGAACCCCCCAGCTATTTGAGACTAACCATAAGAAAACATGAACTACTAAGCGCCATTATGCACGTAGCATCTTTATCATAGACATATCAACCAATGCAACGGAAGCAAACTCTCTTAATAAGATAAACATGATAACTAAAGAGAGTTCAAGCAACCAACTAAACAAAAGCTCTTTAAAAAGACAAGCATGAAAGTTAAGAGCTAAGCATGATAGTAGCTATTAAAAGACAAAGAACACACACAGCAAAGATAGACATGCAAATTCTATGTTATGTTCTAGGTAGAAGTGGAGCGTGTTTCTCTCCCACATAAAGAAAGCTGAGTTCCAACTCGTTATGAAAAGCTACAGAAAACTAAAAGGAAAACTAAAACAAGACGCTCCAAGCATAGCACATAACACATGAAGTGATTAAAATATAGTGGAACGAAGGACGAACTGATAATGTTGATGGAGAAGGGGATGCATGGGGGCATCCCCAAGCTTAGACGCTTGAGTCTCCTTGAATATTTCTTGGGGGTGCATGGGGGCATCCCCAAGCTTGAGCGTTTGACACTCCTGAATCTTTTTATCATCTTCCCTCGCACACTTGAAAAGTCCCTTCATACATAACTCATCATAATCTGATTAGCGAGGTTAGTAACCATAATAAAATAATTGTTCCTTGCTGGAAAAATATATTTTTGAAGTTCTACTGTTTCTCAAGATTGCCAAAAGGTTTTTGCAAAGAAAAAGCAAGCTCTAGGTTTGCAAAATGAAGGAAAGGCAAAACAAGACAGAATCTGTGAAAAACAGAACAGCAGGTAGTAAATGATTTTTCCGGGGCACTTCTGCAACTCTAATCAAAAAACTCAAAACAGACGCACAAAAGACAATTATATAGAGCACGCTGTCGAAAAAATTCAGACCAAAAAGATGATCTGGTGATTTTATACGAATTTTTCTATCCAAGGACAGAATCTGTTTCCTGGACAGCACGTCATAACTTTTGAACTTTCTTGCAATCAGAGGCTAAACTTGGCACAAAGCTGAAAAATAAAGATACAATGATGTTGCTACAGTAGTAACAAACATCAAGACCACTAAAACTGAAAGTAAACATAACAAGGGTTGTCTCCCTAGAGCTCTTTCTTTATAGTCATAAAGATAGGCTTAAGACTTTAATGATGCTCTCGTAGGAATAAGAGCTGAAGAACAAAAGAGAGCATCAAGAAGTAAATACCAAACACATTTAAGCCTAACATGCTTCCTATGCATAGGAATATTGCAATAGAATAATTCATTGAAGCACAAAGCAACTAGCATAGGAAGGCAAAACAAGCATAACTTCAAAATATTCACCATAAAGAGAGGAAACTTCTTATTATTAAGATATTTAGAACCAAGTCTCCCTCTCTCATTATAAATTTCAGTGGCATCATGGATGAACTCAACAATATAAGCATCACGTAAAGCATTGTTACCATGATCCACATGCAAAAAGGTACTCTTACTCTCCACATAAGCATAATCTTTCTCATTGGTAATAGTGGGAGTAGGACTATCATAAACAACTTGAACACTATAGATTACTTGTGTATTAGGAGGGTGGTGTTCAACAAGGGAGTAATTCCCTCCATGATTATGACAAGTTTCATAAGGATAATTTCTCCTTATGTCATAGGTACCTTTATAATCACTATAGGTTGGAGTTATGTCATCATCATAGTAGAGAAGAGCATTATCATTGCTAGCAACTATATTTGTAATCATGTTGTCTTTATTCTTACTAGCAAAAGAATTATCAATTATCACATCACTAGTGGGTAAAGGATTTGCAATCCTATCATCCCCAAGCTTAGAGCTTCCCATATCATCACTTTCAGAGTTGGTACCAAAAAGATTTTCAAGATCATAAGTAGCATTATCATCATTTTCCCAATCACAATAAGTAACATGCATATCATAATCAAAATCATCTTCAATAGTACCTACGGACGTATCATCAAGATGATAATTAAGGCAATAAACTCCACCTTCTTCTTTAAACTTACAATCGTTAGGATAAAAGTTGATGGGAGGAATATGCTCAGGCCAGGTTGATACCCATTCTTCTTCTTTCTTGCTCCTCTTCCTCCTCCTCTTCTTTTTCTTCTTCTTAACCTTAGGAGGGAGTGGTTGGAGATGAAGCTTCTCCACATATCCTGGTTTATCATTAGAAACAATAGGGGAAACTTGGGAGAAACTCTCCTTTTTATTAGCAGAAATATAAGAGACATTTTTATACTTTGGTAAAGTTCTCTCCTTTATAATCTTACCTATGTAATCATTTTCATGGCAATTAACAACACAATAGAGATGGAAATTTTGCAAAGTGTTTTTTATTCCTATGGCATTAACATCTAGCCATGAAGTCTTTTCTGATAACTCTTCACACATCAAAAATAACATAAGCTCATCATAAAGATCAGAGGTGATCATGTTATCACACAACCGGTTAACAGTTATGTTTTGAAAGTTCATGCATTGAAAATTAAAGTGACCCTCTATACGGCAAAGTTCACAAGTAAAAGGATAAAGGTCACACAATTCTCTAGCAATTTCATTTAAATCTCTGACCCAAGTGATTGTTCTTTCATGCTTATGTTGCTTACAATACTTCTCTTCTTCAATCATAGGCCTTTCACAAGGTCTATCCACTCCACAAAAATTAACATGCTTATATAAAACTTCATTTTTAGGAATTGGATCATGCATGTTGCAATCATCATGAACAATTTCATTTTCTTTGCAAGTCTCTTTAAAAGGTTTATGATACTTGATCCAATCCTCCTTAGGCATATTAAGATGTGAAGCAAAAGATTTGAGGAAATCAACAAGGAGTTGAGAATCAAGCCCAAACTTAGCACTAAACTTATTAAAACTTGTAGTTTCAACAAAGGACTTAATGCAATCATACTCATAAATTATACCTGACTCTTTACCTTTGTCGATCTCCCAATCTTCAGTGTTTCGTTGAATTCTTTCAAGGAGTTCCCATTTAGCATCAATCTTTTTGTTTGTGAAAGAACCCATAGAGGAAGCGTCGAGCAAATCTTTATCTTGTCGAGAAAGCCTCGCATAGAAATTAGTAATAATCATATCTTTGGGGAGCCCATGGTTAGGACATTTTAGCATTAACGTTTTCAGTCTCCCCCAAGCTTGAGCTATGCTCTCTCCGTCATGAGGATAAAAATTATAAACATAATTCCTATTCTCATGGACTTCATGAAGAGGATAAAACTTGGAGTAAAAGAGAGACTGGATCTCTTCCCACTCCAGCAGGTGAGAGTCATTTAGTAGCCTATACCATTCCAATGCTTTTCCTTTCAGTGACAAGGCAAATAATTTCCTCATGACAAACTCCCTTGATACACCTGCAAGCTTAAATAATGAACATAGTTGTGACAGATATAGCAAGTGTTCACCGGGATGTCTGTCTCCTGCATAACGATCAGCCAAAACATAATCGATAATACCAGCTGGTATTTTATAGGGCACAATTTCAGTAGGGGGAGGAGCAACCACCACAGGTGTGGGGCGTCTTCCCGCAAGCAACGATCCAATAGCAAGGTTGTCCATAAGCATAACTAGTGAAATAAAAACAAGAAACAAAAAGATTTAATTGCAAGATCTAAAGATATACCTTCAAGCGCTCACCTCCCCGGCAACGGCGCCAGAAATAGCTTGATGTCTACACACGCTTCTACTCTTGTAGACTATGTTGGGCCTCCAAGCGCAGATGTTTGTAGGACAGCAACAATTTCCCTCAAGTGGATGACCTAAGGTTTATCGAACTCAGGGAAGTAGAGGTTGAAGATGGTCTCTCTCAAGCAACCCTGTAACTAAGATACAAGAAGTCTCTTGTGTCCCCAACACACCTAATACACTTGTTAGATGTATAGGTGCACTAGTTCGGCGAAAAGATGTTAAATGGCAAGTGATATGGATGGCAAAACAAAGTAATATAAATCTGTAATAAAAAGTGCAGCAAGCAAACAAGTGGTAAACGTGAGCACAAATGGTATTGCAATGGTGGAAACAAGGCCTAGGCTTCATACTTTCACTAGTGGCAACTCCCAACAACATTAACATAATCGAATCACATGATATTTCCCATAAAACATGCAAAGGGGACGCACTCGGAGGTCATTCCTTCGTGGTCAAGAGAGGACGAGAATTATGTAGGGCTACAAAAGCACACCTCAAAGTTCGTAGTTCTCAATCTAAGGATTTCCCAATGTCTCCGCGGCCATCCAAAGAGAGTCCCACAATCACCACAACATATCTAAAGGATAGTCAAAGACAAGCACCAAGAGACTCTCAATCTTCAATCAACACACAAGAGAGGAAATCACTCATGAAAATATTTTTCTAATCCATGTCCAATAGACCGCTGTCACCTTGGTCTCGGGGATTATACTAGATAAAGACAAGTGAGTACATCAATCCAATACATAGAGGAAGGGGAAATATCATGGGATCACCCTAGATTAACATAGCCTATGATCACAACGAAGATCACATCATGGGAGAGAGAATTGACCACATAGCTACTGGTAAGAACCTCAGTCCCGAGGAGGAACTACTCCCGCATCATGGAGGGAGGAAGCAACGTCGATGGAGATGAATCCGGGGGCACTTCCCCGTCCCGGCAGGGTACCGGCGCAGGAATTCTGGTCCCCCGAAGCTTGACGGCGATGACGGCGGAGATCGGAATCGCGTCTGGAGAAAAGGGGTCTGGAATCAGGGTTTCCGCGACACGGTGTAAATATATGCCAAAGGGGGGCATCAGAGGGGGTCAGGGGTGCCCAGGCGCCCCCCCGGCGCGGCCAGGGGGGCGCGTGGGCAGGCCGCCTGGAGCCCCTGTGGGTCCCCTCCGGCCCTACTTTGGCCGCATGGAAGCTTCCGGAACGCTAATTTTTTATATACTTTTTCTGGATTTTTTCTGGCAGTTCTTGTAATGTGAAAACTTGAAATACAAAAACAGCCGAAAACAGAAACTGGCACTGCGGTGCACTGAGTTAATAGGTAAGTCCAAATATGATCAAAAGTGTATGGAAGTGTATAAATAACATAGCAATATCACCCAAAAGAAGCATGGAGCAAGCAGAAATTATAGATACGTTTTGGACGTATCAAGAAGCGGTTCCTTAATTTTCTAGCTGATTCCCCTGGTTCTTGCACAATGTGGCGAAGATCATCGACATTCGGGGGTTGGTGAAGTTATCTCAAAAAGCGTCCTCAAGGTCCTCCCAATTCCCAATCAAGTTCTCGGGCGAACTGTTAAGCGAGTGCTGAGCCGATTCTTTAAGCTTTAGGGGTAGGCATTTAATAGCATGAAGATCGTCACCTCGAGCCATATGAATGCGCATGAGGATGTCATTGATGCATATGGCAGGGTACGTGGTTCCGTCATATTGCTTGATGTTGATGGGTTAAAAGCCTTCTGGGAATTCAAGCTTCCATTACCTTGTCGGTGAAGCACAGAGGATGGGGAGATCCTTAGACTCTTGCTACCGCATGGCAAACGTTGGTTGTAGTTTGATTTCACGTATGCTCACGTGGCTCGCCATACTTGGCTACCGAGGCCAAATACCACGCCTGTTTAGCAGGTGGTCGCTCTCTAGATATTTAGATCGATCGTAATGGAGTTGCTGGCCTTGATATCAATATTTTACGCAGATTGTAGGTTTCTGGGCGGAAGTGGATCCTTCCCGTGATGCTGGGGTATTTCAAAGGGGTTTTCGTATGCACCTACTAGCCTATCTCGGACCGGAGAAGGGCGGTCGGGCTGCTTGGCCCACTCGCATTTTGATAGCACGTCGTGGTCAACCTCCTCGTCGAACTTTGGAAGTAGGTGTCTCCACGAGTAGGATTGGTGCTTCCGTGCAAGTCTATCATTGAATTCTTGTTCGGTCCTGAGGACCTCGACTCATTTGTCATTAAGCTCATCCTGTCAGACGTGAGCTTCTGGCTCTTCTACTTTATGCTTTTAGCCGTGCTAATTAGACGTCGGCGGAAATTCTGAAGCCATGGATCTGCAAGGGGCTCCTCGGGGATGTCAAATTCATCGGGTCTGAGGCTTATGTCCTCCTTGGACTCTGGATAATAGTTATAGTCTTTAGGGTCATCATCGTCCCCATTTGACATGGTGTCACCGATATGCCCGGTGCCAATGTTATCGCCTGCACTATGGTCCTCGGTGTTGTTCGGAGTAACACCATTGTCGGTGGCATCGTTCTCGGTGGCATCATGGCTGGCGTGCCCATTGCCCGTGGTTTTACCATAGTCCCTCCTACGTTGGCGTTTGGAGGGCTCTTTATCTCCTTCATCGTCCTTGGGAGTATCTACCATGTAGACGTCGTAGGTGGAGGTAACCGCCCAGTTGCCGGTATTAGAGGTGGCCGGGGTCGTTCAGTGTATGACATGTCGCCGGCATCTTCATCCATGTTGACTGTCTCTTCGGACATAGTCCAATACGTCGGTAAAATTGTCGACTGTAGTGACTAGGTGAGAGGAGAGTGGGACGGGGATTGGTGTTCCTCCAGGTTTGTCCCAGATCCGATTGAGAACCGAGGTTTGATCGCCCGAGATTCCAAAGCTCTGAATATGATCTAAAACCCTGTTCAGGAGCGCCATATCGGCCTATCCCATCTCTTGACAGTAGGCAGGGCTCACTTGAAGTTTGCCCGAGGTGCCAGCTGATGTGGCATCGGAAGTTTTGCCGGTCAGGCTTGACGCCTGATTTGGCGATGTTGTGTTCAGAACCAAGCTCAAAGCCAGATCATGATGCATATTATTCCATGGTCCAGCTCCAAGATCAAATCAGGGGCTGGGACGGCGACATCAGCGAGGTCTTCGGGCTGATCTGCCACCCGTAAAAGAGAGTTCGCCATAGGAGTCTGCGACATATTCCAGATTTCCAAAGCTGATGGTCTGGCCTGGAGAGATGTTCTCATCCTGGCCGAGGCGGATGGTCGAGTCACCGTGCATCATAATGTTGCTGAAGGTGAAGAGCAAGCCGGGGACAAAGGTATTCTGACAGCCGATGTCGTTGTTGATCTGAAGGTGAGCCATAGAGCCTTCGTGGCCACACATCGGTACCTGCATGGGCCACCAATGTCGGTGCTAAAACTGGTGGATCTCAGGCAGGGGGTCCTGAGCTAGTGATCTTGGCACGATGGTAACAGGAAGTAAAAGGGACACATCAGTTACCCATGTTCGGGCCCTCTCGAAGAGGTAAAACCCTACGCCCTGCTCTTGTTACATTGATTGTGGATGGTGTACAAAGTACATGATGCTCTACGTCGAGATCGTATGATTGAGTTCTAACATGTTCTAGGGTTTTAACTTGCCTCTACAGACTAACCCCTTGGCGCATATATGCACCAGGGTGTCTAGGGAGGATCAAATTGTCGTCTCGAAGAAGAAATCAACGAGGAGGGCTAGCCCGCAAATATCTCCAGTATATGTTTGTTCTTTGTCCGGACGTGGTCCGGGGACATGATGCGGGAGTGAGTCATCCGATGCTAATCACAAAGTATCCGGTTGGGAGGAGAAAAACTAGGTGAGGACCATGCATGTGGTGGGCTATTTGTCTTGGTTGGGAGGAGAAAGAGGAGGGGGGTCATGCTTGTGCCGTCGGGAGAGTAGAGAGAAGAGAGGGACCATGCATGTCATTGGTCAAGTGGATGTTCGGACTCCGGCAAGGCTCCCCGCGTTTATCTCTTGGATACCGGAATTCGTATGTCCGGACTGCTAAGCGGACGTACACAAGTCTTCGCTAGATGGTAAAAATGGTCCGAACATATAGTGGAGGTTCGAGGTCCGCCTTGAAGATGCCTTTAGCATATTAATCAACCTTTTGGAATTTGGAATCATTTAGAAGATAACACTACTCCGATTAGATTTATATCTCCAAACATAGTTTCACAATACATGTAATTAGGTTGGCGGAGAAGTGAGAACGTGCGACACATGGCCATGCTCAGGGTAGCTAGCTAGCCACATGATGGTGCGGCAAGCTTGGTGAGGTGCGATGGACCAGGAGAGTGACCGGCCGAGAGTTTACATAGATAAAAAGAGGACACGGAGGAGAAGGACGGCCGAGAGTTTACATAGACAAAAAGAGGACACGGAGGAGAAGGAAGGATGACGTGGACAATAAACCGGGGTGGTCGTTGGGTTTACCACTTGGACGAACCACCGTCGACCACCCAAAGTGCCAACCTTTCTTTAAATATAGTTTCAGGACATTCCAGCCAAATATAAGCCATGTATTGAGGTATATACACACTAGATGATGACGAAAACGCATACATGTCACCAAACAGTAGACGTCCAATACGTCAGCATCCAACGGAAAACACGACGAGAAGGAAACAAAAGGTGGGCAACCAAGCCTGCCTGACCGTCGTTTCGTCAAAAAAAAAGGACAGGCAAGAGTAGTTCTCCCGTGTCCGCCGGTGCATGTGCAATGGCGACTGGCAAACGGTTACGGCGTTTGTACCGGCAGGTCCGACGTGTACTACAATAGTGTTCAGACGATTATATAAGGGCATGTACAATGGTTGCTAAGATAGTCTTATCTTAAGTTTTGCATGTAAATTAGAGATGACAAAAAAACAAGTGTACAATGGGTCATCTCTTAGCCTTATCTTCAATAATTAGTTATTCCTAAAAACATGGTGAGACAAATTGTGCTAAGCTATCATCTCTTGTCTTTGCTTAAATAAGCTAAGACAAGCCTTCTCTTATGATTTCTCTCTCCTCCACCTCATCATTTATCTTACGTGGCATCCTTAAGCTAGAACCATTGTACATGCCCTAATACTCCATCTGTACACAAACGTAGGACGTTTTTACAGTTTAAATCTTGCATTTGTTTACAAAGAGAATAATAACTACTGCTAAGTAAATTAGCAAAGGGATTAATAGGGATAAGTATATTTCTCGTCCTCGAACTCTTCCGAGGGTTTAGAAGTCGTCTCTCAACTCCAAACCCGATAGTTTTCGTCCCTCAACTATCAAAACCGAATAATTTTCACCTCTTGTGCTGCTTCGGTCGGTTTTAGTACGCGGTGAACAGTAACTCAACGAATAGTAAAACTGAAAAAATAATGAAATAATGAAATTTTACAGCATCGAAGATACTCTGGTGCGCAAGATCCGTGCAAAATTTCGTGATGTTTCGACATTCGAGCAGCTCATGACAAAAAAAAACTGTAAATATGTATGTCAGTGAACAGTAAATTCAAAAAAATAGCAAACAAAAAATATGAAACTTTTTGGCATCAAAGATGCTCAGGTACATATGAGGAGCTATCGCCAAAAAACAAAATAGCGCACTTTTTCAAAAAAAATTGAGCTAATTTTGTTTTCTTGCCCCGAGTTCGTACAATGCCCAAACACCACGAAAATTTGCACACACGTTGCGCACCCAAGCCTGTTTGGTGGCAAAAAAATCATACTGTTTTGATTTTGTTTGCTATTTTTTTAAATTTACTGTTCATCGACGTATATATTTACAGTTTTTTGCTTGCCACGAGCTGATCGAATGTTGAAACACCACGAAATTTTGCACGGGTCTTGCGCACCAGAATATCTCCGATGCTGTAAAATTTCGGATTTTTTTTGCTATTTTTTTGATTTTACTGTTCATCGCGTACTAAAACCGCCCGAAGCAGTACAAGGGACGAAAACTATCCGGTTTTAATAGTTGAGGGACCAAAACTATCCGATTTGGAGTTGAGAAACGATCTCTAAACTCTCGGAAGAGTTCGAGGACGAAAAATATATTTATCCCATTAGCAAAATACGACTATTTTTTAGAAAGATGTAGATACACAAGACAGCTTCTTCATTGTTTCTTGAGCAAAAAATACAAAACTTTTTTGAGACAAAATACACTCGCGACCTCTAGACACTCACTGTCATAGGATGTCGCCCAAAAGCACATGGAGGCCACAACTAGGCTGGCCCATTGCGGACCAACCTGTGATTGAATAGTTAGAAAGACAGTGGTAGCCAGCCAGAATTCAAGTCTTAGACTTGACGTTGTTGATTGCATTTTTCTAGATTTATTTCGGTATTTATGTGTCGGCTCGGTTTTTTGGAAGTGCTCATAGACGTAAAGTATCCGCGCGTGCGTTTATTGGGATGAGTGTATGTATGTATGTATGTATATGTATGGGCGTCTGAACATGAAAAGATCGCCCGGTATTTTTTTTTCCTATTTTTATAATAGAAAATTAACAAGTAATTTTGTTTATTTTCCAGTTTAGTGGGTATATTTTTTTATCGTCAGTTTCTTCATTCCAATTTCTCAAAAGATATGGAAACTTTTTATTTTAAAAATTAATAAATGAAAAATTGCAGAATTTTTTTTAAAAATGTAGGTACTTTTTAAAGAAACATGAACATTCTAATGCAAATGGGAGAACATTTTTTAAAACTTTGTGCACATTTTGACACTTTTTCGAACACCTAAACATTTTTTATAATGATAATACATTAAGATTTTATGAATATTTTAAAATTTTGGGCACATTTTTTTAAATAAGAAAAGGAAAAGAAAGAGGAAAAAGAATGACAAAAGCAAGTGGAAACACGCAAAAAAAAAACAGGACCGTCAATTTACAAGGTTCCTAAAACCGAGAAAACAGGTGATACAAACTTCACGCTAGACTGCTACATGGACCGGCCCATATGGCCAACTCCCTGCGATTGAGCGACACTGTGAGGGAGAATGTGTCAAACAGTTTCGCCATCTCACGAGTCCAACGAGTCCTTGAACAGAAATCTCACGCGCCCAACGCAAAATGCTACGTATCGCTTTGGAATATGCTATTTGGTGCTTAAGTTGTGATTTTTTAGAACAATCTGTCATTCTTTATTGGTCAGTAAAAATAGTTGCAGGGACAAAGTTTGGATCAAGAGGTCGACCTAGCCAAAGATTCCGCCCTTGATCCAGAAACAAACATTCCTAGCAAGATTGTGAGCCTCGTAATTTGGACTTCTAGATTTGTCAACAAAAGTGCAAGTACTGAAAGAACTTCACACTTGTGATCCTTAACGGTTCCCCTTATTAGTCGCGTCCTTGATGTTCTTGGTGACGTCAAGTAATCCCATAATATATAGACGATGAACACCAAAAATCTTCATCTAGTGAGAGTGCTTCCCGACTGGCAAGCATCTCAAGAGACGAAAGATCTGATATGCCAAGGTAAATTATAAAAGAAGATCCCAAGTACGTTCATGTCTCATCCCAACAAACGACAGCAACAACTCCCCTATCACTGTCAGCCGCTCTACATACTCCAACGTCAATGTTGATTCTAACAAAACCAGTTGGCGGTGGAATCCACCTCCTATTCGGTGGGACAGTAGTCCCAATTTCCCAATGAACGGTTAGCATGAGGCACTGGAAGCTTTCAGGCGAACCAGCTTGGCAAGGTACCGAGAGACGATTAGAGGGCCCTAATGGATCCTTTCATGAACTAAATTTCACCTTGCCGACCAAATGGCCCATGGAGTAACTACCAGGTGAGTGGGAGTTGCATGCGATAACACTTCCTTCATTGGGGAGATCCAATGTTTTGCGTTCAGCTTCATCCTTGCCATCATGTGCTCCAACAGATTTTGGTTAACCCCAAACACAAATGTTAGGACCAAGAGTATATCGACCAAAGGGGTGAATGGGAGATTCAAAAATTCTTGCAAATGTTTTGAAATGATCCCACACACAACAGCATAATTGTTGGGAAACGTTGCATGGAAAAACAAAAAAAATATACGCGCACGCAATGATCTATCCACGAAGAAGCATAGCAACAAGGACAGAATATGTCTACGTACCCTTGTAGACCGAAAGGGGAAGCGTTTAGTAAGGCGGTTGATGTAGTCGAACTTCTTCGCGATCCAACCGATCAAGCACAGAATGTACGGCACTGCTACTTCTCGAGCTTGCGTTGTATTCCCTCGAAGAGGAAAGGGTGATGCAGCACAGTAGCGTAAGTATTTCCTTCAGTTTTTGAGAAACAAGGTATCAATCCAGTAGGAGACTGATACGTCTCCAACGTATCTATAATTTTTTATTGTTCAATGCTATTATTTATGATGTTTTGGATGTTTAATGGGCTTTGTTATACACTTTTATATTATTTTTGGGACTAACCTACTAACCCAAAGGCCCAGTCCAGATTGCTGTTTTTTGCCTGTTTCAGGGTTTTACAGAAAAGGGATATCAAACGGAGTCCAAACGGAATGAAACCTTCGGGAGAGATATTTTTGGAGAAAATCACGCACGGGAGACTTGAGAACCACGGAGTAGGGTTTACGTGGTGCCCACGAGGGTGGGGGGCGCCCCCCTAGGGCGCGCCCCCTGCCTCGTGGGTCCCACGTAAGGCCCCCGATGCCCTCATTCCTCCTATATATGCCTACGTACCCCGAAACCATCAGAACAACAGAGAAAACCCTAGTTCCACCGTCATAACATTATGTTCCCGTGAGATCCCATCTTGGGGCCTGTTCCAGAGCTTCGCCGGAGGGGGGATCTTCCACGGAGTGCTTCTACATCATCATCATCGCCTCACCATAAGTTGTGAGTAGTTTACCACATACCTTCGGGTCCATAGCTAGTATCTAGATGGCTTCATCTCTCTCTTTGGATCTCAATATAAAGTTCTCCTCGGTCTTCGAGGAGTTCTATTCGATGTAATCTCTTTTTGCGGTGTGTATGTCGAGATCCGATGAATTGTGGGTTTATGATCAAGATTATCTATGATAAATATTTGGTTCTTCTCTGAACTCTTTATGTATGATTACAATATCCTTGCAAATCTCTTCGAATTATTGGTTTGGTTTGGCCTACTAGATCTATAGTTCTTGCAATGGGAGAAGTGATTGGCTTTGGGTTCAATCTTGCGGTGTCCTTTCACAGTGACAGTAGGGGCAGCAAGGCACGTATTGTATTGTTGCCATCGAGGATAAAAAGATGGGGTTTATATCATATTGCTTGACTTTATCCCGCTACATCATGTCATCTTGCTTAAGGCGTTACTCTGTTCTTATGAACTCAATACACTACATTTATGCTGGATAGCAGTCGATGTGTGGAGTAATAGTAGTAGATGCAGAATCGTTTCGGTCTACTTGTCTCGGACGTGATGCATATATATAATGATCATGCCTAGATAGTCTCATAATTATTCGCTTTTCTATCAATTGCTCGACAGTAATTTGTTTACTCGCCGTAGAATATCGCTATCATGAGAGAAGCCACTAGAGAACACTATGCCCCCTGGTCTATTCTCAACATATCAATCTACACTTACTTTACTTTTCCACTTTTACTTTTTGTTCTTATAATAAAAAATACCAAAAATATCAAACTATCATCTCTATCAGATCTCACTTTCGTAAGTGACCGTAAAGGGATTGACAACCCCTTATCACGTTGGCTGCAAAGTTCTTATTTGTTTGTGCAGGTGCAAGGGACTCGCGCGTGGTCTCCTACTGGATTGATACATTGGTTCTCAAAAACTGAGGGAAATACTTATGCTACTGTGTTGCATCTCCCTTTCCTCTTCGAGGGAATACAACACAAGCTCGAGAAGTAGCAAGAAGAATTTCTGGCGCCGTTGCCGGGGAGGCTTACGCAAAAGTCATATACCAAGTACCTATCACAAACCCTTATCCTTCGCATTACATTTTGCCTCTCGTTTTCCTCTCCCCAACTTCACCCTTGTTGTTTTATTTTCCCTTCTTCTGTCATGTGTTTATCGTTCGCTTGCCTCTTGTTTGCTTGTGTGTTGCTTGCTTGCTTGTCATCATTTTTAGCACACCTATCATAATTAACACTCCTGAGAGTGAGGTCCTCAACTTTAAACAAAGGGAGGAAGAAAACTTAAAAGATGTCTGGTATAGAATTTTCAATGCTCAAAATAGATCTAATAGGAAGCTTTCCACTTTCGTGCTTCTTCGCAATTTTTATGTTGGCATAACTCCGTGGAATAGATTTATCTTAGATACCATTACTGGAGGGAATTTCTTGGGTAGCCATACTTTTGATTTTTATAATGCGATGACTGGATTATTTGGCTCACCGCCTCTTATGGTTAATGGGACCATTTTAACTTTGGAGCATGTTATGCAATGGTTAGAAATCATTAAAAACAAAGTTGCTACGGTAGAACTGGTAGAAAACTTGGATAGAAAAATCCATAATAAAATTACCCAATATGGATCCAAGGTAGGAGTTGTTCTGAAAAATCTTAAGGAAAAGGAACCCATAGTTAAAGAAAAGCTAGATCAGGATTCTACTAGAATCAATAAGCTTGAGGATATTATTACTAATGTGGGTTCTGCTCTTTCTGCTATAAAAACTACTCCAAATGCTTCTACCACTAAATTATCTAAGTTCATGTATGTCCCTAAAGACAAAGGTGAAACATCTAGTAAAGGAATTGCGGACCTCAAATCCATAAGTGTTCACCCCAATTTTCTTACTTTTGCAAGAGACCCTTTTAACACTTTATAATTTCTTGATTTCTTGCCCAAGAGTTTGATTATCAATAGGGATAAAGAAGTGCCTAAGAATCACAAGTGCTTAATTAAAGAATTGCCTTCCAAAGATGGCAATACCTAGATCTATCCAAGTATCATGCCTAGCTAGGGGCGTAAAACGATAGCGCTTGTTGGGAGGCAACCCAATTTTGTTTTGTTTTTTATTCTGTTTAGGAATAAATATTGCATTTAGCTTCTGTTTAGATGTGGTTTTGTGTTTTGTTTAGTGTTCGTGCCAAGTAGAACCTTTGGGAAGACTTGTGTGAAGTTTATATGATATTGCTGTGAAAAACAGAATCGTTAGCGCTCGCTAGAATGGTCATCAGATTTTACTGGAGCGTGCTATTTAGTTGAATCTTTTTGCAAATGATTAATAGACAAATTCCCCACGTTTACCAATTTAGTTTGAATTTTTTGGAGTTACAGAAGTATGCGAAACCTGCAGATTACTACAGACTGTTCTATTTTTGACAAATTCTGTTTTTCGTGTGTTGTTTGCTTATTTCAATGCATGTATGAGTAATATTGGGAAGTATGAACCATAGAGAAGTTGGAATGGTTTAACACAAATATAAACAAAGAATGAATTCATTGCAGTACCTTTGAGTAGTGGTTTGCTTTCTTATACTAACGGAGCTCACGAGATTTTTGTCTAAGTTTTGTGTTGTGAAGTTTTCAAGTTTTGAGTATTGCTTTGATGGACTATGGAAAAAAGAGTGGCACGAGCCTAAGCTTGGGGATGCCCACGGCACCCCAAGGTAAATTTCAAGGACAACCAAAAGCCTAAGCTTGGGGATGCCCCGGGAAGGCATCCCCTCTTTCGCCTTCATCCATCGGTAACTATACTCGGAGCTGTATTTTTATTCACCACATGATATGTGTTTTACTTAGAGCATCTTGTATAATTTGAGTATTTGCTTGTTAGTTTGCCACATTTATCCTTGCTAGACACACCTATTTGAGAGAGTTAAATACGGCCTAGGAATTGTTAGAACACTCTATTGTTGGGGAACGTAGTATTTTAAAATTTTCCTACGATCACGCAAGATCTATCTACCAGATGCATAGCAACGAGAGGGAAGAGTGTGTCTACGTACCCTCGTAGACCGGGAGCGGAAGCGTCAAGTGACGCGGTTGATGTTGTCGAACTTCTTCGCGATCCAACCGATCAAGCACCGAACGTACGGCACCTCCGCGTTCAGCACACGTTCAGCTTGATGACGTCCCACGAGCTCTTGATCCAGTTGAGCTTCACGGGAGAGTTTCGTCAGCACGACGGCATGGTGACGGATATGATGTGTTCACCGGCGCAGGGCTTCGCCTAAGCTCCGCGACGGTATGACCGAGGTGTGATTTTGTGGAGGGGGGCACCGCACACGGCTAAAACAATTCAACTTGTGTGTCTTTGGGTGCCCCCCTGCCCCCGTATATAAAGGAGCAAGGGAGGGAGGCCGGCCGGCCCTTCCTGGTGCGGAATAGGATTGCAATCCTATTCCTAGTAGGATTCACCAAAAGGAAGAAGGGGGAAAGGAATAGGAGAGGTGGCGCCCCCCCCCCCCCACAATCCTAGTCCAACTAGGAACCCTAGGTGGGGGCGCCGGCCGGCCCTATGGGCTGCCTCTCTCTTTCCCTTTAGGCCCACTATGGACCATCCCCTCTCGTAGGGGGTTCCGGTAACCCCCTCCGGCATTCCCGATAAATCCGAAACTTTTCCGGTATACTTCCGGTGTCCGAATATAGCCGTCCAATATATCAATCTTTATGTCTCGGACATTCCGAGACTCCTCGTCATGTCCGTGATCTCATCCGGGACTCCGGACTACCTTCGGTACATCAATACTCATAAACTCATAATACCGATCGTCATCAAACGTTAAGCGTGCGGACCCTACGGGTTCGAGAACTATGTAGACATGACCGAGACTCATCTCCAGTCAATAACCAATAGCGGAACCTGGATGTTCATATTGGCTCCTACATATTCTACGAAGATCTTTTATCGGTCAGAACCGCATAACTACATACGTTGTTCCTTTTGTCAAACGGTATGTTACTTGCCCGAGATTCGATCGTCGGTATCTCTATACCTAGTTCAATCTCGTTACCGGCAAGTCTCTTTACTCGTTCCGTAACACATCATCTCGTGACTAACTCATTAGTCTTTTGATTGCAAGGCTTATTGTGATGTGTGTTACCGAGAGGGCCCAGAGATACCTCTCCGACACTCGGAGTGACAAATCCTAATCTTGATCTATGCCAACACCACAAATACTTTCGGAGACACCTGTAGAGCATCTTTATCATCACCCAGTTACGCTGTGACGTTTGATAGCACACAAGGTGTTCCTACGGTATTCGGGAGTTGCATAATCTCATAGTCATAGGAACATGTATAAGTCATGAAGAAAGCAATAGGAGTTAAACTAAACGATCATAGTGCTATGCTAACGGATGGGTCTTGTCCATCACATCATTCTCCTAATGATGTGATCCCGTTGATCATATGACAACTCATGTCTGTGGCTAGGAAACATAACCATCTTTGATCAATGAGCTAGTCTAGTAGAGGCATACTAGGGACATACTGTTTTGTCTATGTATCCACACATGTACTAAGTTTCCGGTTAATACAATTCTAGCATGAATAAAAGACATTTATCATGATATAATGAAATACAAATAACATCTTTATTATTGCCTCTAGGGCATATTTCCTTCAGTCTCCCACTTGAACTAGAGTCAATAATCTAGATTACAAAGTGATGATCCTCACACCCATGGAGTCTTGGTGCTGATCATGTTTTGCCCGTGGAAGAGGCTTAGTCAACGGGTCTGCAACATTCAGATCCGTATGTATTTTGCAAATCTCTATGTCTCCCTCCTTGACTAGATCGCGGATGGAATTGAAGCGTCTTTTGATGTGCTTTGTTCTCTTGTGAAACCTGGATTCCTTCGCCAAGGCTATGGCTCCAGTGTTGTCACAAAAGATTTTCATTGGACCCGATGCACTAGGTACTACACCTAGATCGGATATGAACTCCTTCATCCAGACTCCTTCATTTGCTGCTTCCGAAGCAGCTATGTATTCTGCTTCACACGTAGATCCCGCCACGACGCTCTTCTTGGAACTGCACCAACTGACAGCTCCACCGTTCAATAAAAATACATATCCGGTTTGTGACTTTGAGTCATCCGGATCGGTGTCAAAGCTAGAATCGACATAACCGTTTACGACGAGCTCTTTGTCACCTCCATATACGAGAAACATATCCTTTGTTCTTTTCAGATACTTTAGGATGTTTTTGACCGCTGTCCAGTGATCCACTCCTGGATTACTTTGGTACCTCCCCGCTAGACTTATAGCAAGGCACACATCATGTCTGGTACACAGCATTGCATACATGATAGATCCTATGGCTGAGGCATAGGGAATGACTTTCATTTTCTCTCTATCTTCTGCGGTGGTCGGGCATTGAGTCTTACTCAACTTCATACCTTGTAAAACAGGCAAGAACCCTTTCTTTGACTGATCCATTTTGAACTTCTTCAAAATCTTATCAAGGTATGTGCTTTGTGAAAGTCCAATTAAGCGTCTTGATCTATCTCTATAGATCTTGATACCTAATATATAAGCAGCTTCACCGAGGTCTTTCATTGAAAAACTTTTATTCAAGTATCCTTTTATGCTATCCAGAAATTCTATATCATTTCCAATCAACAATATGTCATCTACATATAATATTAGAAATGCTACAGAGCTCCCACTCACTTTCTTGTAAATACAGGCTTCTCCAAAAGTCTGTATAAAACCATATGCTTTGATCACCTCATCAAAGCGTATATTCCAACTCCGAGATGCTTGCACCAGTCCATAGATGGATCGCTGGAGCTTGCATACTTTGTTAGCACCTTTTGGATCGACAAAACCTTCCGGTTGCATCATATACAAATTCTTCTTTGAGATATCCATTTAGGAATGCAGTTTTGACATCCATTTGCCAGATTTCATAATCGTAAAATGCGGCAATTGCTAACATGATTCGGACAGACTTAAGCATCGCTACGGGTGAGAAAGTCTCATCGTAGTCAACTCCTTGAACTTGTCGAAAACCTTTCGCAACAAGTCGAGCTTTGTAAACAGTAATATTACCGTCTGCGTCGGTCTTCCTCTTGAAGATCCATTTATTTTCGATGGCTTGCCGATCATCGGGCAAGTCAACCAAAGTCCATACTTTGTTCTCATACATGGATCCCATCTCAGATTTCATGGCTTCAAGCCATTTTGCGGAATATGGGCTCATCATCGCTTCCTCATAGTTCGTAGGTTCATCATGGTCTAGTAACATGATTTCCAGAACTGGGTTGCCGTACCACTCTGGTGCGGAACGTACTCTGGTTGATCTACGACGTTCAGTGGAAACTTGATCCGAAGTTTCGTGATCATTATCATTAACTTCCTCACTAATTGGTGTAGGAATCACTGGAACAATTTCCTGTGATGTACTACTTTCCAATCCAGGAGAACGTACAATTACCTCATCAAGTTCTACTTTCCTCCCACTCACTTCTTTCGAGAGAAACTCTTTTTCTAGAAAGGATCCGTTCTTAGCAACGAATATTTTGCCTTCAGATCTGTGATAGAAGGTGTACCCAACAGTCTCTTTTGGGTATCCTATGAAGACACATTTTTCCGACTTGGGATCGAGCTTATCAGGTTGAAGTGTTTTCACATAAGCATCGCAGCCCCAAATTTTAAGAAACGACAACTTTGGTTTCTTGCCAAACCATAGTTCATAAGGTGTCGTATCAACGGATTTAGATGGTGCCCTATTTAACGTGAATGCAGCTGTCTCTAAAGCATAACCCCAAAACGATAGTGGTAAATCGGTAAGAGACATCATAGATCGCACCATATCCAATAAAGTACGGTTACGACGTTCGGACACACCATTACGCTGTGGTGTTCCAGGTGGCGTGAGTTGTGAAACTATTCCACATTGTTTCAAATGAAGACCAAACTCGTAACTCAAATATTCTCCTCCACGATCAGATCGTAGGAACTTTATTTTCTTGTTACGATGATTCTCTACTTCACTCTGAAATTCTTTGAACTTTTCAAATGTTTCAGACTTGTGCTTCATTAAGTAGATATACCCATATCTGCTCAAATCATCAGTGAAGGTCAGAAAATAACGATACCCGCCGCGAGCATCAACACTCTTTGGTCCACATACATCAGTATGTATGATTTCCAACAAATCTGTTGGTCGCTCCATAGTTCCGGAGAACGGAGTTTTAGTCATCTTGCCCATGAGGCATGGTTCGCAAGCACCAAGTGATTCATAATCAAGTGATTCCAAAAGTCCATCATTATGGAGTTTCTTCATGCGTTTTACACCAATATGACCTAAACGGCAGTACCACAAATAAGTTGCACTATCATTATTAACCTTGCATCTTTTGGTTTCAATATTATGAATATGTGTATCACTACAATCGAGATCCAATAAGAATAGACCACTCTTCAAGGGTGCATGACCATAAAAGATATTATTCATTAAAATGGAACAACCATTATTCTCTGATTTAAATGAATAACCGTCTCGCAATAAACAAGATCCAGATATAATGTTCATGCTCAACGCTGGCACCAAATAACAATTATTTAGGTCTAAAACTAATCCCGAAGGTAGATGTAGAGGTAGCGTGCCGACGGCGATCACATCGACTTTGGAACCGTTTCCCACGCGCATCGTCACCTCGTCCTTAGCTAATCTTCGTTTAATCCGTAGTCCCTGTTTCGAGTTACAAATATTAGCAACCGAACCGGTATCAAATACCCAGGTACTACTACGAGCATTAGTAAGGTACACATCAATAACATGTATATCACATATACCTTTGTTCATCTTGCCATCCTTCTTATCCGCCAAATACTTGGGGCAGTTCCGCTTCCAGTGTCTAGTCCCCTTGCAGTAGAAGCACTCAGTTTCAGGCTTGGCTCCAGATTTGGGTTTCCTCGTGGAAGTAGCAACTGACTTGCTATTCTTTTTGAAGTTCCCTTTCTTTCCCTTGCCCTTTTTCTTGAAACTAGTGGTCTTGTTAACCATCAACACTTGATGCTCCTTTTTGATTTCTACCTCCGCAGCTTTGAGCATAGCGAAGAGCTCGGGAATTGTCTTTTGCATCTCTTGCATGTTATAGTTCATCACGAAGCCTTTATAGCTTGGTGGCAGTGATTGAAGAACTCTATCAATAACACTATCCTCGTCAACTTTGCAACCAAGTTGAGTCATATGATTGTAGTACCCAGACATTCTGAGCAAGTGTTCACTGATAGAACTATTCTCCTCCATTTTGCAGCTGTAGAACTTATTGGAAATCTCATATTTCTCAATTTGGGCATTTGCTTGAAATATTAACTTCAACTCCTGGAACATCTCATATGCTCCATGACGTTCAAAACGTCGTTGAAGTCCCGGTTCTAAGCCGTAAAGCATGGCACACTGAACTATCGTGTAGTCATTAAACCGCGACTGCCAGACGTTCAAAGCGTCTGCATTAGCGGAAGGGGGCTTGTCACCTAGCGGTGCTTCAAGGACATAATTCTTCTGTGCAGCAATGAGGATAATCCTCAGGTTACGGACCCAGTCCGTGTAATTGCTACCATCATCTTTCAACTTAGCTTTCTCTAGGAATGCATTAAAATTCAAAGGAACGGTAGCACGGGCCATTGATCTACAACGACATAGATATGCAAAACTATCAGGACTAAGTTCATGATAAATTAAAGTTCAATTTAATCATATTAATTTAAAGAACTCCCACTTAGATAGAAATCCCTCTGGTCATCTAAATGATCACGTGATCCAAATCAACTAAACCATGTCCGATCATCACGTGAAATGGAGTAGTTTTCAATGGTGAACATCTTATGTTGATCATATCTACTATATGATTCACGCTCGACCTTTCGGTCTCCAGTGTTCCGAGGCCATATCTGTATATGCTAGGCTCGTCAAGTTTAACCCGAGTATTCTGCGTGTGCAAAACTGGCTTACACCCGTTGTATTTGAACGTAGAGCTTATCACACCCGATCATCACGTGGTGTCTCGGCACGACGAACTTTCGCAACGGTGCATACTCAGGGAGAACACTTATACCTTGAAATTTAGTAAGGGATCATCTTATAATGCTACCGTCGTCCTAAGCAAAATAAGAAGCATAATAAGATAAACATCACATGCAATCAAAATATGTGACATGATATGGCCATCATCATCTTGTGCTTTTGATCTCTATCTCCAAAGCACCATCATGATCACCTTCGTCACCGGCTTGACACCTTGATCTTCATCGTAGCATCGTTGTCGTCTCGCCAACTATTGCTTCTACGACTATCGCTACCGCTTAGTGATAAAGTAAAGCAATTACATGGCGATTGCATTTCATACAATAAAGCGACAACCATATGGCTCCTGCCAGTTGCCGATAACTTTACAAAACATGATCATCTCATACAAAACCGTATAACTCATCATGTCTTGACCATATCACATCACAACATGCCCTGCAAAAACAAGTTAGACGTCCTCTACTTTGTTGTTGCAAGTTTTACGTGGCTGCTACGGGCTTAGCAAGAACCGTTCTTACCTACGCATATAAAACCACAACGATGTTTCGTCAAGTATGTGCTATTTTAACCTTCACAAGGACCGGGCGTAGCCACACTTGATTCAGCTAAAGTGAGAGAGACAGACACCCGCCAGTCACCTTTAAGCAACGAGTGCTCGTAACGGTGAAACCAGTCTCGCGTAAGCGTACGCGTAATGTCGGTCCGGGCCGCTTCATCTCACAATACCGCCGAAGCAAAGTATGACATGCTGGTAAGCAGTATGACTAGTATCGCCCACAACTCATTGTGTTCTACTCGTGCATATCATCTACGCATAGACCTGGCTCATGATGCCATTGTTGGGGAACGTAGTATTTTAAAATTTTCCTACGATCACGCAAGATCTATCTACTAGATGCATAGCAACGAGAGGGGAGAGTGTGTCTACGTACCCTCGTAGACCGGGAGCGGAAGCGTCAAGTGACGCGGTTGATGTTGTCGAACTTCTTCGCGATCCAACCGATCAAGCACCGAACGTACGGCACCTCCGCATTCAGCACACGTTCAGCTTGATGACGTCCCACGAGCTCTTGATCCAGTTGAGCTTCACGGGAGAGTTTCGTCAGCACGACGGCGTGGTGACGGATATGATGTGTTCACCGGCGCAGGGCTTCGCCTAAGCTCCGCGACGGTATGACCGAGGTGTGATTCTGTGGAGGGGGCACCGCACACGGCTAAAACAATTCAACTTGTGTGTCTTTGGGTGCCCCCCTGCCCCCGTATATAAAGGAGCAAGGGAGGGAGGCCGGCCGGCCCTTCCTGGTGCGGCTAGGGAAGGAGTCCTACTAGGAATAGGATTGCAATCCTATTCCTAGTAGGATTCACCAAAAGGAAGAAGGGGGAAAGGAATAGGAGAGGTGGCGCCCCCCCCCCCCCACAATCCTAGTCCAACTAGGAACCCTAGGTGGGGGCGCCGGCCGGCCCTATGGGCTGCCTCTCTCTTTCCCTTTAGGCCCACTATGGACCATCCCCTCTCGTAGGGGGTTCCGGTAACCCCCTCCGGCATTCCCGATAAATCCGAAACTTTTCCGGTATACTTCCGGTGTCCGAATATAGCCGTCCAATATATCAATCTTTATGTCTCGGACATTCCGAGACTCCTCGTCATGTCCGTGATCTCATCCGGGACTCCGGACTACCTTCGGTACATCAATACTCATAAACTCATAATACCGATCGTCATCAAACGTTAAGCGTGCGGACCCTACGGGTTCGAGAACTATGTAGACATGACCGAGACTCATCTCCAGTCAATAACCAATAGCGGAACCTGGATGTTCATATTGGCTCCTACATATTCTACGAAGATCTTTTATCGGTCAGAACCGCATAACTACATACGTTGTTCCTTTTGTCAAACGGTATGTTACTTGCCCGAGATTCGATCGTCGGTATCTCTATACCTAGTTCAATCTCGTTACCGGCAAGTCTCTTTACTCGTTCCGTAACACATCATCTCGTGACTAACTCATTAGTCTTTTGCTTGCAAGGCTTATTGTGATGTGTGTTACCGAGAGGACCCAGAGATACCTCTCCGACACTCGGAGTGACAAATCCTAATCTTGATCTATGCCAACACCACAAATACTTTCGGAGACACCTGTAGAGCATCTTTATGATCACCCAGTTACGTTGTGATGTTTGATAGCACACAAGGTGTTCCTACGGTATTCGGGAGTTGCATAATCTCATAGTCATAGGAACATGTATAAGTCATGAAGAAAGCAATAGCAGTTAAACTAAACGATCATAGTGCTATGCTAACGGATGGGTCTTGTCCATCACATCATTCTCCTAATGATGTGATCCCGTTGATCAAATGACAACTCATGTCTATGGCTAGGAAACATAACCATCTTTGATCAATGAGCTAGTCTAGTAGAGGCATACTAGGGACATACTGTTTTGTCTATGTATCCACACATGTACTAAGTTTCCGGTTAATACAATTCTAGCATGAATAAAAGACATTTATCATGATATAAGGAAATACAAATAACATCTTTATTATTGCCTCTAGGGCATATTTCCTTCATCTATGTGCTTCACTTATATCTTTTGAGTCGAATAGTTTTTGCTCTAGTGCTTCACTTATATCTTTTAGAGCACGGTGGTGATTATATTTTGTAGAAATTGTTGAACTCTCATGCTTCACTTATATCCATTTGAGAGTCTATTAAAACAGCATGGTAATGTGCTTAGGCTATAAAACTAGTCTTCACATCATAGACATCCAATATCAATGTAGTAAGAACTTTCACACTAAGTGCATTGAATGTGATGAGAAGTTGGATGCTTGATAATTGTTTTGAGATATGAGGATAGTGATATTAGAGTCATGCTTGTGGAGTTATTATGAAATTGAGAAATGCTTGTGTTAGGGTTAGTGATTCCCGTAGCATGCACCTATGATGAACCGCTATGTGACGAAGTTAGAGCATGAGGTATTTGTAAAGTGTCAACCTTTGTGTGGAGGTCGGGGGCGCGCGATGGTTAACTCCTACCAACCTCCCCCCCTAGGAGCATGCGTTGATTGCTTTGTTTCGATGACTCATAGATTTTTGCAATAAGTATATGAGTTCTTATGACTAATATTGAATCCATTGATTATACGCACTCTCACCCTTCCACCATTGCTAGCCTCTCTTGTACCACGCAACTTTCGCCGGTACCATACACCCACTATATATCCTTCTTCAAAACAGCCACCATATATATTCCTCAAAACAGCCACCATACCTACCTATCATGGCATTTCCATAGCCATTCCGAGATATATTGCCATGCAACTTTCCACCGTTCCGTTCATATGACACGCATCATATTGTCATATTGCCATGCACGATCATGTAGTTGACATCGTATTTGTGGCAAAGCCACCATGCATAATTTTTCATACATATCACTCTTGATTCATTGCTCATCCCAGTACACCGCCAGAGGCATTCATATAGAGTCATACTTGTTCTAGTATCGAGTTGTAATTCAATGAAAGTGTGATGATCATCATTATTAGAGCATTGTCCCATGTGAGGAAAGGCTAAATCAATAAAGCCCCTCCAAGAAAAAAAAGAAAAAGAAGAAAAAAAGAAAGGCCAAGAAAAAAAAAGGCCCAAAAAAAGAAAAGAAAAAGGAAAAAAAGAAAAAAAAAGGGGACAATTGCTACTATCTTTTTCCACACTTGTGCTTCAAAGTAGCACCATGTTCTTCATGATAGAGAGTCTCATGTTTAGTCACTTTCATTTACTAGTGGGAATTTTCATTATAGAACTTGGCTTGTATATTCCTACGACGGGCTTCCTCAAATGCCCTAGGTCTTCGTGAGCAAGCAAGTTGGATGCACACCCACTAGTTTCTTTTGTTGAGCTTTCATACATTTTTAGCTCTAGTGCATCCGTTGCATGGCAATCCCTACTCACTCACATTGATATCTATTGATGGGCATCTCCATAGCCCGTTGATACGCCTAGTCGATGTGAGACTATCTCCCTCCTTTTTGTCTTCTCCACAACCACCTCTCTATTCCACCCATAGTGCTATGTCCATGGCTCACACTCATGTATTGCGTGAAAGTTGAAAGGTTTGAAAGAATAGAGTATGAAAACAAGTGCTTAGCTGAAATCGGGGTTGTGCATGATATGAATATTTTGTGTGATGAAGAGGGAGCATAGCCAAACTATATGATTTTGTAGGGATAACTTTCTTTAGCCGTAGTATTTTGAGAAGACATGATTGCTTTGTTAGTATGCTTGAAGTGTTGTTATTTCTTATGTCAATATAGACTTTTGTCTTGAATCTTTCAGATCTGAACATTCATGCCACAATTAAGAGAATTACATTGAAAAACTATGTTGGTTAGCATTCCACATCAAAAATTCTGTTTTTATCATTTACCTACTCGAGGACGAGCAGGAACTAAGCTTGGGGATGTTTTGGATGTTTAATGGGCTTTGTTATACCCTTTTATATTATTTTTGGGACTAACCTACTAACCCAAAGGCCCAGTCCAGATTGCTGTTTTTTGCCATTTTCAGGGTTTTACTGAAAAGGGATATCAAACAGAGTACAAACGGAATGAATCCTTCGGGAGAGATATTTTTGGAGAAAATCACGCATGGGGGACTTGAGAACCACGGAGTAGAGTTTACGTGGTGCCCACGAGGGTGGGAGGCGCGCCCCCTTGCCTCGTTGGTCCCATGTAAGACCCCCGGTGCCCTCCTTCCTCCTATATATGCCTACGTACCCCGAAACCATCAGAACAACAGAGAAAACCCTAGTTCCACCGTCGTAACCTTCTGTTCCCGTGAGATCCCATCTTGGGGCCTGTTCCGGAGCTCCGCCGGAGGGAGGATCTTCCACGGGGTGCTTCTACATCATCATCATCGCCTCACCATGAGTTGTGAGTAGTTTACCACAGACCTTCGGGTCCATAGCTAGTATCTAGATGGCTTCTTCTCTCTCTTTGGATCTCAATACAAAGTTCTCCTCGGTCTTCGAGGAGATCTCTTCGATGTAATCTCTTTTTGCGGTGTGTTTGTCGAGATCTGATGAATTGTGGGTTTATGATCAAGATTATCTATGAGAAATATTTGGTTATTCTTTGGACTCTTTATGTATGATTACAATATCCTTGCAAGTCTCTTTGAATTATTGGTTTGGTTTGGCCTACTAGATCTATAGTTCTTGTAGTGGGAGAAGTGCTTGGCTTTGGGTTCAATCTTGCGGTGTCCTTCCCCAGTGATAGTAGGGGCAGCAAGGCACGTATTGTATTGTTGCCAACGAGGATAAAAAGATGGGGTTTATATCATATTGCTTGAGTTTATCCCTCTACATCATGTCATCTTGCTTAGGCGTTACTCTGTTCTTATGAACTCAATACACTAGATACATGTTGGATAGCGGTAGATGTGTGGAGTAATAGTAGTATATGCAGAATCATTTCGGTCTACTTGTCTCGGACGTGATGCCTATATATAATGATCATGCCTAGATAGTCTCATAATTATTCGCTTTTCTATCAATTGCTCGACAGTAATTTGTTTACCCGTCGTACAATATCGCTATCATGAGAGAAGCCACTAGAGAACACTATGGGCCCCTGGTCTATTCCCAACATATCAATCTACACTTACTTTACTTTTTCGCTTTTACTTTCTGTTCCTATAACCAAAAATACTAAAAATATCAAACTATCATCTCTATCAGATCTCACTTTCGTAAGTGACTGTAAAGGGATTGACAACCCCTTATCGTGTTGGCTGCGAAGTTCTTATTTGTTTGTGCAGGTGCGAGGGACTCGCGCGTGGTCTCCTACTGGATTGATACATTGGTTCTCAAAACTGAGGGAAATACTTACGCTATTGTGCTGTATCTCCCTTTCCTCTTCGAGGGAATACAGCGCAAGCTCGAGAAGTAGAAGAGACCACGCGTCCCTCATACCTGCACAAACAAATAAGAACCTCGCAGCCAACGCGATAAAAGGGGTTGTCAATCCCTTCTCGGTCACTTACGAGAGTGAGATCTGATAGATATGATAAGATAATATTTTTGGTATTTTTGATATAGAGAAAAAGTAAATAATGCAAAGTAAAGACAATAGTTGATGAAAGATTAATATGATGAGAATAGACCCGGGGGCCATAGGTTTCACTAGTGGCTTCTCTCATGATAGCAGAATTCTATGGTGGGTGAACAAATTACTGTCGAGCAATTGATAGAAAAGCGCATAGTTATGAGAATATCTAGGCATGATCATTGTATATAGGCATCACGTCCGTGACAAGTAGACCGAAACGATTCTGCATCTACTACTATTACTCCACACATTGACCGCTATCCAGCATGCATCTAGAGTATTAAGTTCATAAGAACAGAGTAACGCCTTAAGCAAGATGACATGATGTAGAGGGATAAACTCAAGCAATATGATATAAACCCCATCTTTTTATCCTCGATGGCAACAATACAATATGTGCCTTACTGCCCCTGCTGTCACTGGGAAAGGACACCACAAGATTGAACCCAAAGCCAAGCACTTTTCCCATTGCAAGAACTATAGATCTAGTAGGCCAAACCAAACCGATAATTCAAAGAGACTTGCAAGGATATTTAAATCATGCATAAAAGATTTCAGAAAAGAATCCAATATTGTTCATAGATAATCTTGATCATAAACCCACAATTCATCGGATCTCGACAAACATACCGCAAAAAGATTACATCGAATAGATCTCTTCGAAGTTCGAGGAGAACTTTGTATTGAGATCCAAAGAGAGAGAAGAAGCCATCTAGCTAATAACTATGGACCCGAAGGTCTGTGGTGAACTACTCACAGCTCATCGAAGAGGCTATGGTGTTGATGTAGAAGCCCTCTATGATCGATGCCCCCTCCGATGGAGCTCCGGAACAGGCCCCAAGATGGGATCTCACGGGTACAGAAGGTTGCGGCGGTGAAATTAGGGTTTCATGCTCCTCCCAGATGTTTTCATGGTATGAGAGTATATACAAGCTGAAGAGGCACGTCAGGGGAGCCAGAGGGGCCCACGAGGGTGGGGGAGCGCCTACCCCCCTGGGCGCCCCCTGCCCTCGTGGCCGCCTCTCTCGCTTCCCCGCATGTACTCCAAGTCTTCTGTGTTGATATCGTTCCAAAAATAACTCTCCCGAAGGTTTCATTCCGTTTGGACTCCGTTTAATATTCCTTTTCTGCGAAACACTGAAATAGGCAAAAAACAGCAATTTGCACTGGGCCTTGGGTTAGTAGGTTAGTCCCAAAAATAATATAAAAGTGTATAATAAAGCCCATTGAACATCCAAAACAGAATATATAATAGCATGGAACAATCAAAAATTATAGATACGTTGGAGACGTATCAGGCACCTCCGCGTTCAGCACACGTTCAGCTCGATGTCGTTCTCGCCTTCTTGGTCCAGCAAGACAGGTGAAGTAGTAGATGAGTTCCGGCAGCACGACGGCGTGGTGACGGTTGGTGATGAAGAACAATCTCCGCAGGGCTTCGCCAAGCACTACAGAAACTAGACAGAGGATAAACTAGAGGGTCAGGGTTGCCGGCACACGGCTTGGTGAATCTTGATGTGTCTTGGGTGCTAGCCATGCCCCTCTATTTATATGTTGAGCCATGGGGTCAAAACTTGGAGCAAAAGCCTCCTCAAAGTCGGGTTTGCCCGAAAGGCAAGAGTCCCACTCGTACTCCAGGACCAGACACCAGGTTTCCCGGCGTGTGGAACCAGACGCCAGGGACCCTGGCGTCTGGCCTCTGGCCTCCGTGAAACTTTTTTTCATGCTTTCCAAAAGCCTCGTGGGCTTTACCCCTTGGCCCAAATAAAGTGTTCCCATGCCCAAACACTTCGAGAAACATCTGAAACACCTTCGGTGAATTCTGGAACCATTCCGAAGATCAAACACTTTATCCCATATATTAATCTTTACCTCCGAACTATTCTGGAGCTCCTCATCATTTTTGTGATCTCATCCGGAACTCCGAACAACATTCGGTCACCAACATACATAACTCATTCAATACTATATCATCAACGGACGTTAAGCGTGCGGACCCTATGGGTTCGAGAACTATGTAGATATGACTAAGACACCTCTCCGGTCAATAACCAATAGCGGAACCTGGATGCCCATCTTGGCTCCTACATATTCTATGAAGATTTTTATTGGTCAAACCTGTCACAACAGGTCGAGCTTTGTAGACAGTGATATTACCATCAGCGGTTGTCTTCCTCTTGAAGATCCATTATTCTCAATGGCTTGCCGATCATCGGGCAAGTCCACCAGAGTCCACACTTTGTTCTCATACATTTATCATATATCAGATTTCATGGCCTCAGGCCATCTATCGGAATCTGGGCTCATCATAGCTTCTTCATAGTTCGAAGGTTCGCCGTTGTCTAACAACATGATTTCCAAGACAGGGTCATCGTACCACTCTGGTGCGGTACGTGTTCTGGTCGACCTTCGAGGTTCAGTAGTAACTTGATCCAAAGTTTCATGATCATCATCATTAGTTTCTACTCCAATTGGTGTAGGCATCATGGGAACGATTTTCTCTAATGGTCTACTTTCCAATTCTGGAGAAGGTACAATTACCTCATCAAGTTCTACTTTCCTCCCACTCACTTCTTTTGAGAGAAACTCTTTCTCTAGAAATGACCCATTCTTAGCAACAAAAATCTTGCCTTTGGATATGTGGTACAATGCCAGATTCTTTTGGATATCCTATGAAGACGCACTTCTCCGATTTGGGTTCGGCCTTATCAGGCTGAAGCTTTTTCACATAAGCATCACAACCCCAAACTTTAAGAAACGACGGCTTTGGTTTCTTGCCAAACCATAGTTCATACGGTGTCATCTCAACGGATTTAGATGGTGCCCTATTTAACATGAATGCAGCTGTTTCTAATGCATAACCCCAAAATGATAAAGGCAAATCGGTAAGAGACATCATAGAATGCACCATATCCAATAGATTACGGTTACGACGTTCGGACACACCATTACGCTGTGGTGTTCTAGGTGGCGTGAGCTGTGAAACTATTCCACATTCTTTCAAATGAAGACCAAACTTGTAACTCAAATATTCGCCTCCACGATCAGATCGTATAAACTTTATTTTCTTGTTATGATGAATCTCTACTCCACTCTAAAATTCTTTTAACTTTTCAAATGTTTCAGACTTGTGTTTCATCAAGTAGATATACACATATCCACTCAAATCATCTATGAAGGTGAGAAAATAACGGTACCCGCCGCGTGCTTCAACACTCATCAGACCGCATACATCGGTATGTATTATTCCCAATAAGTCATTAGCTCGTTCCATTGTTTCTGAGAACGGATTTTTAGTCATCTTGCCAATGAGGCATGGTTCACAAGTATCAAATGATTCATAATCAAGTGATTCCAAAAGTCTATCGGCATGAAGTTTCTTCATGCGCTTTACACCAATATGACCTAAACGGAAGTGCCACAAGTATGTCGAACTATCATTATCAACTTTGCATCTTTTGGCATCAATATTATGAACATGTGTATTACTACAATCAAGATTCAACAAGAATAGACCATTCCTCAAGGGTGCATGACCATAAAATATATTACTCATATAAATAGAACAACCATTATTCTCTGACTTAAATGAATAACCGTCTCGCATTAAACAAGATCCAGATATAATGTTCATGCTCAACGCAGGCACCAAATAACAAATATTTAGGTCTAAAACTAATCCCAAAGGTAGATGTAGAGGTAGTGTGCCAACGGCGATTACATCGACCTTGGAACCATTCCTGACGCGCATCGTCACTGCGTCCTTAGCCAGTCTTTGTTTAATCCGCATCTCATGTTTTGGTTACAAATATGAGCAATCGAACCGGAATCAAATACACAGGCGCTGCTACGAGCACTAGTAAGGAACACAACAATAACATGTATATCAAATATACCTTTGTTCACTTTGCCATCCTTCTTAAACTCCAAATACTTGGGGTTGTTCTGCTTCAGTGACCACTCCCTTTGTAGTAGAAGCACTCGGTTTCAGGCTTAGGACCAGCTTTGGGTTTCTTCATGGGAGCGGCAACCTATTTGTCGTTCTTCTTGAAGTTCCCCTTCTTTTATTTGCCCTTTTTCTCGAAACTAGTGGTCTTGTTAACTATCAACACTTTATGCTCCTTCTTGATTTCTATCTTCGCCGATTTCAGCATCGCGGAGACCTCGAGAATTGTCTTATCCATCCCTTGCATATTATAGTTCATCATGAAGACTTTGTAGCTTTGTGGTAGTGATTGAAGAACTCTGTCAATAACACTCTCAGGTGAAAGGGAAATTCCCAACTGAGTCAAGTGGTTATGATACCCAGACATTTTGAGTATGTGTTCACTGACAGAACTATTCTCCTCCATCTTGTAGCAATAGAACTTGTTGGATCCTTCATATCTCTCAACCCGGGCATTAGCTTGAAATATCGATTTCAGCTCTTGGAACATCTCATATGCTACATGAAATTCAAAACATCTTTGAAGTCCCGATTCTAAGCCGTAAAGCATGGCACATTGAACTATAGAGTAGTCATCAGATCGAGCTTGCCAGACGTTCATAACATCTGCTTCGGCTCCTGCAGCAGGTGCGTCACCTAGCGGTGCATCAAGGACATAATTCTTATACGCAGCAATGAGGATAATCCTCAAGTTACGGACCCAGTCCATGTAGTTGCTACCATTATCTTTCAACTTAGATTTCTCTAGTAACACATTAAAATTCAAGGGAACGGTAGCACGGGCCATTGATCTACAACATAGATATGCAAATACTATCGGGACTAAGTTCATGATAAAATAAGTCCAATTAGTCAAATTACTAATGAACTCCCACTTAAATCAACATCCCTCAGGTTATCTAAGTGATACATGATCCAAATCAACTAAACCATGTCTGATCTTCACGTGAGATGGAGTAGTCATCAATTGTGAACATCTCTATGTTGATCATATCTACTATATGACTCATGTTCGACCTTTCGGTCTCCAGTGTTCCGAGGCCATGTCTGTACATGCTAGGCTCGTCAAGTTTAACTCAAGTATTCCACATGTGTAAAACTGTCTCACACCCGTTGTATGTGAATGTAGAGTCTATCACACCCGATCATCATGTGGTATCTCAAAACGACGAACAGTAGCAATGGTGCATACTCAGGGAGAATAATATTATTTTGAAATTTAGTGAATGGATCATCTTATAATGCTACCGCCGTTCTAAGCAAAATAAGATGCATACAGGATAAACACCACATACAATCAAATATGTGACATGATATGGCCATCATCATCTTATGCTTTTGATCTCCATCTCCAAAGCATCGTCATGATATCCATCGTCACCGGCTCGACACCTTGACCTCCATCGTAGCATCGTGGTTGTCTCGCCAACTATTGCTTCTACAACTATCACTAACACATAGTGATAAAGTAAAGCAATACATGGCATTTGCATTTCATACAATAAAGAGACAACCATAAAGCTCATGCCGGTTGCCGATAAATTACAAAACATGATCATCTCATACAATAACGTATAACTCATCACGTCTTGACCATATCACATCACAACATGCCCTGCAAAAACAAGTTAGATGTCATCTAGTTTGTTGTTGCAAGTTTTACGTTGCTGCTATGGGCTTCCAGCAAGAACCGTTTTTACCTACGGCACAAAACCACAACAGTGATTTATCAAATTTGCTGTTTTAGCCTTCATCAAGGACCGGCCTCATTCAAATTTGATTCAACTAAAGTAGGAGAAACAGACACCCGCCAGCCACCTTTATGCAAACAAGTTGCACGTGACGGTGGAACCGGTCTCATGTACATGGACATGTAATGTTGGTCCGGGCCGCTTCATCTTACAATACCACCGAATCAAAATAATACGTTGGTGGTAAGCAGTATGAACATCACCGCCCAATACTCCTTTGTGTTCTACTCGTGCATATCATCTACACATAGACCTGGCTCTGATACCACTATTAGGAAACATTGCATGGAAAACAAAAAAAAATCTACGCACACGCAATGATCTATCCATGGAGATGCATAGCAACGAGGGGAGAGTATGTCTACGTACCCTTGTAGCCCGAAAGTGGAAGCGTTTAGTAACGCGGTTGATGTAGTCGAACTTCTTCGCGATCCAACCGATCAAGCACCGAACGTACGAAACCTCCGCATTCAACACACGGTCAGCTCGATGACGTCATTGCCTTCTTGATCTAGCAAGACGGGCCAAGTAGTAGATGAGTTCCGGGAGCACGATAATGTGGTGACGATTGGTGATGAAGAACAATCTCTGCAGGGCTTCGCCAAGCACTGCAGAAACTAGACGGAGGATAAACTAGAGGGTCGGGTTTGCCGGCACATGGCTTGGTGAATCTTGATGTGTCTTGGATGCTAGCCCTGCCCTGTTGGGGATCGTAGCAGAAATCAAAAAAATTCTACGCATCACCAAGATCAATCTATGGAGTAATCTAGCAACGAGGGAGAGGGGAGTGCATCTACATACCCTTGTAGATCGCGATGCGGAAGCGTTGCAAGAACGTGGATGAAGGAGTCGTACTCGTAGCGATTCAGATCGCGGTTGATTCCGATCTAAGCGCCGAACAACGGCGCCTCCGCGTTCAACACACGTGCAGCCCGATGACATCTCCCACGCCTTGATCCAGCAAGGAGAGAGGGAGAGGTTGGGGAAGACTCCATCCAGCAGTAGCACGACCGTGTGGTGGTGGTGGAGGAGCGCGGGACTCCAGCAGGGCTTCGCCAAGCACTGCGAGAGACGAGGAGGGAGAGAGGTAGGGCTGCGCCAAGAGAGGGAGGTCCAACCGTATGTTGGGCAGCCCCAAACCTCAAGTATATATAGGGGGAAGGGAGGGGCTGCGCCTCCACCTAGGTTTCCACCCCTAGGGGCGGCGGCCAGCCCTAGATCCCATATAGGGGGGGCGGCCAAGGGGGAGATAGGGGGGGCGCACCACTAGGTGGGCCTTAGGCCCATCTGAGCCTAGGGTTTCCCCTCCTTTCCTTCTCTCTTCACCTTGGGCCCTGGTGGGGGGTGCACCAGCCCACCTCGGGCTGGTCCCCTCCCACACTTGACCCATGCAGCCCTCTGGGGCCGGTAGCCCCACCTGGTGGACCCCCGGGACCCTCCCGGTGGTCCCGGTACGCTACCGATAGCGCCCGAAACTTTTCCGGTGACCAAAACGGGACTTCCCATTTATGAATCTTTACCTCCGGACCATTCCGGAACTCCTCGTGATGTCCAAGATCTCATCCAGGACTCCGAACAACATTCGGTAACTGCGTACATACTTTCCCTATAACCCTAGCTTCATCGAACCTTAAGTGTGTAGACCCTACGGGTTCGGGAACCATGTAGACATGACCGAGACAACTCTCCGGCCAATAACCAACAGCGGGATCTGGATACCCATGTTGGCTCCCACATGTTCCACGATGATCTCATCGGATGAACCACGATGTCAAGGATTCAATCAATCCCGTATACGATTCCCTTTGTCTATCGGTATAGCACTTGCCCGAGATTCGATCGTCGATATACCGATACCTTGCTCAATCTCGTTACGGCAAGTCTCTTTACTCGTTCCATAACACATCATCCCGTGATCAACTCCTTGATCATATTGTGCACATTATGATGATGTCCTACCGAGTGGGCCCAGAGATACCTCTCCGTCACACGGAGTGACAAATCCCAGTCTCGATTCGTGCCAACCCAACAGACACTTTCGGAGATACCTGTAGTGCACCTTTATAGCCACCCAATTATGTTGTGACGTTTGGTACACCCAAAGCATTCCTATGGTATCCGGGAGTTGCACAATCTCATGGTCTAAGGAAAAGATACTTGACATTTAGAAAAGCTTTAGCATACGAACTACACGATCTTGTGTTAGGCTTAGGATTGGGTCTTGTCCATCACATCATGCTCCTAATGAGTGATCCCATTATCAATGACATCCAATGTCCATGGTCAGGAAACCGTGACCATCTGTTGATCAACGAGCTAGTCAACTAGAGGCTTACTAGGGACATGGTGTTTGTCTATGTATCCACACATGTATCTGAGTTTCCTATCAATACAATTCCAGCATGGATAATAAACAATTATCATGAACAAGGAAATATAATAATAACCAATTTATTATTGCCTCTAGGGCATATTTCCAACAGTCTCCCACTTGCACTAGAGTCAATAATCTAGTTCACACCGCCATGTGATTAACACTCACAGGTCACATCGCCATGTGACCAACATCCAAAGAGTTTACTAGAGTCAGTAATCTAGTTCACATCAATATGTGATTAACACTCAATGAGTTCTAGGTTTGATCATGTTATGCTTGTGAGAGAGGTTGTAGTCAACGGGTCTGCAACATTCAGATCCCTATGTACTTCGCAAAACTTTATGTCATATCGTAGATGCTGCTACCACGTTCCACTTGGAGCTATTCTAAACTGTTGCTCCATTATACGTATCCGGTATCTCTACTCAAAGTTATCCGGATAGGTGTTAAGCTTGCATCGACATAACGCTATACGTCAAACTCTTTATCACCTCCATAACCGAGAAACATTTCCTTATTCCTCTAAGGATAATTTTGACCGCTATCTGGTGATCTACTCCTGGATCACCTTTGTACCCTCTTGCCAGACATGTGGCAAGGCACACATCAGGTGCGGTATTCAACATGACATACCGTATACAGCCTATGACAAAAGCATAGGGGACGACCTTCGTCCTTCCTCTTTCTTCTGCCGTGGTCAAGCTTTGAGTCTTACTCAACTTCACACCTCACAACTCAGGTAAGAATTCCTTCTTTGACTGATCTATTTTGAACTCCTTCAAAATCATGTCAAAGGTGTGTGTTCCTTTTGAAAGTATCATTAGGCATCTTGATCTATCTCTATAGATCTTGATGCCCAATTATGTAAGCAGCTTTATCCAGGTCTTCCTTTGAAAAACTCCTTTTAAACAACCCTTTGCGCTTTCCAAAAATTCTACATCATTTCGGATCAACAATATGTCATTCACATATACTTATCAGAAATGTTGTAGTGCTCCCACTCACTTTATTGTAAATACAAGTTTCTAACAAACTTTGCATAAAACCAAAAACTTTGATCACTCCATCAAAGCGTATATTCTGACTCCGAGATGCTTGCTCTAGTCCATGGAAGGATCGCTGGAGCTAGCATACCTTTTAGCATCCTTAGGATCGACAAAACATATCTGATTGTATCACATACAACCTTTCCTTACAAAAACTGGTAAGGAAACTTGTTTTGACATCCATCTGCCAGATTTCATAAATGCAGCTAGTGCTAACTTGATTCTGACGGACTTAAGCATCGCTACGGGTGAGGAATCTCATCATAGTCAACTCCTTGAACTTGTGAAAAACTCTTTACCACAAGTCGAGCTTCATAGACGGTGACATTACCGTCCACGTCCGTCTTCTTCTTAAAGATCCATTTATCTCAATGGCTTGCCGATCATCGGGCAAGTCCACCAAAGTCCATACTTTGTTTTGATACATGGATCCTATCTCGGATTTCTCGGTTTCTAACCATTTGTCGGAATACGGGCCCACCATCGCTTCTCCATAGTTAGTAGGTTCATTGTTGTCCAACAACATGACATCTAAGACAGGATCACCGTACCACTCAGGAGTAGTACATATCCTTGTCGATCTACGAGATTCGATAGCAACTTGATCCGAAGATTCATGATCACTATCATTAGTTTCCTCTTCAACAGTCGTAGGTTCCACAGAAACATCTTTCTGTGTTGCACTACTCTTCGGTTGAAGTGAGGGTTCGACAACCTCATCAAGTTCTATCTTCCTCCCACTCAATTCTTTCGAGAGAAATTCCTTCTCGAGAAAGGACCCGTTCTTAGCGACAAACATTTTTGCCCTTGGATCTGAGATAGAAGGTATACCCAACTGTTACCTTTGGGTATCCTATGAAGATGTATTTGTCCGCTTTGGGTTCGAGCTTTTTCCGGCTGAAGCCATAAGCATCGCAGCCCCAAACATTAAGAAACGACAACTTTGGTTTCTTGCCAAACCATAGTTCATACGGCGTCGTCTCAACGGACTTAGATGGTGCCCTATCTAAAGTGAATGCAGCTGTCTCTAATGCATAACCTCAAAATAATAGCGGTAGATCGGTAAGAGACATCATAGATCGCACCATATCTCATAAGGTTCGATTACGACGTCCGGACACACCATCACGCTGTGGTGTTCCAGGTGGCTTCAACTGTGAAACAATTCCACAATGTCTTAAGTGATTGCCAAACTCATAACACAAAAAATCTCCCCTTGATCAGATCATAGGAACATGATCTTCTTGTTATGATGATTCTTAACTTCACTCTGAAATTGCTTGAACTTTTCAAACGTTTCAGACTTTTGCTTCATTAAGTAAATATACCCATATCTACTCAAATCGTCAGTGAAGATGAGAAAATAACGATATCCACCACACGCCTTAATTCTCATTGGGTCACACATATCAGCATGTATGATTTCCAACAAGTCACTTGCCCGCTTCATTATACCTGAAAACGGGATCTTAGTCATCCTGCCCATGAGGCATGGCTGGCATGTGTCAAGCGATTCAAAATCAAGTGACTCCAAACATCCATCAGTATGGAGTTTCTTCATGCATTTTATGCCAAAATGACCTAAGCGGCGGTGCCACAAGAAAGTGGTACAATCATTATTAACTCTTCATCTTTTGGCGTTAATATTATTATCATGTGTATTACTATGATCGAGATTCAATAAACCATTGGGTGCATGACCATAAAGTTATTATTCATGTAAAGAGAATAACCATTATTCTCTAACTTAAATGAATAACCATATTGCAATGAACATGATCTAATCATATTCATGCTCAACGTAGACACCTGATAACATTTATCTAGGTTCAACACTAATCCCGAAGGTAGAGGGAGCATGTGATGGTGATCTTATCAACCTTGGAAACACTTCCAACACACATCGTCACCTCGCCCTTTGCTAGTCTCTGTTCAGTCCGTAGCTTTTGCTTCAAGTCACTAACAATAGCAACTGAACCGATATCCAATACACAGGTGCTACAAGGAGTACTAGTAAGGTACACATCAATAACACGTATATCAAATATACTTTGTTGAAGTTTCCAGCTTTCTTATCTACCATATATTTGGGATAGTTCCGCTACAATGTGACCATTCCCCTTACAATAGAAGCACTCAGTCTCGAGGTTTGGGTTCAACCTTGGGTTCCTTCATTAGAGCGACAACTGGTTTGCCATCCATGAAGTTTCCCTTCTAGCCCTTGCCCCTTTTGAAACCAGTGGTCTTGTTAAACCATCAACGCTTGATGCTCCTTCTTGATTTCTACTTTTGCGGTCTTAAGCACCGCTAATAGCTCCGGGATCATCTCCATCCTTTGCATGTCATAGTTCATCACGAAGTTCTAGTAGCTTGGTGATAGTGTCTGGATAATTTCGTCAACCACTATCTTATCTGGAAGATTAACTCCCACTTGATTCAAGTGATTTTAGCACCCAGACATTCTGAGCACATGCTCACTAGTTGAGCTATTCTCCTCCATCTTGTTGGCAAAAGAACTTGTCAGAGGTCTCATACTTCTTAACACGGGCATGAGCCTGAAATCCCAATTTCAGCTCATATGTCTTATGGCGTTCAAAATGTCATTGGAATCCCGATTCTAAGCCGTAAAGTATGGTGCACTAAACTATCAAGTAGTCATCAGGACGTGTCTGTCAGGTGTTCACAACATCCACAAACGACGTTTGTAGGGGTTTGCACATCGAGCGGTGCATCAAAGACGTAAGCCTTCTGTGTAGCAGTGAGGACACTCCTTGGACTACGGACCCAGTCCGCATCAGTGCTTACAATATCTTTCAACTTAGTCTTTCTCTAGGATCGTATTAAACAAGGAGCTATAACGCAAGCTATTTGTCTACAACATATTTTGCGAAGACAACTTAGACTTTTGTTCATGACAATTAAGTTATTCTAATGAACTCCCACTCAGATAGACATCTCTCTAGTCATCTAAGTGATACATGATCCGAATCGACTAGGCCGTGTCCGATCATCACGTGAGACGGACTAGTTATCAACGATGAACATCTTCATGTTGATCGTATATTCTATACGACTCATGTTCGACCTTTTGGTCTTCCGTGTTCCGAGGCCATGTCTGTACATGCTAGGCTCGTCAAGTGAACCCTAAGTGTATTGCATTTGTAAATTTGGCTTACACCCGTTGTATGCGAACGTTAGAGCCTATCACACCGATCATCACGTGGTGCTTCGGAACAACAAACCTTAGCAACGGTGCACAGTTAGGGGAAACATAATTCTTGAAATTTTAGTGAGAGATCATCTTATTTACTACCATCGTTCTAAGCAAATAAGATGCAAAACATGATGAACATCACATGCAATCAAATAGTGACATGATATGGCCAATATCATTTTGCTCCTTTTGATCTTCATCTTCGGGGCTCCATGATCATCATCGTCACAGGCATGACACCATGATCTCCATCATCGTGTCTTCATGAAGTCGTCTCGCCAAACATTACTTCTACTACTATGGCTAACGGTTAGCAATAAAGTAAAATAATTACCTGGCGTTTTCAGTGACACGCAGGTCATACAATAAAATAAGACAACTCCTATGGCTCCTGCCGGTTGTCACACTCATCGACATGCAAGTCGTGATTCCTATTACAAGAACATGATCAATCTCATACATCACATATATATCATTCATCACATCCTTTTGGCCATATCACATCACACGGCACATGCTGCAAGAACAAGTTAGACGTCCTCTAATTGTTGTTGCAAGTTTTTACGTGGCTGCTATAGGTTTCTAGCAAGAACGTTTCTTACCTACGCCAAAACCACAACGTGATATGCCAATTTCTGTTTACCCTTCATAAGGACCCTTTTCATCGAATCTGATCCGACTAAAGTGGGAGAGACAGACACTCGCTAGCCACCTTATGCAACTAGTGCATGTCAGTCGGTGGAACCAGTCTCACGTAAGAGTACGTGTAAGGTCGGTCCGGGCCGCTTCATCCCATGATGCCGCCGAATCAAGATAAGACTAGTAACGACAAGTAAATTGACAAATCGACGCCCACAACTTCTTTGTGTTCTACTCGTGCAAGAAACTATGCATAGACCTAGCTCATGATGCCACTGTTGGGGATCGTAGCACAAATCAAAAAAATTCTACGCATCACCAAGATCAATCTATGGAGTAATCTAGCAACGAGGGAGAGGGGAGTGCATCTACATACCCTTGTAGATCGCGATGCGGAACCGTTGCAAGAACGCGTATGAAGGATTCGTACTCGTAGCGATTCAGATCGCCGTTGATTCCGATCTAAGCGCCGAACAACGGCGCCTCCGCGTTCAACACACGTGCAGCCCGATGACGTCTCCCACGCCTTGATCCAGCAAGGAGAGAGGGAAAGGTTGTAGAAGACTCCATCCAGCAGAAGGACAACGGCATGGTGGTGGTGGAGGAGCGCGGGACTCCAGCAGGGCTTCGCCAAGCACTGCGAGAGATGAGGAGGGAGAGAGGTAGGGCTGCGCCAAGAGAGGGAGGTCCAACCGTATGTTGGGCAGCCCCAAACCTCAAGTATATATAGGGGGAAGGGAGGGGCTGCGCCCCCACCTAGGTTTCCACCCCTAGGGGCGGCGGCCAGCCCTAGATCCCATCTAGGGGGGCGGCCAAGGGGGAGAGACGGGGGCGCACCACTAGGTGGGCCTTAGGCCCATCTGAGCTTAGGGTTTCCCCTCCTTCCCTTCACTCTTCGCCTTGGGCCCTGGTGGGGGGGGGGCGCACCAGCCCACCTGGGGCTGGTCCCCTCCCACGCTTCGCCCACGCAGCCCTCTGGGGCCGGTGGCCCCACCCGGTGGACCCCCGGGACCCTCCCGGTGGTCCCGGTACGCTACCGATAGCGCCCGAAACTTTTCCGGTGACCAAAACGGGACTTCCCACATATGAATCTTTACCTCCGGACCATTCCGAAACTCCTCGTGACGTTCGGAATCTCATCCGAGACTCCGAACAACATTCGGTAACCGCGTACATACTTTCCCTATAACCCTAGCGTCATCGAACCTTAAGTGTGTAGACCCTACGGGTTCGGGAACCATGTAGACATGACCGAGACAACTCTCCGGTCAATAACCAACAGCAGGATATGGATACCCATGTTAGCTCCCACATGTTCCACGATGATCTCATCGAATGAACCATGATGTCAAGGATTCAATCAATCCCGTATACGATTCCCTTTGTCTATCGGTATAGCACTTGCCCGAGATTCGATCATCGGTATACCGATACCTTGCTCAATCTCGTTACGGCAAGTCTCTTTACTCGTTCCGTAACACATCATCCCATGATCAACTCCTTGATCACATTGTGCACATTATGATGATGTCCTACCGAGTGGGCACAGATATACCTCTCCATCACACGGAGTGACAAACCCCAGTCTCGATTCGTTCCAACCCAACAGACACTTTCGGAGATACCTATAGTGCACCTTTATAGCCACCCAGTTACGTTGTGACGTTTGGTACACCCAAAGCATTCCTACGGTATCCGGGAGTTGCACAATCTCATGGTTTAACGAAAAGATACTTGACAATTAGAAAAGCTTTAGCATACGAACTACACGATCTTGTGCTAGGCTTAGGATTGGGTCTTGTCCATCACATCATTCTCCTAATGATGTGATCCCGTTATCAATGACATCCAATGTCCATGGTGTAATGCCCAGGATGGGACTATACCTCCTACGTGTCGAGGCACGACTTAAAGGTATAAGCCCATCCTAGAATGATCTCAAGTTTGGTATCTTTGGACGACTCATGTAAAAGAGGGATTAAATTGCAAAAGGAGATAGTTGGCTTACACTCGCCACTTCACACAATACATTACATAAGCATAACATCATTCAAAATATCACAACTCGACTACGGGTGAAGATCCAAAAGAAAGATACCAAAACAACATAAAGCCACAGGCCTAGATCGAATCCTAGTAGAAACCACTACTGATCGTCGAAACGCCACAAACATACGGCCAAACTCTTCATCGAGCTCCCAGGGTAGAACTTGAACCAGCTCATGCATCAAACTCGGCTGAACCTGCATCTGGTGTTGTACTATCTGTGAGCCACGAGGACTCAGCAATCCCATAACCATGGGTATCAAGACTAGCAAAGCTTTGTGGGTAGGAAGAGGTAAAGTGGTGAGGTTGCAGCAGCGACTAAGCATAATATGGTGGCTAACTTACGAGTACCAGAATAAGATGAGCATCTACGCAAACGGTCGCAACTAGTAGTGATCGCTAAAGATCCTGAACTACATACGGTCAAACATAACCCCACCGTGTTCTCTTCTCAAAATGAAAAGAGACAGTCATGGTTACTCACACAGTTGTGTGTTTTACTTCGGATCCTCTGTCAAGTTTTCTACAACCAGACATTAACAAATTCCAATCTGCCACATAACCGCGGGCACGGCTTTCGAAAGATCATAACCCTGCAGGGGTGTCCCAACTTAGCCCATCACAAGCTCTCACGATTAGCTGAAGTAATAAATATAATATCATCACCCCTTATCTTAGGGAAAATCCGATCAGGCTCGGCATCCCGGTAGCACAAGTCATTTCGACAATGGTAAAACAAGTCCAGCAAGACCTCCCGGCGTGCCGACACCCTGATAGTAGCCGCGCGTATCTCGTCTCAGGCCACGTCCGGATGAGCAGTACGTACAGATACCGAAGATCCCAGCGAACTGGGTGGCATCCGCAAGTGGCTCTAGTTTGGGACCAACACCATCAGCACTGGCCCCCCTGCTATGTAGAATTAAGAATCCTCGGGGACGCGACCCCCTATGCAAATTTAATTATTTAATTAAGTTGTTATTATGAGGCAAATTAAAAACCAATGTTGGGCCTTGCTGGAGGAGTTTTATTCAAAGTCGAACTGTCAAGGGGTCCCCATCCACCCATCGTGTAAGGAACGCAAAATCAAGGAACATAATGCCGGTTTATCGGCGCCTAAGGTGGCATGAGTGGAACAAAACACCGAGCAAAAAGCCAAGCCTTCCACCCATGCCCAGTACATAGGTGTGTTAATATATATTAATAGATATTGTGATATAACCAACAACAACAAGTTCCCTCCTGGAACGAACTTCATCTTCACCTGCAACTAACAACGCTATAAGAGGGACTGAGCAAGCGAGGCTGAGCAAGCGGGTAACATAGCCAAACAGTGGTTTTGCTAGGAAGGTGTCAAGGTTAGAGGTTTCATGGCAACAAGGAGAGGCTGACATAAAAATGGGTAGCGCGACATGTAACGATAGCATCGAGACAACTAAGCATGGCAATGGTAGTAAAGGTATCCAAGGGTATGATCATCTTGCCTGGGATTCCACAAGGGAGAAGAACGGATCCACGAAGTAGACGGAGCAACAGAGACGAGCGAAACCTCACAACTCCGGAACGAAACCGAAGCTAACAAGAGAAGCAACCGGAAAGAAAACAAACAACACGGTAAACACACATATCATAAACATGGCATACGATGCACATCCAAGTATGATGCATGTCAGGTTTAAATATGCATGGCATGGCAAAGTGCACAAACAATACTACAAGTTAAGTGGAGCTCAATATGCAACGAGTTGCATATTGAAAAAACACCACAATTAATTATTTAATTGACTCTCGTTATTTACAAGACAAGATTAATTGTTTGTTAACATGGCAAGAGGTGAAGCATAAAGAAACTACACTATTTAGGCAATTTAAATGAGGCCGGAGAATAACAACAACATATCCGGAAAATCCCCATAAGCATGTTTAATAATTATAAAGCAACAACAATTAAACATTTTAGTGTTGTTAACATGATGCGGATGACATGATCAAGTTTATGCAATTTTATTAAAAGGTTGACTTAAAAGAGATATAGATGATAAGGAGAATTAGTCATCATGGTGGAAGAAAGGGTGCCACGGCAACGATCCGAAAATGATGCAACGGCATCATATCGGTTCCGGTAACTCGTTGAGAGTCCGGAGCAAAAGGAAGATGACGTGAGCAAGTTGAACGAGATGAAAGTGGGTTGATCCCCTCACCGGGTTCCCACGAGTCGGCGACGAGGCAACCGAGGAACATGACAAACGGACGAAACGACACGGTGCACACAAGGGAAGCATTTCAAACAACACAACAAGCATCTCATGGGTCATCCACGGGGTCGTCTCGTTATACCTTTGAAGCGTTCTCTCTCGAAGCGGTTCGAGATCGTAGTGGAAGTAGACGTTCTCGTAGATGGAAGTAGTGGTACACGTCATCGTGTCATGGTACTTGGCGAATTCCTCGTTTCCGGGCGACGGTAGTGGTACATGCCGTAGAGGGAAGTAGGTGTTCTCGTTCGTCGGAGAGGTACTCGCCGCATCGTCTCATGTCGTCGAGTAGGCGTTCCCGTTCGTAGATGTACTTGCGGTCTCGGCGACGGTAGGGGTACTTGGTGTTTCCGGGCGTCGGTAGTCGTACACGGGGGTCGTCGAGCGTAGTGGTACTCATTTCCGTAGATGTTCGGGTGCATACGTAGAGGTACTTGTTTCGAAGAGGTACTTGGTCGGGTCGCCGTGTACTCGTTCGGGTCATCTGCCAAGTCAACAACACAAGGCAACGCAACACAAAACACAGGAGCTAACAAAAAAAAGGGGCGGCACGGGGAAGAGGCCGCGGGCGCTGGAGCACGGAGGGCTTGCGGTCTAGGTGGCTCGGGCCATGGCGAGCAAGGAGCTGCGGCGTCCACACGGTTCCTGGCCGGCCCGCGGCGAGGAAGGAGCGAGGGGCCGCGGCCAAGCGCGAGGACGGAGGGAGGCGATGGAGGCGGCCGGTTCCGCGCGCGCCAGGCGAAGTGGCGGCGGGGTTCGGAGGGACGAGGCGTCGGCCGCGAGGGAAGTGCTGCCGCAGAGGACGACCACGCGAGGGGGGGCGCCGCGAGGCAACTGGGGTGCAGCCTCGAGGGAGCGGGCGCCGGGGTTCGGAGACCTGGCGAGGAGAGGCGCTCTGGCCGCGAGGAGATCCCCGCGGCGAAGGAGGCAGGAGGGTGCTCGCGGCGAGGGAGGCCACGGGAGATCGGGGCAGAGGGATCTGCGGGACGAGGGGAAAGGAGATCGGGGCGAGGCCTGAGGGCTCGAGGGAAGGGAGTTGCGGGCGGCGCAGAGGGAGGAAAGGGAGATCGACGGGTTGGGGCTAGGGTTAGCGGTCGCTGCGGGTAAAGGAGACCGGCTGGGCCTAGGATGAGGAGTTGGCCAATGGGCCGGCTGGAGGGCTGAGGCCCAGAGGGAGGAGGAGAAGACGGGCCAGCTGGGAGGAAGGAGGAGGCCCGTTGCGGCTGCCCTCTTTTATTAATCTCTAAGCAGAAAAATAAAATTAGAGAGAGTCCACATTAATAAGAAAAGGAGGCCATGAACAGAAAATAAAAGATGGAACATTTTTGTAAGGCTTTACGGGATATAACCAACCCAACAAAAATAGTTCCAACAAAAAGGGAAGTGCAAACTAAAACATTTAGCTTGCAATAAAAAGGAGTTTGAACGGAGTCTAGATATTTGGAGGAGCCTCGAAAATTGAGAAAAGAATATGGGGAAGGTTTTTGATGGAGAACTCGAAGTAGGAAAGCATGGGGAAATTATGCACGTGTGTTGCGGGTAATTCCAAACAAATGGAATATTATTATATATAGCTCCCTAATAATATTGAGAGGCTTTATATGTTATAAAGAGAAGTCACCTTCCCTCGATTTAAATGGACCGAAGGCCCACACAATTTATTTGGTTGAGATGCAAAAAATAAAAATATGACATGATGGCATGATGACATGATGCAATGCAAAAATAAATAACACAAGCACAAAAGAACACACGGGCAACCCGGAACATCTGGAATCTCTGGAATCTTCTGGAATCTTCTGGGACGTCGGTCTTCGGGCGTCACAACTCTCCCACACTAACAGAGGATCTCGACCCGAGATCCTAGAGATATCACCGGGTAAAAACAGAAGAGGAAGAGGTAAAACAAAGTTGCTTCTTTGACAGAGGAGTGAAACCAAAGAACCTTGAGAGGTTGAACAAGTTGAATAAAGAATACAACGGAGATGAACGAAGTTAAGAGCACTTCGGTAAAAGGAGGAACATGGAACATTATCAGAACATTGAAGGTTGAAAGACATGAAACAAGAGCTCACGGATGACAAAAGAATATGAAACTGCAACGGTATAGCCAAGGAATAAGAATGACAGAATTTGGACAGCACTCCATCTGAAAATGGAAGGAATTGGACAAGAACTTGAGGAGATGGAATGATACTTGATGAAATCAACAACACACTACCTCCGGAACAATTAAAAGAATGGCATAAGGGGGTAAGAACGACTCAGACAGCACTCCGGTTAAAAAGATAGGCAAAACTAGATAAGATGAGGGAACTAGAATGAAGAATACAACACTCCGGTTAAATAGATAAACAAGGAAAGAACATGATCTCGATAAAAAACGAGATGATGGTTAAAGAAAACAACATCACAAAGCCTCCGGAATGAAAGAATAGATGCAAGATCGTTGGGAAGAAAGAACGGAGAAGAAGAAAAAGACAACTTCTCTCAAAATTGAATTTGAAAGAGCAACCTTACGAAAAAGGGTTGAATGGAGTTGTTGGAAAAATCAACACGAAATGAATAAGCTTGTTGTGGGCTTATGGAAAACATCTCAAAATTATGAGGTGACAACCAACCACTACGAAAATATTTGATTGGATTGAGAACAACAAGGAGACGATAAACTTATTTCATCGGAATGAATAATGAAGAACTTGGGTCATTAAAAGCACCATAATTAGCAACAATCCTTAGGGAAAGCTTTTAGGTGAAATACAACCCAAGATTACTCCAACAAATAAATTGAATGGTTGGAAAGATCTCCTGAACAAAGAAAATGATGGGTTTAAATATCCCATTCCTGACAACTTGTGAATCATGAAACCATGAAGGGAAATTGTCAAAAATGGCATACCACCATCTCAAAACAATAAGGTAGAAAGAATTGCACTTGGAATGCATGATGAAGAATGCTTGAGCTCCAACAAGAATTTTGATGAAGACTTCGAGGATGAATTAAATCATGATGAACCACCATGAGAACTCCGGTAATGAAAGCATGAAAAGTGAAAGATGAAAATAATAAGATTCAAGGCCTGCGATGAATTAGATTGAGCTTTGAAATGATAATTGAAATACTTGGAACTCCGGAAAACAAGATGAACAACTTAGAACCAAGGATATGATATGATGAACAAGCTCCAGATAAAAGAATTAAACACTTGGAAGGAATAAGAATAAGAATTATGTCATGCATATCCTTCACCAATTTAAATTGATGACAAGCAAACGGATTTGGCATACTACTTATTCTCGTTGCAAGGAATTAAGAGAGATATAGCACAAGCTTGGATAAATCTTCAACCAAAGGATTGTGAAAAGAACAAATGAATTAAAAACGATAACAACGGAAGGGTAATCTTGAAAGAACCACCGTAAGAATATGGGGACGAACGAAGAGACATCAATGAAGAATATTTAGAGGACGAAGTTGAAAACTGAGAACGAAGAAATCTTCTGAAATGATGGCCTTCGGAGGATCACAACGAAAAGAATTCATGAAAAATCTTGAGAGTACGGGCCAAGATTTAAGAGAACACTTCTCCGGTCTCCAATGCTGAGAATGAAGACGAGAAATGCCATAAGAATTGTTGAGCACTCCGGAATGAAGAATTAAAAAGGTTGAACCAACGATGGAAAGAATTTGAAAGTAAACTTGGAAAAGGCATATGACTGATGGAAATCATTCTTACATCACACTTGAAAAGAATTTCAGAATAACTCCGGAAAAATAGAAGAGTCAGGTAAGATCCTGGAAAAAGACATGTGGGTTAGGGCCCACTCAAAGAAATCACCGTTGGAAAAGATTGCTTAAGAGATATTGATCCGGTTGAATTAAATGACTTGAATAAGATGACAATCCTCAAAAATAGTTTGAACGGATTAAGAATGGAATCACGAATCTTCAGCACTCCGGATATGAATAGCAAGAGGAGAATGATTAATTGGTGCATCGGAATAAGAAAGCATTGTGAAATGAGGAAAAGGATAAGATCAACACCGAAATCTTGAATTACATCCACCGGCAGAATTGAGAACAAAAGAATGATGAACTTGAAGCTCTTGAGCATCTTCACGATAAATCACCGGATAAGAACATTAAAGGAAAAGAATGAAGGAATATCACATGAATAAAATGGATATTTCATTTGAGAATTTCTGGCTCCAAGAAAAAGAAGGGTGGGAGGGTGGGGAAACATAGACGACTTGGAATGAATGAAACAGACAATCGTCAGATTCTCAACGGCGTCCGTATGAAATAACTTGAAGAGAAGGCACACCGGTTGAAAAGGATTAACATGACCATCTTGATGATCAAGAGGAATTAGCACTCCCATAGAAATATGAGAACATCGATTAACAAAGGTATGGAATCAACATTTGACATCGAAGCAACTCGAATACCAGAATCAAATCAAAAACAAAGGGTAGATGTTGCAGAAGAATCTTCACAATATCATCCGAACAGAGGATTGAACGGATTAATTCCGCAGGTACATCAACTAGACGAGAAGCCACTTAGGAGAAGGAAAAGGTAAATAAATAAAAAGGAACAAGGATCAGATAGAACAAATACAGGATAGGAGCTTCGTTCGACATCTTTGTGCTGAAAGCTCATGGAACGTGTTACAAAAGGGTTTTGCAATCCCCGGATCAGCATAGCCAAGGACCCTTTAAGATGCAACTCCCGATCAGAACAAGTCCATAAAACCACTTCACTGAATGTAGAACCCCGAACTTCATATCGTGCATCCGTTGGAAGAATGCCTAGAACTACTAGATGAACCCACCTATAGATTTCTGAAAGTTTCCAGTTATGCAATCAGGTGTTGGGGATACACGAGAAGCACCGCGCAATCAACTCTAAACCTACATCCAGGTGTATCCATCCTTCAACACATAACCAGTCTTTCTCGGAAACTATGTACCTCGGACCTTCGAAACGCATCCACTATACAAGCTATGGCAATACTCTCGAACTACCTCCCCAGTACTGGGTGATGTCGGGGTTATCTTGCCACTAACCGCATAGGAGAGTTTTCGATTTCGGCCGTCTTAAGTATTCTAGTACTGCCGCGATGGATTTGTGACGACAACACCTCGGAGCTCAACTCCCCGGGACACTGCCACAACCCCTAATGACAAGAGGCATCGAGAACAATGTTCTCGTCACAAAGACATCGAAACAATCCAAACAATACTCGCGAGATCCTAAAAAAAATTTGGTGCAATTTTTGAAAGTAGAAGAGGCAAGAGTAATCGTCAGGAGTCCTCACCAGAATGAAAAGAGATGAGAAGCAAAGAAATCCTACTCTCAGATATAATATAGGACTCAAAATATTTTTAGTGTGTGCCTAGACTCAACCGTCAACGATTCGATCAATCAGTGGGGGCTTCTAGGTCGGAGAAGGCTCTGAATACCAACTTGTAATGCCCAGGATGGGACTATACCTCCTACGTGTCGAGGCACGACTTAAAGGTATAAGCCCATCCTAGAATGATCTCAAGTTTGGTATCTTTGCACGACTCATGTAAAAGAGGGATTAAATTGCAAAAGGAGATAGTTGGCTTACACTCGCCACTTCACACAATACATTACATAAGCATAACATCATTCAAAACATCACAACCCGACTACGGGTGAAGATCCAAAAGAAAGATACCAAAACAACATAAAGCCACAGGCCTAGATCGAATCCTAGTAGAAACCACTACTGATCGTCGAAACGCCACAAACATACGGCCAAACTCTTCATCGAGCTCCCAGGGTAGAACTTGAACCAGCTCCTGCATCAAACTCGGCTGAACCTGCATCTGGTGTTGTAGTATCTGTGAGCCACGAGGACTCAGCAATCCCATAACCATGGGTATCAAGACTAGCAAAGCTTTGTGGGTAGGAAGAGGTAAAGTGGTGAGGTTGCAGCAGCGACTAAGCATAATATGGTGGCTAACTTACGAGTACCAGAATAAGATGAGCATCTACGCAAACGGTCGCAACTAGTAGTGATCGCTAAAGATCCTGAACTACATACGGTCAAACATAACCCCACCGTGTTCTCTTCTCAAAATGAAAAGAGACAGTCATGGTTACTCACACAGTTGTGTGTTTTACTTCGGATCCTCTGTCAAGTTTTCTACAACCAGACATTAACAAATTCCAATCTGCCACATAACCACGGGCACGGCTTTCGAAAGATCATAACCCTGCAGGGGTGTCCCAACTTAGCCCATCAGCTCTCACGATTAGCTGAAGTGATAAATATAATATCATCACCCCTTATCTTAGGGAAAATCCGATCAGGCTCGGCATCCCGGTAGCACAAGTCATTTCGACAATGGTAAAACAAGTCCAGCAAGACCTCCCGGCGTGCCGACACCCAGATAGTAGCCGCGCGTATCTCGTCTCAGGCCACGTCCGGATGAGCAGTACGTACAGATACCGAAGATCCCAGCGAACTGGGTGGCATCCGCAAGTGGCTCTAGTTTGGGACCAACACCATCAGCACTGGCCCCCCCTGCTATGTAGAATTAAGAATCCTCGGGGACGCGACCCCCTATGCAAATTTAATTATTTAATTAAGTTGTTATTACGAGGCAAATTAAAAACCAATGTTGGGCCTTGCTGGAGGAGTTTTATTCAAAGTCGAACTGTCAAGGGGTCCCCATCCACCCATCGTGTAAGGAACGCAAAATCAAGGAACATAATGCCGCTTTATCGGCGCCTAAGATGGCATGAGTGGAACAAAACACCAAGCAAAAGGCCAAGCCTTCCACCCATGCCCAGTATATAGGTGTGTTAATATATATTAATAGATATTGTGATATAACCAACAACAACAAGTTCCCTCCTGGAACGAACTTCATCTTCACCTGCAACTAACAACGCTATAAGAGGGACTGAGCAAGCGAGGCTGAGCAAGCGGGTAACATAGCCAAACAGTGGTTTTGCTAGGAAGGTGTCAAGGTTAGAGGTTTCATGGCAACAAGGAGAGGCTGACATAAAAATGGGTAGCGCGACATGTAACGATAGCATCGAGACAACTAAGCATGGAATGGTAGTAAAGGTATCCAAGGGTATGATCATCTTGCCTGGGATTCCACAAGGGAGAAGAACGGATCCACGAAGTAGACGGAGCAACGGAGACGAGCGAAACCTCACAACTCCGGAACGAAACCGAAACTAACAAGAGAAGCAACCGGAAAGAAAACAAACAACACGGTAAACACACATATCATAAACATGGCATACGATGCACATCCAAGTATGATGCATGTCAGGTTTAAATATGCATGGCATGCCAAAGTGCACAAACAATACTACAAGTTAAGTGGAGCTCAATATGCAACGAGTTGCATATTGACAAAACACCACAATTAATTATTTAATTGACTCTCGTTATTTACAAGACAAGATTAATTGTTTGTTAACATGGCAAGAGGTGAAGCATAAAGAAACTACACTATTTAGGCAATTTAAATGAGGCCGGAGAATAACAACAACATATCCGGAAAATCCCCATAAGCATGTTTAATAATTATAAAGCAACAACAATTAAACATTTTAGTGTTGTTAACATGATGCGGATGACATGATCAAGTTTATGCAATTTTATTAAAAGGTTGACTTAAAAGAGATATAGATGATAAGGAGAATTAGTCATCGTGGTGGAAGAAAGGGTGCCACGGCAACGATCCGAAAATGATGCAACGGCATCATATCGGTTCCGGTAACTCGTTGAGAGTCCGGAGCAAAAGGAAGATGACGTGAGCAAGTTGAACGAGATGAAAGTGGGTTGATCCCGTCACCGGGTTCCCACGAGTCGGCGACGAGGCAACCGAGGAACATGACAAACGGACGAAACGGCACGGTGCACACAAGGGAAGCATTTCATACAACACAACAAGCATCTCACGGGTCATCCACGGGGTCGTCTCGTTATACCTTTGAAGCGTTCTCTCTCGAAGCGGTTCGAGATCGTAGTGGAAGTAGACGTTCTCGTAGATGGAAGTAGTGGTACACGTCATCGTGTCGTGGTACTTGGCGAATTCCTCATTTCCGGGCGACGGTAGTGGTACATGCCGTAGAGGGAAGTAGGTGTTCTCGTTCGTCGGAGAGGTACTCGCTGCATCGTCTCGTGTCGTCGAGTAAGCGTTCCCGTTCATAGATGTACTTGCGGTCTCGGCGACGGTAGGGGTACTTGGTGTTTCCGGGCGTCGGTAGTCATACACGGGGGTCGTCGAGCGTAGTGGTACTCATTTCCGTAGATGTTCGGGTGCATACGTAGAGGTACTTGTTTCGAAGAGGTACTTGGTCGGGTCGTCGTGTACTCGTTCGGGTCATCTGCCAAGTCAACAACACAAGGCAACGCAACACAAAACACAGGAGCTAACAAAAAAAAGGGGCGGCACGGGGAAGAGGCCGCGGGCGCTGGAGCACGGAGGGCTTGCGGTCCAGGTGGCTCGGGCCATGGCGAGCAAGGAGCTGCGGCGTCCACACGGTTCCTGGCCGGCCCGCGGCGAGGATGGAGCGAGGGGCCGCGGCCAAGCGCGAGGACGGAGGGAGGCGATGGAGGCGGCCGGTTCCACGCGCGCCAGGCGAAGTGGCGGCGGGGTTCGGAGGGACGAGGCGTCGGCCGCGAGGGAAGTGCTGCCGCAGAGGACGACCACGCGAGGGGGGGCGCCGCGAGGCAGCTGGGGTGCAGCCTCGAGGGAGCGGGCGCCGGGGTTCGGAGACCTGGCGAGGAGAGGCGCTCTGGCCGCGAGGGGATCCCCGCGGCGAAGGAGGCAGGAGGGTGCTCGCGGCGAGGGAGGCCACGGGAGATCGGGGCAGAGGGATCTGCGGGACGAGGGGAAAGGAGATCGGGGCGAGGCCAGAGGGCTCGAGGGAAGGGGGTTGCGGGCGGCGCAGAGGGAGGAAAGGGAGAGCGACGGGTTGGGGCTAGGGTTAGCGGTCGCTGCGGGTAAAGGAGGCCGGCTGGGCCTAGGATGAGGAGTTGGCCAATGGGCCGGCTGGAGGGTTGAGGCCCAGAGGGAGGAGGAGAAGACGGGCCAGCTGGGAAGAAGGAGGAGGCCCGTTGCGGCTGCCCTCTTTTATTAATCTCTAAGCAGAAAAATAAAATTAGAGAGAGTCCACATTAATAAGAAAAGGAGGCCATGAACAGAAAATAAAAGATGGAACATTTTTGTAAGGCTTTACGGGATATAACCAACCCAACAAAAATAGTTCCAACAAAAAGGGAAGTGCAAACTAAAACATTTAGCTTGCAATAAAAAGGAGTTTGAACGGAGTCTAGATATTTGGAGGAGCCTCGAAAATTGAGAAAAGAATATGGGGAAGGTTTTTGATGGAGAACTCGAAGTAGGAAAGCATGGGGAAATTATGCACGTGTGTTGCGGGTAATTCCAAACAAATGGAATATTATTATATATAGCTCCCTAATAATATTGAGAGGCTTTATATGTTATAAAGAGAAGTCACCTTCCCTCGATTTAAATGGACCGAAGGCCCACACAATTTATTTGGTTGAGATGCAAAAAATAAAAATATGACATGATGGCATGATGACATGATGCAATGCAAAAATAAATAACACAAGCACAAAAGAACACACGGGCAACCCGGAACATCTGGAATCTCTGGAATCTTCTGGGACGTCGGTCTTCGGGCGTCACACATGGTCAGGAAACCGTGACCATCTATTGATCAACGAGCTAGTAAAGTAGAGGCTTACTAGGGACATGGTGTTTGTCTATGTATCCACACATGTATCTGAGTTTCCTATCAATACAATTCCAGCATGGATAATGAACAATTATCATGAACAAGGAAATATAATAATAATTAATTTATTATTGCCTCTAGGGCATATTTCCAACATGCCCCTCTATTTATATGTTGAGCCCTTGGGTCGAAACTTGGAGCAAAAGCCTCCTCAAAGTCGGTTTTGCCCGAAAGGCAAGAGTCCCACTCGGACTCCAGGACCAGACACCAGGGTTCCCGGCGTCTGGACCCAGACGCCAAGGACCCTGGCGTCTGGCCTCTGGCCACCGCGAAACTTCCTTTCGTGCTTTCCAAAAGCCTCGTTGGCTTTACCCCTTGGCCCAAATAAAGTGTTCTCGTGCCAAACACTTCGGGAAACATCTGAAACCCCTTCCAGTGAATTTCGGAACCTTTCCGGAGATCAAACACTATTATCCCATATATTAATCTTTACCTCCGGACTATTCCGGAGCTCCTCGTTATTTCCGTGATCTCATCCGGAACTCCGAACAACATTTTGTCACCAACATACATAACTCATTCAATAATATATCATCAACGAACGTTAAGTGTGCGGACCCTACGGGTTCGAGAACTATGTAGAAATGACCGAGACACCTCTCCGGTCAATAACCAATAGCGGAACCTGGATGCCCATATTGGCTCCTACATATTCTACGAAGATCTTTGTCGGTCGAACCGTTATGACAATATACACAATTCCCTTTGTCTGTCGGTATGTTACTTGCCCGAGATTCGATCGTCGGTATCTCTATACCTAGTTCAATCTCGTTACCAGCAAGTCTCTTTACTCGCTCGGTAATACATCATCCCGTCACTAACTCATTAGTCATTTGCTTGCAAGGCTTATTATGATGTGTATTACCGAGAGGGCCCAGAGATACCTCTCCAATACTCAGAGTGACAAATCCTAATCTCGATTCACGCCAACCCAACAAAACACCTTCGGAGATACATGTAGAGCATCTTTATAATCATCCAATTACGTTGTGATGTTTGATAGCACACAAGGTATTTCTCCGGCATCCGGGAGTTGCAGGATCTAATAGTCAACGGAATATGCATTTGAGATGCATGAAAGCAGTAGCAATAAACTGTACGATCAAATGCTAAGCTAACATATGGGTCTTGTCCATCAAATCATTCTCATAAGTATGTGATCTCGTTATCAAATGACAACTCATGTCCATGGTTAGGAAACCTTAACCATCTTTGATCAACGAGCTAGTCTAGTAGAGGCTCACTAGGGACACGTTATTTGTTTATGTATTCACACATTACTTAGGTTTCTGGTGAATACAATTCTAGCATGATTAATAAAACTTTATCATTAATAAGGAAATATAAAATAATAATAATTTTATTATTGCCTCTAGGTCATATTTCCATCAATAATACGTTCAGATAATTGAAAGCTAAACATGCACATAAGTGAGGAGCAAATATTTTGAGGAAAGAAGCAACAATTACTCAAGCATAAAAGATCATAGGCCTGACTTCTATGATGGTAATGATGTAGGCTATCAGACACATGAGCGTGGGGAAAATGTAACACTAAGACGAACGGAAAACTGACAAGTTACATAGGAAGGACTACAAATGAAATACAAGCTAAACAGTAGGTGTAATGTAAGATCTAGGAAAACAATCGACACAGAGCACGAAAGTAAACTGTTGAAGGAAATACAGTAAAGAAAAGTGAACCAGTGGTACTCGACGGCGACATGTGGATTTGGTAGAGCAGTTCGCCATTCTGCCAAAGGACTACATCTGGTTGGAGGGACTTGTGATTGAACACGAGAGCAAACTTCTCTCTGCCATATTTTCCTTCTACTAGGAGCTGATCAGACTTCAGTTGATTTCATTCGAGGTAAATAGTAAATACTTGTTGGCGATCTCCAAACCTTCGACAGACTTCTTCGCGAATCACAGCGACTCTTGGTTGCCGAAGACTTTACTTGTTGAACACAATTACTCTTTGTCACTCAAGCCGACACCTATCCATCTAGAGAGTGCGCAACTCTCAAGAGTAATAGGTACAAGAACCCTAGCTTAGAACAAACGTGATGCTCACCACTATCTAAGTTTTGGATCTTGGTTTTCTCTTGGTGGATTTTAAACTCAAATCTCTCAGAGAGGGGATCCTCAATCAATCTTCTCAGAAGTCTTAAGCAGAGCAGCCATCAACAAAGTTGGAACGGGGTGGCTATTTATAGTCGCAGCCTTCCCTGTTGAGAAATGACCAAATTGGACGTGTTGATCAGCCAATGGCCGAACGACACGATTCCAACAATCGGAATTTGAGCACAATGGTAACAATCCTTGCGGAGCAAGAAATGCTAATTCCTCAATTCGAAAGATATCTCAACACTAAAGAACAACGTCTTCTGATGGTACGTAATCATTCGAACCATAAAGAGATTTCTCTCAGTCTTTCATAGTTTTTAGCTAAGCATCACAACGGACCTAAGAATTGAGAACCTATACCCATCTTAATAGTACGGAGATCTTATGACTAAAAAGAGAGAAAGAAGAACAACGAAATAAATGCCACATCTTCACTTTGTCTTCAACTTCTTGATTGTTGTCAATTTTGTTTGGACAACACCGAACATGTATTTTTTCACATCAGCAATAATTTAAATGAGTCAATCTTATTCACCACAATTTTCTCGCATACATGTCTTCACGAAATGTAGCTCATCCTTCTCTGCAGCACAGATATTCTTCGATTAAGTTCCTCGAACTTGACAACGAATATAACATTCTTTTTAGGTCTGCAAGGAGTATTTCTCTCTGTGTGCACTAGCAAACAAATTAGTACATGCATGTTTCTGTCAACAATCTCCAAAACACAAGGGGGCAAAATATTGCACCAACAACAACGACATAACAAGCACTCAAATGAACGGATGACACCATGAGTCGTCCGCCCGCAGATCAAGCCGCAACTTGACGACGTTATATTTTGATGCAAGCAAATATCTTCTATGGTAAACGACTATTGCCTGAGGCGCGAGAGAAAATCTTTAGTTTTCTAGGAACAATAACCTTCTACGGCCTCTCCTCTTCTATCATTATGCTTGACAATCTCGCTCTTCCATCTAGCCAATCATCTCAGTGCCTTTTAATGGCAACCAACATACGATAAGCCGGCCTACTGGAAAGTATTCCGGGTTTTCAAAATTCCATGTTCAAAATTCATTTATGTTTCTTGTGCAGGCTCCAAGATCAATAATGCATCCATGGAAAGAAAAATTGGCTTCGTGAGCTTCATGCTCCATCTAGTTCCTTATCCATACAACACGCACACCCGGATCTTAGCTTATTTCTTCACGGGCAGCACATACAATGTTCTTCCGGTTGAGGACTTTCTTGAAATTCCCGTGGCCCAATTTGTTTTCCCCGTTTTCTGTTCTTTTTAGTTTGCATTCAGTTCTTCTGTTTTTTCTTTTCGTTTTCTCTAAAAATACGAGAATAGTTTTTTTAAAATTCATGAACATTTTTTTGAAACATCCAAACATTATTTTAAATTAGTGCTTTTTTTTCCTAAATTCACGACTTTTTTTTCTAATTTGTGACCTTTTAAAAATCCATGTGCGTTTCTTAAACCGTGTAAGATTAAAAACTTCCTGAATTTTTTTCCAATTTTATGAACTTTCAAAAAACTTATAACTATTTTGTAGCGTGTTAATTTTTTTTTTTCTAAAAATATATATTAAAACGTAACTTTTTTTTTTCAAATCAGTACCTGTTGTTATTTTTACCTCTCAGCGAGCGAGAAGGTCCGGTAAGGCCAGGCGACCTAACCACTATTTCGGTTCATGGCCCACTAAGCATACCTGGGAGAGCTGTTGCGCCAATCCACTCCACGCTTGAGGGCTTGAATAGCCAAATGCTAGGTCTCGCTTACTGCGCGGCCGTAGAAACACTCGTCCAATAACGTCCTAGTTTTGCGAACCTTCTGCTGACCGGTTTGACCGGGTTTGGGGACCTTCCATGAGTGGTTTCAGGAACCTTCCGTCTGGTTTTAGGAGATTTTGCTTGATATTTTTTATTTCTTTATTATTGTTTTTCTGTCGAATATCTTTGTTTCCTAGTTTTTCTCTTTTTATTGTTTTCCCTTATCCTTTTTTTATTTTAATTTTATTTGTCAAATATGTGTCGAGTTTATTTCTAATAAATGTCGAGCTTTCTATGTATATTGGTTAAACGTTTTACAGATTCATGTTGAATATTTTCAAATATATTTTAACAGTTAACCTAATACATGTTAAACAATTTAGAAATGCGCATTTATCATACTTTTTGAAGACACAATGAACATTTCCAAACACGTGTTTGATCATTTTCCAAAAATGTCATGAAAATTTTATTAACAAATAAGCAAGCATTTTTCTGTGTGTTAGAACATTTTGTTTAAATGGCACAAACATTTTGTATATGTTTTGTACAATTTTCTAAAATTGCATAAAAATTATTTCTGTTTTACATTTTTATTTCCAAATTATCATGAAACATATTTTAAAATGTAAGAACGTTTTTAAATATTATAAACAGCTTCGTGAATGGTACAAACATTGTCTACCAATTACGCAAACATTTCTTTACTTTCTCAAGAAGATTTATAAATGTGTGAATGCTTCTATCGACACATGCATTATTGAATGGTATGATCAGGTTTTGATATTGCACGGATAATTTGTTTTACGTTTCATGAAATTTTGGTTAGTTTGCGATGAACATTATTGATAATGGAAATAATGTGACTTTTAGAAATATATACTTAGAATATTTTTTCAAAATATATAAATGTAAAGATTTAAAAAGGAAATATAATAAAAAATAGAAACGTATTTTTTTAAAGTAAGTTACTTTCTGGTGTGTGGCAATGCACATACTCTTTTCCATACTGGTCCTAGCCCATTTACGAGGGGCGCTAAGGCGAGGTGGTCTTCGGTCTAACAATAGACGAGACCTAGACATGCCCCGGTCAATAGGATGTCCTTGTTACTTCTTGTGACACGTAAGAGTAGCTACCACACACTAGCCTACCGAATTGGGCCGACGCATTAGGAGGTCATGGGAGACGTTTGCCAGAGTGATTTATGAAAGTTTTGAGCATGTCGTAGGATCGAAAGTATGTGTAGAGATGGGGTGATTAGACTAGCCAAATTAAAGTGATTCTTTTCCCATTTCTACTTCTTCGGGGTAGATCTTTACGAAGTAGACGATCTTCTTGCCCTTAAAAACTTCTTGGTTTCTCCACACGATTTGAAGACTCCCAAACACACATAACCAGAGGCACGAACCTCCAAATGTGATACATGGGTTTGTTGATGATGAAATCGTTACCCTTATGCTTCACTCTCCTCAACACTCAAACATTGTCTCACGGAATTTGGCTTTGGGGTAGGAGAGGGTTTGGGTGAAAAGCAATGAGGTGATTAGAAATCAAAGGTTCTATGGTTGAAGTGGGATCCTTTTCAAATCAACACAAGGATAGGAGCTCACTCTCAGAAAAATGGATATGGAATGTGTTTGCTTTGCTCTAGTTGCTCTATGAGAGTTTGGTAGAGTTGGTGGTGTATATATAGGCATCAAAAATATAACCATTACACACCATTATGCACTGTCCGGTGAGACCGAATGAAACCACTCGGTCAAACCAACTTGTACAAAAATTTTAAACTTGGGGCTAGCTCTTCGGTGACTCCGGGTGAAATTTTTTGGTGGCTTCCAGTTGTGACGGCCTAAGCTCTTGACACACTTTGGTGTCAGTATAGTTGAAACCATTCAAAAATTCTAAATGAATTACAATAAGCAACAGAAGGTTGACAAGTACTCTTTAGTGAGACTGAATCGTCAACTCGGTGAAACCAAGGTTTTAGGATTTAGGCAACGGCTATATCATGAAATGACTCGGCGACTCCGGGTGTATATGGTTTGGTGTGTCCGAGATGCATTTAGGGTTTGTGATATAGTGGGAATGTGGGAATATGAATGTGGCTTTTGTAGCTTGATTTATAAGCTCTTGAGGAGTGAATTCATAATCACAACCTCACCCCTTTTAATAGTATTGGCATACCTATGGACCCGATGTGATCATTGATCATTTTAATGTAAAATAAAATCTTGAGGCTTGAACAACACTTGTCCTTCAAATTTTGAGGGGTCCATTTTCGCCTCCCAATGTGGTACCTAAGTTCAACTGTCCTAAAATATTCTTTTGAATAGGCATTAGTTCAATAAGACATATGTTATTATGAATTACCAAAACCACCGAGGATTAGATGCACTTTCAAATGCTTCTGAGCCAGTTAAAGGAAACTGTCTGGCTAGGTTTTTTTTCATCCACTATGTGTTTCCTTGTTAGTTTTTCCTTTCAAAAGGTTTTATTTTTGGGAAAAGCTTTACATCAATCGGCTGATTTTAGGACACGCATCCGTCGCCCGCTCCGCTCGCCACGTGCCTTCCTGGCTCCACACCGCTACCTTATCTCCTCATACAGTAGAACCAGAAGCATCGCATCATCTAGAAAGATGTCTCCAATCCCCTCCTACCGTCTTCGTCTCTTCTCTGTTCAATCACTGACTAATTTTGTTTTCTGCAACAAGATCTCTGTTGCGGAAACATTCTGTAGCAAGACAATTGTTGCGGAAATTTTTGGCTAATTTTATTTTCTGCAACAAGACCTCTGTTGCGGAAAAATTCTGTAGCAAGACAATTGTTGCGGAAATTTTCGGCTAATTTTATTTTCTACAACAATACCTCTGTTGGGGAAAAAATCTGTAGCAAGACAATTCTTGCGGAAAATTTAGGCTAATTTTATTGTCTGCAACAAGACCTCTATTGCGGAAAAAATCCGTAACAAGACAATTGTTGCGGAAATTTTTGGCTATTTTTATTTTCTCCAACAAGACCTCTGTTGCGGAAAAATGCTGTAACAAGACAATTGTTGCGAATTTTTTTGGCTATTTTTCGGCTAACGTATTTAAGTGATTGCAACAAGCAAGCTGTTTCATAGGACAGACTGCAGCAACATATTTGTTACAAAGATGAGAGGTCACGTAAATAGATCGGACGTCCATCTGTAGCACATACAATGGTCTGGGATGGGGTCGATATTTTTCTGTTATCCGCCGCGAACGCCTGGCGTCGCCCTTTATGTTTTCATTTCTTTTTGCAATTATTTCTTTTTTGGTTTTATATTTTTTCCTCATATTTTATTATTATAACTAATAATTCCTGAACAATTTTCGAATAGTGAACATCTATAGAACTACTGGAAACGATACAAATTCGCAAAACATTTTGAAAATTTCGATTTTTTCAAATTCCTGAATATTTTATTTATTCCTGAAAAAAAATCAATTTTCGATTTTTGTATCAAATTCGTGAGCATTTTTCTAACCCATGGTTATTTTTTAAGTATGGTTCACTTTTCAAACACACGAACATTTTACAAAATTGAAACATTTTTCTAATGTGTGAGCATTTATAAATAATGAAATGTTTTAATATTAGAGTATATTTTTCAAATTCATGAATAAATTTTGTCTTCATGGACCATTTTCTAAATTGGTGAACATTTTTACGATTCAGAAATTCTTTTCTAAATGCACTTATAGTTTTAAAACTTATGAACATTTTGAAATTTATAAATGCACTTATAATTCTTTTCTAAACTTATGAACATTTTCTAAATGCACTTATAATTCTTTTCTAAATTATTCCCGATTTTTTTTAAAATATTCTGGTATGAAAATGCTCACAAAGTATCATACATGCTAAAAATGTTGGGAATTTTTAAAACTATTCACAATTAAAAATTATTCCTATAAGTTTAAAAAATGTTTAGGCCTTTCAAAATATTTCTTCACAAACGTTTTTAAAATGTTCATGTTGAAAAAAATGTTTGTGTAAGTTTAAAAAAATGTTTAGGCCTTCCAAAATATCTGTTCACAAACATTTCTAAAATGTTCATGTAAATTTGGACTATATTTGCATTTTTTGAAAAAAGTTCATGTTTTCCCAAAAAATATGATACACATTTCGAAAAACCACTTCAAAATATTCGGTTCTTGAAATAATTAATGTTTTCGTGTTTTTTTAATCTGGATGAAAAAAACACCCGAATAAGAATAAAATGGTTAGAATCTGAACAGGAAAAACTGGCGCTCGCTAGGTCGACCGGTTCGCCATAGTGCTGAGAGCACTTAATGGGTCAGACCAGTCTGTCACCCCCAAGTGCTACTCTCTCTCTCTCTAGGGTTTGTCTTTCTCTCAGAGGCGATCTATCGCCACCGCTGAGCTCGTGTTTCCCCTGCCTCCGCTCATTGCGAGAGATTTGGATTTTTACCATTTTGTTCATGGGGCTTCACAGATTTACCACATTGGAGAATTGGTTCGCATAAATGCCACTTAAGTCGTGGAGCCCTTGATTAGTACTCCCTCTGTTCGGATTTACTCGTCGTGGTTTTAGTTCAAATTTGAACTAAAACCACGACGAGTAAATCGGAACGGAGGGAGTATGTCATTAGCTCCTCTTTTATTCATTATAATTATGTTTTCACATTATCAGGCTAGTGAAAGACAAACTTACCCCTGTGGCTACACGTACACACATCTGGCATCGAATTAGCACCTGAACCATCAAAGGTGCGCTGCATGCCGATAATATCGCGAGCGCCATATCGTCGGTTGACTGGATGTCATGCTCCGGCGATTTTGACGCTGCCGATCGCCTGGACGCCTCGTGCCGCCGGCTGGACGTGCTGCCGATTACCTGCAGGCCACGCGCCGCAGATCGTTCGGTACATCAGCGGCATAAACACCACAAAGTCTGCCCTAGGCAGTCGTCCAGAGAATTCGTGTCGGTCGACGGCAGCTCCTGCGCGGCCACACGACCACCTCCCATCCTCCCGGGACACGCCCTACCTCCTCCTCATCCCAGGTGAGCGAACGCCGACCAAGACGGGCGGCGTGAGCGGTGCCCATCACAGTTGGCGGTCCGGTGGAGTGAACAGTGTGCGGCCAAGTGGCACGAGCGGCGACTGGAGGCGTCAGCGGGCGCTCTTTTCAGCGACGAGAAATTTTGTGGCTCCTTTCACCCTGTTGAACCAGATCGATTGGCAGATATGAATACTTAGCACATGTATTTAGCATCATGGGTAGTTTGGTCTTTTCCAGTGCCTATAAATGAGAAAAGAAAAAGGAAATCAATTAAAGGAGGCAAATGGCATGATAATCAAGGATTCAATGTCAGGAGTGGCAATTTTGCGAAGCCAATCTTAAAAGTGGCAATTTTGAGAAGCCCCATATTGAAAATGGCAAATATGTGATTTTCTCGCTTATTGCTGGTGTAGGATCGAAAGTAGGTCTAGAGGGGGGGTGATTAGACTACTTGACAATATAAAAAATCTGCCTTTAGATCATGCAATGTTTTTGGCAGTTTCACAAGTAAGAACAATTCAAGTAACACCCTACACATGCAATTCTAGAGTATATGCAGCGGAAAGTAAATTGCACATGTAAAAAGGAGGTGGAGAAGATCAAACGCAGTTTGGTGACACGGAGATTTTTGTCGTGGTTCCGATAGGTGGTGCTATCGTACATCCACGTTGATGGAGACTTCAACCCACGGAGGGTAACGGCTGCGCGAGTCCACGGAGGGCTCCACCCACGAAGGGTCCACGAAGAAGCAACCTTGTCTATTCCATCACGGCCTACGCCCACGGAGGACTAGCCTTACTCGGGGTAGATCTTCACGAAGTAGGCGATCTCCTTGCCCTTACAAACTTCTTGGTTCAACTCCACATCTCAACGACGGAGGCTCCCAAGCGACACCTAACCAATCTAGGAGGCACCACCCCCCAAAAGGTAATAAACGGTGTTGATGATGATGAACTCCTTGCTCTTGTGCTTCAAGTGATAATCTCCCCAACACTCAACTCTCCTCACTGATATGGCTGTGGTGGAAGAAAGATTTGAGTGGAAAGCAACTTGGGAAGGCTAGAGATCAAGTTTCATATGGTAGGAATGGAATGGCTTGATCTCAACACAAGGGTAGGTGGTTCACTTCTCAGAAAGTGTATGGTAGAAGTGGTAGTACTTTCTGATGGCTCTCCTCACGAATGAGAAGGGGGTGGAGGGGTATATATAGCCTCCACACAAAATCCAACCGTTACACACACATTTGACCAATCTCGGTCAGACCGAAGTGAAAACTCGGTCAGACCGAAAGTTCAAATATAGTGAACGTTGGGATTTTCGGTGGGACCGAAAATACCATCTCGGTGAGACCGAAGTGAGTCAAAGGTTAGGGTTTGCCATTTCGGTGAGACCGAAAATATAAACTCGGATATTCCGAATTGATGTCAACTGATCACAGAAGGTTGGCAGCCCTTTTTCGGTGAGACCGAAGCTCAGAATCGGTTTGACCGAGAAGCTAGGGTTTGGAGAAACAACTGAAGAGGTTCATCTCGGTGGGACTGAGTTGGAGAAATCGGTGTGACCGAGATGTTAGGGTTTGTGTAAAGTAGTGAATAGTGCTGATAGTTGAGGGAGTTAGATCACCAAGCACTTGAGCAACAAGAACATTAACACAACCTCATCCCCTTTTAATAGTATTGGCTTTTCCTATGGACTCAATGTGATCTTTGATCACTAAACCAAAAATGGAGTCTTGAGCTTTTGCCAATGCTTGTCTTAGCATTTTGAGGGGTCCACTTCTTCAGACATTTCCATACCCATATCATCGAACTTCTCTGAAATGATTCTCAAGATAATATTAGTTCAATGATATATATGTTGTTATTAATTACCAAAACCACCCGGGGATTAGTTGCACTTTCAATCTCCCCCTTTTTGGTAATTGATGACAACATATAGATCAAAGCTTCGACAAAAGATATAATCAAAGAATAATATCGTCGCTTTGAGAAGTATGTGATAAACAAGAGCTCCCCCTAAATTTGTGCATTATTTAAAATTTGCGTTTGAATGCAAATGCACAATCGATTAGGATTATGGGTCACTCTTCCATGTCACATACATCTTGGTGGAGCGCACAAAATGATAAGAATGAATAACATGCACTTAACCACCAAGACAAAAGTAAATAGCCATACAATAAGGAATAGCATAGGATAAGCAATAAGCACACATTAAAGCATAGTATGACTAAGCACTCATTAAGGTAGCATCAAACGTAGTAGCAAGCACACTTAAAGTTTCAGGAACCAAAAGAAACCAATGTATCACAGAGAAACCGGCAAAAGACGAAAAAACGAAAGAGCACTCTCTCTCTCGAAGCCCTATGATCTATAACAATTTCTCCCCCTTTGGCAACAAGTTACCAAAAAGTTCGAAAAGGTATAGAGCTAAACGTCACTGCGGGCTCGGCTGGCTGCTCCCGTCTGGGTCGATGTCGGTGTAGAGATAGCTGCATCTGCGAAGACCTCTGCTGATGTCTGCGGTGGAGGAGTGGATGCTGGAGCTGTAGGAACTGCTGGAGCTGTAGCTGGTGCTGAAGTGGTAGCCCTGGAGTCTGTCACTGGGATAGCTGCAGATCTGGATCCTCTGGGAACCGGAGCAGTCTGGCGATGAGAGTCCTGGACTAGATCATCCTGCATAAGCTCTGCTCTCTCCTGCCTAGTCTCCTCCATGTCTGCCTCAAGCTTGTTGACAGACACCTGAATCTCAGTCAGCTTCACGTCTAGAGCGTGGATCTTGTCCTCGACAATCCTCTCAAGGCTCTCCTGAGATTGCTCAATGCTGGCCAGGCGTTGTTCAATTCTCTGGGTTGCTTCAAGAATCTGTTCTCCAAAGCTCTTTGGCTTAGCTGCTGCTGCTGCTGCCTCTTTGTCAGCTTTGGCTTTCTTTGCAGCTTCGATCTTGGCTTGCCCTTCAACTGAGGTGGGATCCTCTTCATCCATCACAACTACGTTGTCCTCATGCTCTGGCTGCAGTGGCAAGTGCTTCCTATCCAACATGAATTTGCCCGTGCCAAACTTGGCGTTGATGAGCATCTGTATCTGCGGTGCAAACCCACATGACCTCTTTTGGACAGCTGCAGTCCTCTTAATGGTCTCTACCATCAAGTCCATCACCTTAAAAGGTGCCTTCTCATCGAGAATGTGCAGCATGTTGATAGAATAGCCTCGTATCATCCGGTGGTCACCTGACTTAGGCATCAAAGTATGCCTCCGAATAGTGTTAGTGGTGGTCAGACCTGCCTGGAGATAATACACTGAGCCGAGCTTCCATCCCTCCAAATCAGCAGCTGGGATCTCCTTGTACATATTCTTCATAGAATCATGACTCTTCTTAGGAATCCCATAGACATCAATGTCGTCCTCTCTCTGCACAGGAGCGTTCAGAAGATCTGCCCATTCTGCAACAGTTGAAGAAAACCTTTGACCTTCAGTCATCCAGGTGATCTTGCCATTAGGATAGAAGTGGGCTGTGGCATAGAACTGCATGATCATCTCGTCATTCCATGCTGTCAGTTCTTGACCCACAAAATCAGCAACTCCACATGCAGTAAAGCTCTCATGCACATGGGGAAAGAAGTCCCGGTGCTCTTCACTGTCAATGTACTCCCAGTCAACATACCTGGTGTCAGCAACAATGGGCTTCTTATCCATTAGCACAGTCTCATAGAAATCCTGCTGCTCTCTGGTGTGGAATCTGGGGTCCACAGCAGTCCTTCTTCTTACGGCATATGGATCAGACTGTCTCCATAGCCTGAGACCTTTGTCCTTCCTTGCCTTCATGTCCTCAGCTTGAGGATGAGCATCATTGTGGAGTGGCAACTTGGGACGGAGCTTGAGCAACACATGCTCTTCATCTGACTCAGAAGGTGGCATCTCACCTTTGTTCTTCTCAGAAGCTGGAATGCTTCTGGTTGTTCTCTTGGGCTTGGCTGGAGCTGCTTTGACTGGAGCAGGCTTCTTGGGCTTGGAGGAGGCTTGAGCCCGAATGGCATCACCCATGAACTTAGCTTTCTGAGGAGGAGGCTGGGGTGCATCTTCTTCTTCTTCTTCTTCTTCAGCATCAACTTGAGGTTCAGCATAAACAACTCTCTTCCTCTTGGAAGTCTTCTTCACCTTGCTTGGAGCTGGCTCTTCCAAGATGAGCTTCTTGGCAACTGTTGATTGCTTCACTTTGCTTGTACCTTTCCTTGGCTGCTGCCCTTGGTGCTCTTTGGCAACCACATTCTTCTTGGGTTTGGAGGTAACTTCCTCAGCAACAAAGTCGGAATCCTCATCATCAGAGGTTCTCTTCTTCCTGGTTCTCGTAGCTGCAGGAGGCAAACCACTAGGGGTGCTCCTCTCACCATCATCACTAGAGCTGCTTGCAGGACTTGTATCTGCCTCTGGAATTTCAGCAAATGGTGATTCAGACCTGTTCTGGCTGTCACTGACATCTGACATGGCTGAAAGACCTGTGAAAAGATAAGGTATAGGCAGAATGGAAGAGTTATCACAACTGCAGAAGTTTTTGCAAAAAAAATGAGTTTAAAAACTTAGTTTTGAGTTTTCACAGAATGTATTTCGGTCAAACCGATTTCAAGTTTCGGTGTAACCGAAGTGTTCAACAGAACCTACACACCACTTTCGGTCAGACCGAAATGGGTTTCGGTCCTACCAAAAACTTAGGGTTTCACAGAAACTTCAATTCGGACATTCCGATTTCCACAACTCGGTCAGACCGAACTATGTAGTGCAATGGTCAGAGACCAAATCGGTCAGTCCGAGTTTCAGGAATCGGCTTCACCGAGATGCATTCCGTGGAAACCTAAACCTAAGAATTTTCCTCGAAACTAGAAGATCTGAACAATGTATTGGGATCATATCAAACTTGGATAGAATCAGGGCAGTCCTATCATGCAAGAATCAGAAGTGGAGCATGAAAGGGATCGGGACACACCCTAACTTGGTGGTGTCCCTCTACGGCGGCAACGGCGGAGAAGATTACCGTTGACGGCGGCGGAGACCTGCGGCGAGGGCGCACAGGTGATGAAGGCGACGATCCGTAGACTAGGGCGGCGGCAGCAGGGGTCTTGGAGGGCGAACGTTTGAAAGGAATAGATCGCGCGCAGCCCTCAGTATATATAACCCCGTGCTGTCGGTGGGACCGAGTTGAAAAACTCGGTGTCACCGAGATGCATAATTGCAGTGCAGTTACGCAAATCGGTCAGACCGAGATTTTGAACTCGGTTTCACCGAGATGAAACCTAGATCAATCTAAGTGTTTCGGTTGGACCGAGATTGGGAAGCCGGTCAGACCGAAATGGACTTAGAAGGTTTTGGAAGTCAGCCTTAGACGAATCGGTGGTTCCGAGTGCTCCTCACTCGGACTGTCCGAAAAAGACTTGTTCAAAGTTGTGATATAAGCATGAATAGAATTTGAGACAAGATAGCATAGATAGCTAGGGAAGGTGCTTAGGCATTCTTGTCCATCCATTTGGCCAGAAAAAGAAACCAAAACAATCAAAACCACAAATGGATGTCCTTGAATGAATAGAATCATGCATTCAACATGCTCACACAATAAGATAGCAACTGAAATATGTGTCAAACATGCACAACCAATCACTCTAGCTACTAGCACACAATTTGTCGATGACTAGGTCATCTATATATGAGTATATTGACTTAGGAGCCAAATGAGAACATTTGATCATAGGTCATACTCATCGTTTAAGCACAAGTGGGGTTACCACTTTTACATAAAGCATTTATGTGTTCACATCATTTGGAGATGCTTTAGCTCAATTTTTAGAGCAAGGCTCCCCCTAGATGTGAGAACCCCTTTTAAAAGGGTCAAACTAACCTTGGGTTGTCGTAGAAGACTTCATGTAGATGTTGAAGATGTGGATGCTCAATGTTGATGTAGATCATCAAGAGTTGAGAGCTATCCTTGGATTAGGGCACTTTCAATACCTACATGGGTTAGTCCCACAAGGAACAAACAAGAATATCCATGGACATAGAGTGAAGTACACAAGAGATGATGTCCATGAAAGCAATGATTACCTTGTCCCTTGACTTACCAACAAGAGGGTTTGTGACTCCATGAACTAGTGCATGATGTGGAAGTTGATTGCACAAGTCCTTGCCAAAACGAATATGAGTGAAGTTTGTTGGCGGAGTCACCCTCAAGAACCTACTAGTTCTTCTTCTTTGGGATCCACATCATCTTGATGGGAATCCTTGGTGTTGTAGTTGAGCTTGACGAAGTAGAACTTGATTTGTCCTTGGGAACCCACTTGACCATGGCTTGAGGTGCTTCAATGAATGCATCAATCTCCTCTTGAAGCTTGTCCTTGGCCTTTAGCTTGTGGTCTTGTGGTGGAAGGTCATCTTGAGCTTGTTCCACATTGGAAGAAGTAGGATCATACTTCTCCTTTTGTGAGACAAACTGTGGAGTAGGGTATTGACCTTCTTCCCACTCAACACCTTTGGCGTTGAACTTTCGCTCAAAACCAATCCCTTGATTCTTCCGGTGTCTTCCTTGTTTGCGAACAATCTACTCAAAGTTCTTGCTTCCGGCAAGACTCTTGTAGACACCTTTCTCTATGATTTCCTTCAATAAGCTATTTTCTTGCTCAAGTGTAACTTGGCTTGAAACATTGTTAGTGGAATCAAGAGAACTACTAGAAGCAACAATATTGGATTTAACATTGTTATTGTTACTACTAGAGGAAGAATTTTTCTTATGCTTGTCATGCTTAGTCTTAATAGGTGGCAAGAAATTAGACAAGAGAAGTCGTTTGGCAAGATATGAAGAACTCTTCTTTCGAAGATCGTCATTGATCGCTTTTAGAAACTCATGTTCTTGCTCTAGAGTGAGCTTCTCGAAGCGTAGCTTCTCATGAGATCTTAGGAGCTCTCTATGATCTTCTTGAGTTGTTTCATGAGCTAACTTAAGAGTGTTTAGTTCTTTAGTTAGACGCTCAATCTCCTTCATAGCATTGTCATTCGACTCTTCTCGACTATAAAGACTACTAGCATTTTCATCATTACTAAGCTCACTAGATTTATCATGCAAGAGCTCATCTTCACCAAGTAAGTCATCCTCATCACTATCAAAGTCAATGAATTCAGGGTGTTTTACCTTGGGGCCTTTAGCCATGAAGCATCTTCCAATTCCCTCATTTGGTGAATCAAATAAGTCGTAGGAGTTGGAGTTGGAGGATACTAGTGCAAGTCCGGCAACACCTTCATCTGGACTATAGTCGGAGTCGGAGTGATAGCTTCCATCGGATTGACTGTCAGAGTCGGAGCCGGAGACCCATTCACCAACATGAGCTTGATGTCTTCTTCTTGTGTAGCTCCTTGATGACTTGTCTTTCCTCTCCGAATCTTTGCTTCTCCGAAAAGGTCTTCGTTCATAACGATCATCTCTACTCCTTCTCTCTCTCCGAGGTGACTCATCTCTTGCTCTTCTTCTTGGAGATTCTTCTCTTCTCTTGTGGGGAGCCGTACACTCATTTGAGAAGTGTCCGGGTCTTCCACAATTGTAGCAGTTTCGATCACGACTAGAAGATCTCTTTCCATCATATGATCTAGACTTTGAGCTTCTTTCTTTGCCTCTATTCTTGTAGAACTTGTTGAAGTTCTTGACCATTAGGCTTATCTCTTCATTGGAAACTAGCTTGTCACTTGAGGTAGTAGGAGCATCACTTGTAGCTTTGTAAGCACCACTTGACTTGTTGTGAAGCTCTTCCTTATCCTTAAGTGTCATCTCATGGGCAACAATTCTTCCAATGACTTCAGTTGGCTTGAGAGTCTTGTAGTTTGGCATCATTTGGATCAAAGTGCACACGGTGTCATACTTTCCATCCAAAGCTCTGAGAATCTTCTTAATGATGAATCGGTCGGTCATTTCTTCGCTTCCTAAGCCAGCAATCTCATTTGTGATGAGAGCAAGCCTAGAGTACATTTCAGCGACTCCTTCACCATCCTTCATCTTGAACTTGTCAAGTTGACCTTGAAGAATATCTAGCTTTGATTCCTTCACAGATTCAGTACCTTCGTGCATTTCAACCAAAGTATCCCAAATCTCTTTAGCATTCTCAAGACGGCTAATTTTGTTGAACTCTTCGGGACACAAAGCATTGAAGAGAATGTCACAAGCTTGAGCATTGTTTTGCAACATCCGCAACTCTTCGGGTGTAGCTTTGCGATCCGGAACTTTTCCTTCTTCAAAGAAATCACCTTGCATGCCAACACAAATAATGCCCCATGCGGCAGGGTTATGACCAAGAATATGCATTTTCATTTTATGCTTCCAACTAGCAAAATTTGTACCATCAAAGTAAGGACCTCTACGATAATTACCCTCACTAGACGCCATACTCTCCTAGGTTGTGAAACCAAGCTTATGGAGTCCAATGCAATGGAAACCAAGGCAATGGAGACCAAAGCTCTGATACCACTTGTAGGATCGAAGTAGGTCTAGAGGGGGGGTGATTAGACTACTTGACAATATAAAAAATCTGCCTTTAGATCATGCAAAGTTTTTGGCAGTTTCACAAACAAGATCAAATCAAGTAACACCCTACACATGCAATTCTAGAGTATATGCAGCGGAAAGTAAATTGCACATGTAAAAAGGAGGTGGAGAAGATCAAACGCAGTTTGGTGACACGGAGATTTTTGTCGTGGTTCCGATAGGTGGTGCTATCGTACATCCACGTTGATGGAGACTTCAACCCACGGAGGGTAATGGCTGCGCGAGTCCACGGAGGGCTCCACCCACGAAGGGTCCACGAAGAAGCAACCTTGTCTATTCCATCACGGCCTACGCCCACGGAGGACTAGCCTTACTCGGGGTAGATCTTCACGAAGTAGGCGATCTCCTTGCCCTTACAAACTTCTTGGTTCAACTCCACATCATCAAGACGGAGGCTCCCAAGCGACACCTAACCAATCTAGGAGGCACCACCCCCCAAAAGGTAATAGACGGTGTTGATGATGATGAACTCCTTGCTCTTGTGCTTCAAATGATAAACTCCCCAACACTCAACTCTCCTCACTGATATGGCTGTGGTGGAAGAAAGATTTGAGTGGAAAGCAACTTGGGAAGGCTAGAGATCAAGTTTCATATGGTAGGAATGGAATGGCTTGATCTCAACACAAGGGTAGGTGGTTCACTTCTCAGAAAGTGTATGGTAGAAATGGTGGTACTTTCTGATGGCTCTCCTCACGAATGAGGAGGGGGTGGAGGGGTATATATAGCCTCCACACAAAATCCAACCGTTACACACACATTTGACCAATCTCGGTCAGACCGAAGTGAAAACTCGGTCAGACCGAAAGTTCAAATATAGTGAACGTTGGGATTTTCGGTGGGACCGAAAATACCATCTCGGTGAGACCGAAGTGAGTCAAAGGTTAGGGTTTGCCATTTCGGTGAGACCGAAAATATAAACTCGGATATTCCGAATTGATGTCAACTGATCACAGAAGGTTGGCAGCCCTTTTTCGGTGAGACCGAAACTCAGAATCGGTTTGACCGAGAAGCTAGGGTTTGGAGAAACAACTGAAGTGGTTCATCTCGGTGGGACTGAGTTGGAGAAATCGGTGTGACCGAGATGTTAGGGTTTGTAGAGATAACTTCATCTCGGTGAGACAGAGTTGGTTTGACCGAGATTACTTATGGGTGTGTGTTAAGTAGTGAATAGTGCTGATAGTTGAGGGAGTTAGATCACCAAGCACTTGAGCAACAAGAACATTAACACAACCTCATCCCCTTTTAATAGTATTGGCTTTTCCTATGGACTCAATGTGATCTTTGATCACTAAACCAAAAATGGAGTCTTGAGCTTTTGCCAATGCTTGTCTTAGCATTTTGAGGGGTCCACTTCTTCAGACATTTCCATACCCATATCATCGAACTTCTCTGAAATGATTCTCAAGATAATATTAGTTCAATGATATATATGTTGTTATTAATTACCAAAACCACCCGGGGATTAGTTGCACTTTCAGCTGGGGTTACTATGATTAGGGCTAACAAAGGTGTGGTCCCTGTACCGCTACCCGGCTGTGATAGTCTCCCTTCGATGATAGGAGGATCTAGGGTTCCTCTCAATGTCCGATCTGTTTCTCAAAATTGGACTAGGGTTCAAGATATGGCGAGGGTGGATCTTCAGGATCAGCGTCGGAAACAGATGGCTTTGGCTCCAGTTTATACGGCGAAAACCTATGGTCAGTTCTGGTTCTTCAAGAACATGCAGATTGCATGTGAACGTTTGTCGGATTGGTGCATAGTTTGTGGGAATTTGGGGCATGTTTTTAAGGAGCATGGAGACGAATTTCACCCTCCTCAAGCACTCGTCTTCAAGGAGATTAGGTCAACATGGGCTATGCGTCAGGGTCCTGGACCTGGTGGTGGCCGCGGGCACCATGGTGGGCATCGTGGGGCTTGTTCTGGTGGGCGTGGCAGGGTCATAGTGAAGCTTTTGATGACATGCATGAACATGCGGGCGATACAAAACCTACAGACAACAAGATGCAACAGGCTGACGCCGATGCAATTACGTACGAAGCATACCCAAGTAGGAAGAGGCCCTCTTCTGTAATCACTGTCATGGGGCGGCTTCACCGAGCACGGGTATGGAGATCGTCCCTCCTAGCCCCCCCCCCCCAAGGAAAGATCTGAAGAGGAGCAGGACAACTTGGTTGGCTGGCAAGAATGGCGCAAAGAAGCTACATGCCTCTGGCAAACCAAACAAAGCAATATCGACGTCCTCCTCCGCGGAGGACCGCTGGGCGCAATGAATCTCGTCTGCTGGAAATATCATGGGATTGGTAACGCCCCAATAGTTCAAGAGCATCGCGAGATCACAAAAAAGTTTGCCCCTAAAGTGCTATGTATAATGGAGGCCTGAATTGGTAAAGCTAGAGCTAAAAATCTTGCTAGCACAATAGGATATGACTGTGCTTATGTTGTTGATCCTACGGGAAGGAGCAAAGGTTTGGGAATGTACTGGAATAATGAAATAACGGTCGAGTTTTGGGTTACTCTAAGTATCACATAGATATGAAAATAACTGATCTTGTTGGTAGCCCTTGGAGAATGTCATGTGTTTATTGGGAAGCTCAAACCCATCTTTGATGCAAGAAATGAGACACAATGAAAGATCTAGCTGGTTTGAATGATCTCCCATGGCTTTGCCTCAGAGACTTTAATGATGTGCTGAAATATGATGAACATGATGGCACCGGTTAGCGAAGCCAATCCCAGCTACAAGGGTTTGAAGACACTGTGGATATTTCTGGATTTCTAGATCTAGGCTTACAAGGAAGGCCATGGACTTTTGAAAAGAAAGTGTTGGGCGGGACTTACACCATAGTTCATCTTGACCGAGCTCGAGAGTCGGCTAAGTGGTATGCTCAGTTCCCTTTGGCAATGATGGAACACTTGTCGGTGGTGATGTCCCCCTATCCTGCTTAGCGCAGAGACACCTGATCTAAGGAAGAATGGAAAGATGTTTCCGTATGAAATTATGTGGGATACACACCCATACATGAAGAGAGTCGTTGATATTGCATGGAGTTTGAACGGTCACCATCAAACGACTTCGGATGTGCGCGTAAAACTAGCATCTCTAGCTAGCAGTCTTGGAGACTGGAGTAAGTGCACATTTGACAGAGTATGTGGTGAGATAAATGAAAAGAGAACCTGGAAAGCTTCAGAATGATCCATCTAGGGTTGGATAGAACCATGTTGAGCTAAAAATAAATGACAGACTCATTGAGCTACATTTTTGTAAGGAACTCATGTGGAGGCAGAGATCAAGAGTTAAATGGATGTCACAAGGGGATCAAAATACCATTTCTCCATCTTCGATCTTCCATGAGAAGGAGAACAAACTTGATCAAAGCCTTGCAAGGACCGAATGGATAAATGACTGAAGTCCCAACAAAAATGCAAGCATTGGCCCTCAAAATTTACAAAACCTCGTATGCCTTGGAGGGCTTGCAAGGGATTCTGATGTTCATGAAGCTAGTCAAAGTAACACCAGCAATAGATAAGATGTTGCTAGAGCCTTTTGAGCATGAGGAAGTGAAAACAACACTTTTCTAGATGATTCCGACCAAATCACCCGGGTCGACGGGTTCCTGGCACACTTCTTTTTACACCATTAGGTTATATGTGGTTCTTCGGTCATGGATGATTTCTTTGGTATTCCGGGGGGGGGGGGGGGGGGGGCG
>LR738710.1:247038750-247054958 GCA_902687465.1 Secale cereale
TTCTTTGGTATTCCGGGGGGGGGGGGGGGGGGAGCGCAGCTTGCATAAATGATACAATCTTTGTTGGGAAACGTTATAGAAAACAAACTTAAAAAGTCATGCCTACGCACACCCAAGATCAATATGAAGATGCATAACGGGTTGGGAACTTGGGATCACAATCGTTACCGTCACCGTGTTGTAGTGGAAGAAGAACATGTCGGTGTAGATCGTACTTGGAGTCCCTCTAACCATTATAAATGAACCCACTAACTGCCCACTAATAGTCCCCCAGTACGAAGACTGGAAGCACGACCTGTCTACTTGGTTGCAAGTGTGCATCCTTCATGATCCGCAGCGCCTCGCTCTCCAGAGCTAATCGTCGCCGGAGAATTCATGGGATGAGATTAGAGCCACACTAGGCTTCTAGTTATGAGGATTAGAGGATTAGTCTAGCTCTGATTAGTCAACTAGGACCAACTAGAACTAGAACTAGAAGAAATAGAGGAAGCTCCAAAACTTGAATATTCAAAGGGTGGAAATCCTCTAGTATATTTTGGTTCGAGGAGAGAGGAGGGGCGCCACAAGGGGAGGGAAAGTCTCTCCCCTTTGGTCGGCCAAGGGAGGGTGAGTTGGACTCCTCCCCCACTCCAATTCGGCCTCCTTCCTTAGGGAAGGGAGGCGCCTCCCCACATGGGCCTTAGTGGCCGAAGTTGCCTTTCACCTCTTGGCCTTTTAAGGACCGTTGATACGAAATTAAATATAAAATTATTATAAATACTTCCAAGCCATTTTCTATATAATTTAACATCCCTGGAAATAATTTTCACCTATATATTATTTATCGATACTACATGATATTCTCTGAAAACCTTCCGGCGACCCGGAAATGCTTCCGAATCCTCTCAGAACTATTCCAAATATTAATGGAACAATTCCACAAATGTATTTTCATCACTCCCATCCTACTAAATATCATTAGATCTTGATTACCTTTAGCTTGTGGTCTCGTAGGTTCGGTAACTCATATACATGAACGAAACCCCTTCGTCCAATGACCGATAGCGGAACCGTGGACGTCCATATCGATCCCAATGAGCACACGAATGATACTCGAGTGAACCTTTGGTTATCATGTGATATTACCTTTGCTTCACGATACTTTACAAAACCCGGGATGCATCGATGTCCTCCTAAGTCAACACATGCTCACAATACTGAAATCCTCGTTACCAATTTTGTTCCTTGTTCTCGTTGTTGTGTTTCGGCATGCCCATGACGTATTCACCTATGCCTGGCCAGACAATGATGGATGTCATCATGCCGAGAGGCCCTAAGAATATCTCTCCATCATATGAGGAGCAAATCCCACTCCTGAGCTATCTAGTCACTTGTCAATTTTTTATGAACCATAAGTTGTCGTTATGATCACCGTGTTACAGGTGACGTTTGAGCAACCCCAAAGCTCATTGTATGGTAAGAAGTGACTGCGATGCTTGCTACTTGTGAGCTGTGTTGGGATTTCCCCGAAGAGGAGGAGATGATGCAGTACAATAGAGATAAGTATTTCCCTCAGTTAGGAACGAAGGTTATCAATCCCGTGGGAGAATCACGCAACACCTTGTTAGCAGTACCTGTACCCAACGTGAACAAAGGGTTGCCAATCCCTTGGCGATTACTCACAAGATAAAATTTTGTAGTGATAGATATATTGATAAAAAACAAAATAAATAAAATAAATAAAAACTACATCAAAGTATTTTTGGATTTTAATATATGAGAAAAGTAGACCCGTGGGCCATAGTTTTCACTAGATGCTTCTCTCTTAAAAATAGCATACGGTGGGTAAACAAATTCTGTCGGGTAATTGATAGAAAAGCGAATAATCATGATAATATACAAGGAAATATTCATGTATATAGGCATCACGCCTGCTATAAGTAGACCAAAACGATTCTGCATCTGCTACTATTACTCCACACATCGGCCGCTATCCAGCATGCATCTAGAGTATTAAGTTCACAAAGAACGAAGTAACGCCTTAAGCAAGATGACATGAAGTGGACAAAGTAAACTCACGCATGAATAAATCCCATCTTTTTATCCTTAATGTCAATGATACAAATATGTTTAATGTCCCTTTCTATCACTGGGATTGTGCACCACAAGATCGAACCCATCACAAAGCACCACTCCCATTGCAAGAAAAATCAATCTAGTTGGCCAAACCAAATCAATAGAACGAAGAGAAATACGAAGCTACAATAATCATGCATAAAAGAGTTCAGAAAAGACTCAAATATATTCATGGATAATCAACTCATAAACTCAGAATCCATCAGTCCCAACAAACACAATGCAAAGAGTGATTACATCGAATAGAACTCCAAGAACATCAAGGAGAACATTGTATTGAATATCAAAGAGAGAGAGAGAGAGAGAGAGAGAGAGAGAGAGAGAGAGAGAGAGAGAGAACCATCTAGCTACTAACTATGGACCCGTAGGTCCGTGGTAACCTACTCACACATCATCGAAAGGGCAACAAGGTTGATGTAGAGCCCCTCCAAGATCGATTCCCCCTTTGACAGAGTGTCGTAAAAGGCCATTTAGATGGGATCTTGCGAGAACAGGAACTTGCAGCGGCAGAAAAAGTATTTCGTCTAGCTCTCTGTTGGTTTCTCGATTTTAGAGAATTTATAGAGGCGAAATTAGGTCAAACGGATCCTCGTGGGCCCCATGAGCCACTAGGGCACGTCTACCCTCTGGGCGCGCCCTGGAGCCTCATGGGTCCACACTTCATCTTCTGGCATCTCGTGAAGCTTCCTGTGTCACTTTTGTCTAGAAAAAATCTCCAAAAAGTGTCGTGCCATTTGGACTTTGTTTGGTACCGATATTCTGAAAAACAAAAAACACGCAAAAACAACAACAAGCACTGGGCACTAAGTTAATAAGTTAGTCCCAAAAAATGATATATAAGTGCTTGTAAATGTATATAAAACATCCAAGATTGATACTATAATAGCTTGGAGCAATAAAAAATGATACGTTGGAGAAGTATCGATGCTCTCATGGTCTAAGGAGCAAAGTCACATGTTAACACTAAGTGTTATTACGATTGATTATGGACGATATTACTCAATTCATAACAGACAAGTTTGGGTTGATTCAATAGGATCGTTCTTCTAACGTCATAATCTCTATGTTGTTTTAGGACTATCGTTTAACACTTAAAATTATATCCTAAGATCCAGAAAATGTGATAAAAAACACTTGAGCTAGTCCTAAAAGTAAGACTAGGAATTTTCTATTTAACCATTTATCATTCTGCACGTGCATATGAGTTCCAGAAAATGTGGTAAAAACACATCAACTAGTTCTAAAGGCAAGACTAGGAATCTTCTATTTAAGCGTTTATCATTCCGCACGTGTATATGAGTTTTCCACTCAATCGCGTATTCCAGGATCATAGCAGTTATAACATAGAATATAAACTCTTTAATTATGAATGTGTGAATATAATAATACAAGTATTATTTCCTCTAGGGCATATTTCCAAAAGTCTCCCACTTGCACTAGAGTCAATAATCTAGTTAGCACTTATAACTTGTACACCAATGGAAATCCGATGTTAGTCCATGATTTGCTTGTGGTATGGACTTCGTCCTATTGAATATGAGAATCTTCAAATCTGTGTGTATAATTTGCATTTCAATGCATCTTTCATGCTTTCACATAAATTCATAATTTGTGTGAAACTGGATTTGTATGTATTGAATCATTAGCATGACTTTTGATTCCTCAGATTGAGCTATAAAACCATTATTGAGAACAGTGTTCTATTGGCACAATCATCTAGAAACCATTCCAAGTTCATAAATGAACCTTTGATTCATCACCCTCTATTGTTGTTTCAAACACGACAATATACTTAGCCTTCTATTATAGAATTCATCACAATAACTCTCTTGGACCAATTCCAATTTATTGTGCCAACATAAATCATTTAATTGATATCAAATTTTCTTGGAGCATCGAATAAGTTTTTTTCGATGTACTACATACATCAAGCATGTATTGATGTAACTCTTTACAGCAAACTTATCATTTTCTCCGTATGCGAGAAACTTGTCATTAATACTTAACAATTTTTTCATTGTTGTCCTATGATCAACAATTTTACCATTGTAGTAACTTGGACATATCTGATTATTTACATACCATCGAATTAACACAAGTGTGATTGAAATCATGTATTTCATCAGTATACCAATTCTTGCTAAGAACTCCTTCCATGTGACTTTGACAAGAGACTCTTCTTGGCATTTTTTTCATACTAAACTGCTTTAGTACTTTGTCAATATGTATTTTGGCTAATCCCTAATTAGACACTACTATCTCCATAGATTATAATGCCAAATACAAGGACCATATTGCCTAGGTACTTTACATAAAAACTATTTTCAATAAAGTCTTAATATGTATCAAGAAATTTATATAATTTCCAGTCAACAACGTGTCATGCACACATAGTGTTTATAAATATTATCATGCTCCCACTTAATTTCTTGTAAATACAAGCACCTTTGCTTCTATTGATGAAATCATATTATTTGATCAATTCATCAAAACAAAGATTCCAACTTCACTATGATTTCTTCATATCATTATAAGATCTCTTGAAGTTTGCACACTTACCAGCATCCTCTGGAATGACAAAGGTCCGTATCAAATATACAACCTTGGTTCTATTTCCATCTCATGGGAATCATTTTGACATCCATCTGTTATATCTCATAACTGAAATATCTAGTAATTGCTAGTTTGACCTGAACTGACTTTAAGTATTCTATGATGGGACAATCTTGTCATAATTAACTCCTTCATATTTTCAAGAACTATTTTCAACAAGTCAATCATTAGAAAATACTTTTATCTTTGTCAATCTACAGATCCATCACTACCTTTAGACTTTAAGTCTTTCAGAGGGTCCATTAAGTTCTAAACTTGAATTATGTGTATGTATACTAGCTTAGATTATTTTGGCGCATAGCCAATTCCGGAGTTAGGGCTCATTAACGCTTCTCTATGTATTATAGGTTCATTGTTTTTTTAACAATATTTCATCTGCATATCATGAAGATCTGCACGAATTTGAAGTCTCTATATCTCATGTAGAGTCTTTTGACTCACTCGTGGTAGGAAATTCTATAACCACTTCTAGTGTTTATTTTCTTTAACCTAATGATACGTCTCCAACGTATCTATAATTTTTGGTTGTTCCATGCTATTATTTATGAAGTCTTGGATGCTTAATGGGCTTTATTATTCACTTTTATATCATTTTTGGGACTAACCTATTAACCCAGAGCCCAGTGCCAGTTTCTGTTTTTCTCCTGTTTTAGGGTTTTACAAAAAAGGAATATCAACGGAGTCCAATTGACGAGCCAATTTTTTATGATTTTTTCTGGACCAAAAGAAGCCCCCGAAGCAAAAGAGGTGGGCCAGGAGAGCCACGGTGTGACGCCCCCGATTTGTCCGTACACTAATCATGCACGCAAATGTGTACGGCCAAGATCAAGGACTCACTGGAAGATATCACAACACAACTCTAGACACAATTTAAAATAATACAAGCTTTATATTACAAGCCAGGGGCCTCGAGGGCTCGAATACAAAAGCTCGAAAACACAAGAGTCAGCGGAAGCAACAATATCTGAGTACAGACATAAGTTAAACAAGTTTGCCTTAAGAAGGCTAGCACAAAAGTAGCAACGATCGAAAAGGCAAGGCCTCCTGCCTGGGACCTCCTAACTACTCCTCGAAGCCGAACTCCATGTAGACACATCATCGGGATCCTCTGGCTCCTGGACTCCATCATCTGTTGCGGCATCCGGGAAGAAGGGACAAAGGGGGAAAAGGGGGAGAAAAGCAGCCGTGAGTACTCATCCAAAGTACTCGCAAGCAAGGATCTACACTACATATGCAACGGTATCAATGATATGGGTAATATCGGTGGACTGAACTGCAGCAAGCGGGAATAAGAGGGGGATAGCTAATCCAAACGAAGACTACGCTTCTGGCCACCTCCATCTTGCAGCAGTAGAAGAGAATATATGGAAGTAACAAGTATCCTCGCGTCTCGCAGCCTCCGTCTTGAAGCAGTAGAAGGGAAATAGATGGTAAGTTCACCAAGTAACATCGTAAAGCATAATCTTACCCGGCGATCCTCTCGCACATCACCCTGTGAGAGAGCAACCACCGAGTTATATCTAGAACTTGTCTGGGTGTGTTTTATTAAGTATCCAGTTCTAGTTGTCATGAGGTCCGAGTACAACTCCGGGTCGTCCTTTTACCGAGGGACACGGCTATTCGAATAGATTAACTTCCCTGCAGGGGTGCACCACGTAACCCAGCACGCTTGATCCCATTTGGCCGGACACACTTTCCAGGGTCATGCCCGGCCTCGGAAGATCAACACGTCGCAGCCCTACCTAAGCACAGCAGAGAGGTCAGCACGCCGGTCTAAGTCCTAGGCGCGTAGGGGTCCGGGCCCATCGCCCAACGCACACCTGCACGTTGCGTACGCGGCCGGTAAGCAGACCTAGCCTCTCCTAATACCAGAGTAGGCTTTCCAGTCCAATCCGGCGCGCGCCGCTAAGTCGCTGACGTCAAAAAGGCTTCGGCTGATACCACGACGTCGAGTACCCATAACTATTCCCACGTAGCTGGTTAGTGCGTATAGACCAAATGGCCAGACTCAGATCAAATACCAAGATCCCGTTAAACGTGTTATTATGAAATAACCGCGGACAACGACCAGGGCCAGGCCCACCTATCTCCTAGGTGGTCGCAACCTGCCCTGTCGCTCCGCCACAAAGTAACCATCAGGGGGCTGTCGGGAACCCAGGCCCACCACTACCTGGGTGGAACCACCTGCCCCTTCAGCCCCCATATCCGAACCATCATCATGTGTATGTAAAGTATGTATATAGTATATACCCGTGATCACACCCAAGTGATCACGGCCCGATAGAATAGCAGGGCACACGGACAAGGGTGTAGGGCCACTGATGGTATACTAGCATCCTATACTAAGCATTTAGGGTTGCAGGTAAGGTATCAACAATGGTAGCAAAAATGACAGGCTATGCAGCAGAATAGGATTATCGAAAGCAGTAACATGCTACACTACTCTAATGCAAGCAGTAGAGAGAAGAGTAGGCGATATCTGGTGATCAAAGGGGGGGCTTGCCTGGAAGCTCTGCAGACGAAAGGAATCTTCGGAAGCGTAGCCGTAGTCGAACACCGAAGCATCAACGATCTCGGGGTCTATCACAGTATCGGAGTCTACCGAAAAAAAGCAACGAAGGGGAAACAAATAAATAACAGAGCAAACAATAGCATCACAAAGCATAACATGGGAATACGCGGTGCTACGTGTGACCTAACGCAGTGCTCGGTGATACAGACGAAGAGGAATAACATCCGGGAAAGTATTCCCGGTGTTAGGCATTTTCGGGCAGATGAATCGGAGGGGGAAAGTTGCGGGTTCGGTATGCTAGGGATGTGTGGTGGACGAACGGACCGCGTATTCGGATTCGTCTCGTCGTTCTGAGCAACTTTCATGTACAAAGTATTTTCATCCGAGTTACGGTTTAAAAGATATGATTTTATTAAGTTTTTATTAATTCCTGGAATGTAATATTAATTAATTTAATCTGAAAATGCATTTATGACATCAGCATGATGTCATGCTGACGGCAGCAGGGGTTGACTGGTCAACCTGACAGGTGGGTCCCACCTATCAGTGACACGGTATTAATTAGGGTTAATTAATTAATTAAACCTAATTAATTTAATTAATTAAAGTTAATTAAGTTAATCACAATTAATTAGTTTAACTTAACAGTATATCATTAAGTTAAATAGTCATTAGTTTAATTAAAACATTAGTTAATTAACTAATTAGATTAATTAGGATTTAATTAATCCAGATTAATTAAGTTAATTATTTAGTTAACTAATTAATTAATTAATTAATTAACTAATTATTATTATTTATATTTATTTATTTTACTTATCCTTTTTTTAATTCTTAATTCTTTTTTTTTCTTTTAACGTTCTGGGGCCACGAGGCCCCACATGTCATTGGGCCTGGGGCCCATAGCGGTTCGGGCTAACGGGCGTTGGGCGTTGCCCGGGGCAGAGCCCCGTGAGCGCTCGGTCGAGCGAGCGCATGGGCGCCGGCGGCCAGGGGCGGGCGGGCGCCGGTCAGGCGAGGCCCCGGCGGGGGCACACGCCGGTGGGGCGGTTGACTGCAAGGGGAGGGGGAATAGGATGGCGGGGCGGCGCATCGGCGGGCGGCCGCGGCTGCAGCGGCTGGGTGAGCTGCGCCAGGCGCGGTGCGGCGGCGAGCAGGGGCGCCCAGCGCCGGAGGGATGGGCGGCGGGCGAGCACCGGCCCGGGCGGCGGGGGTAGCGGTGGGGCGCAGGGGTCGGGGCCCGCGGCCAGCGCGGCGACAGGGGAAGCGGGCACCGAGCGAGCTGGGCGCGGCGAGGCCAGGGCGTGGCGAGGCGCACGCCGGCGGGGTGGTGAGCGGAGCAGGGGAGAGGAGAGGGGAGGGGGCGCTCACGAGGGGGGAAGCCGAGCCGGAGCGGGGGTCCGGCGACGGGGACGAGGAGGAGGCGAGGCGGCGTAGCGGGGGTCGGGGAGGCCGGGTGGGGAGGAGGACGAGGAGGCGTCCGGGCAGTCCGGCGGTGGAGGCCTCCGGCCGGTCGGGCGGCGAGGTCGGGGCCGGTCCCCCAGGCAGCGGCGGCGGCAGGAGTGCCCCGATCCAGTTCTGGATCGGGGAGGAGAGGGGGAGTGCGAGGGGGGGGGTTCTGGTGAGGTGTCGGTGGGTGTTGGGAGGGCCATATAGGCCAAGTAATGGGCCGGCCTGGCTGGGCCATTCGGCCCAGTTGGGCCGGGGGGGGGGGGTCTTCTAATTTTATTTTTATTTTAGTTTAGGATTCTTCTTTTTCCTTTTAATTTCTTTTCTGTTTATTTTAGTTCCCCATTTATTTTAGTTTTGTAAATTATAAAGGCAGTTCCAATTTTAGTGTTAATAAGTATGCCACTCCCACATAAGTTTGGGCCACAAAATAAAATAGTTTAATATTTTATAAAATACCAAAGGCATTTACTTAATTGTTTTGTCTGCTGTTTCAATCATTTTGGTGCATTTAAATATGTTATAAAAATAAGGATTCTCCATCATAATTCCTTATGATTTATTTGACACGTCCCGAACATTTTAGTTTTAATGTTTGAAAACTTTTGTGTTTTCTTTTAATTCAAATTTTAATTTGGATCGTTTTCGAACTAACACGAGATTATCAACAGTAATTGTGGTGACGTGTCGTCATTAGTAGAGGGTTACTGTAGCTTAACTATCCGGGCGTCACAATTCTCCTCCACTACAAGAAATCTCGTCCCGAGATTTTAAGCGGTGGAGTAAGGGGGGATAGGTGCTGGTAGCGAAAAGCTAACGAGTCTTCTCGGTCTTGACTGTCCTTTCGAAGAGGTTGATACCTTCCGTTGATGTCTTCATTTCTCTGCTTCAAGTCATCGTGATCAAGTTGGCATCCTATCTTCGGGATCTCAATCGTCCTACGAACGCGACTGGGGGGAAAAACTTTGGAGGAACGTATCTCCACGAAGTCTGTGCATACGACGGCGAATTCAGAAAGTGATACACGAAGTGCCCTACGCGTAGTATTTCAGTGAATGCATTGAGAACAATAAGCGATTGTACCAAAGTTTCAAACGGGTAGGCAGTCATTCGATGCCTAACCAGAAGCTGGAATGGGGGCAATGCACAACGAGAATAACATGGTGTTTGATTCCAAGATGAATAATGGTATAGAATTTACCTCACGAATCACATACGAGGCTAGGTGCAAAGGATACGTTAGCATCCAGGTTGTAAAGAAGAGTCAGGTTTCGATCCAGTGTACCTGTGGGTTATGGGCCCACCATGTGGGTTGAAAGTAGAAAGGGTGGTGACATCTTGCACAGCCACGACAGGGAGGCATGTCAGTGGATAGCTTGTCAGCTATGTCGGTAACAATGTCGGAACCAAGGACGGGGATCGAAGAGAATCATTTTCCCGCTCGTTGAAACGAGGCGGACCGGTAGGCAAAATTTTCGTCCACCGACAGTACCGGAATGTTATTAACAATAGAATCAAGGTCGTACTGACAGAGTTGTACAACGAGGTGTTTACATAAGCAGAGAATTATTACTGCTTAGATTATATGTAGATCAAAGAAAGGTTAAACAAACAAATGGAAAGGAAAATTGTGATTTCACACAATTATTAGGAGTATATCCTTCTCATGGAGAAGAAGAACATGGCATACAGGGTAGGAAGGCAAGTACCCACCCATTTAAATAAAGGGGCAAGGATTAATCAAGATGTTATCCATACAATGGTGCTTGGGTAACTGACCAGGAAACATTTAGCATTGGGCTTCAAATGCTCTTGTTGACAATCGGAGTACCACAGTCATGCTTCGAGATAGCATTGGCAGGGTCTTGAAGCAAAGGTCGGACTTGGATACACAAAGGATTCACCAGGAACAACTTATAGAAAAAGTCTTACAATTTCCTCCTGGAAGAATAGTTATCCTTGCAGAAGAATATATAATGATGGGTCCCCCAGCCAGGGGTGCTGGGCATGGCATCATATTACCGGGTCATCAAAGGACCAATATTATAACTCCTGGAAAGTTGTCCCAACCATCATATCTGACCGAGATTCAGATCTGATTGGTGTCATGATACTTCAGACTCAGGATGTTCGAGAAGAAAAAGGTGTAACACAAATCGACGAAATGGCATTGCAAGATTCTCGGGAAATGAACTATGGGAGCGGGTTCCCAACACAATAGTTCATCATTAAACCAAGGATAGGATGAGGAGGTGGCTGATGGGCTCAGCGACAATTCATCGAGAATTCCAAACGAATGGAATTCCATAATAATGTGAACAAGAAAATGACAATTTTCAATTCAAATGATATAATGTGGTATGCTCGATAAAAACATACACCATTAATCATTAGTTGAAAGGTGTGCCCGAAATATGACCTTAGGCAGCAAGATCAATGTTAGAGTGACGATTCAATAACCAACAGTCTAAGAACGAACTGTCGATCGTTAACTTCAAAGCAATAGGGTTGGTAGAAGTACAGAACTCAAACATCATCGTTAGTATAGTGGTATCCCGGTTAAAAGCAACGCGGGGACCAAGGAAGAATGGTGATGGTGAGAAGTATCATCATACCGAGAATTTCTAAGAGGTGGAGCAATCCCCACCACATTCTCGACATAGAAGACAGTAATACTTCAATGCAGAACACAACACTACCTGGAGAGTAAGTTGTATTCATAATGTGGACAGGTTCACAATGAAAGGAAGTCAAGGGTGTTGCCGATGATAGTAAAATCATCGAGGGCAAGGAAGGTATTTCTCATCATGAACACCGTTGACATCTCGGAAGAAGTCAAAGTGTTGAAGGTGATCACGACACCTTTCCCGGGAGGTTTCAAGGGGATGCAATCAAACAACAACGGCAACAAGCAAGAGAATGACGAAGTGGCAAGTTATAGGATCAATATAAAAGATGCAAGATCGGATCCAACGTTGCCTTTCGAGACAAGCAACATGATGTTGAAAGCCCGACGTAAGTCGTGCTCACACACTGAAGAATTCGTGCACCAAAGAAGGACGAGGTAGCACACTCAAAGATAGCTAGACTAGGGATGTACCCGATAGTCTAGGAATAAAACCAGATTGAGTTTAAAAATTTCCCGGTAACATCTACTAGGGGTGTTGAATTTTTAGAGCAGATTTGATTTACTAAACGGTGTGCTCGGTTGACGGCAACCTAGGACCCGTAGAGTGATTATGACAAGCAAAGGTATTACTTCATCAAAAGTTCAAAAGGTGTAGTGCAAAGGCATGATATCCTCGAGATATCAGAGGGTAAAACTCGAAGGTAGAACACGATAGAAGTTGAACTAGGTCATTGACCTATGACAGTAGATACTTTAACCTTGTCAAAAATTGACGAGGCCTGGAATGAATTCCCATCAGATATATCAGATCAGGGCAGCATGGTCAAAACCATAACTGTAAGGAATCAATTCAAGAATACCGAAAGAATCTTACAGCTGGACAATCAATTAGCAAGAAGCTTCCGAGACGGTCTACATTATTTTCATGGGCATGAACACAAAGTTCAAGGTCGACTCCCACTTCTTTAATGCATATCATTTCATTCACCTCCCGCTTTGATAAAACTGTAGTGTCGGAATTTTATCTGGTAGAACACCAGAAGAGTATGACTTGTGAAACTTTCGGGTTCTCACGGATTAGGGGAAGGCATAGGTTCAACCCATCGGGCATCTTAGTAACATATACCACAAGTTACAAAACTAAAACACAAGCTCGAAAGCAGAGCATGGTTGGCCAAGCGGAGGATACAATTTGCCAAAGGCATTATGTATCAGGGGAAGAACTCACAAGGTGCATGAATATGAAGGACACTGTCGGAGGATATTTCAACAAAGGATCGAGCGATTCACAACGGAGCTGATGTGAGTATCGGTACTCACTTAGAGGAAGAAGAATGCAGAGGCATCAGATTCAAGAATCACCTGATTAGTATGATGCTTAAATAGAAAGAAATTATGGTTTCCAAAACGAAGGATCAGAAGCAGACGCTCTGATCCAGGATGGATAAGTTGAAAACACTTAGTTGGGCAATCAATAAAGGTTTGAATTGCCGAGAACCAACTCATGTCCGAAATGACGTGTGAGTCGGAAGGATAATTTCAAAAAGGATAACCGATGACTGCGTGCATATGCACACATTGAATTAATAGGTTCAAAAATAGCTAAGTCAAGCGATATTGACGAAGATTACTAGTCATATGGAATTAACCATAATGTAAGCAGGCAAGAATTTCAAGAGTAACAACCTGCAGAGGATTTTCGAAACATCGAAAAGTATTCCAAAGAATTTTTGGGAGACATATGAACAATCAAGGAGAACGGGTCCTCGATAAATGTGAGGAAATAACCGTGAGGGTTTTCATGCGAAATAAAACTGCAAGACAGTAAACTCAAAGGATTCTCGAGACAACGGAGAATATTTCGGGGCATCTTGTAACAACAAGAGCGACGAGGAATGATCATGAGAATGACCAGTGCATGTAGATATCCACAAGGATATATCGGTGATAGTGATTTGCAAAGGCGATGAGCACAAGTTCTCGGTTTAACAACGAAGAGTAACTTCAGGGTCTTCTGGTGCAGCAGACGATCATCGGTAATAAGGTGCTCTCCGGGTGAAAGTGATAACGAGATCCTAATGTTAGAATTTGCAGAATCCATTTATCCCGAATAGAAGAGAGATCAGAGTCCCAGAGTATAGACGAGGGATAAAATATCCTAATACCACCCACTGGTGTTGTGAGCCCGTAAGCCACACAACAAGTTAGTAAATTTGTTTTTCAAAGACTAGACTTAACTTCGGCCAAGGAGTTGGAAAGGGGAATTCCTACAGGCAGTCGGCTCTGATACCAACTTGTGACGCCCCCGATTTGTCCGTACACTAATCATGCACGCAAATGTGTACGGCCAAGATCAAGGACTCACTGGAAGATATCACAACACAACTCTAGACACAATTTAAAATAATACAAGCTTTATATTACAAGCCAGGGGCCTCGAGGGCTCGAATACAAAAGCTCGAAAACACAAGAGTCAGCGGAAGCAACAATATCTGAGTACAGACATAAGTTAAACAAGTTTGCCTTAAGAAGGCTAGCACAAAAGTAGCAACGATCGAAAAGGCAAGGCCTCCTGTCTGGGACCTCCTAACTACTCCTCGAAGCCGAACTCCATGTAGACACATCATCGGGATCCTCTGGCTCCTGGACTCCATCATCTGTTGCGGCATCCGGGAAGAAGGGACAAAGGGGGAAAAGGGGGAGAAAAGCAGCCGTGAGTACTCATCCAAAGTACTCGCAAGCAAGGATCTACACTACATATGCAACGGTATCAATGATATGGGTAATATCGGTGGACTGAACTGCAGCAAGCGGGAATAAGAGGGGGATAGCTAATCCAAACGAAGACTACGCTTCTGGCCACCTCCATCTTGCAGCAGTAGAAGAGAATATATGGAAGTAACAAGTATCCTCGCGTCTCGCAGCCTCCGTCTTGAAGCAGTAGAAGGGAAATAGATGGTAAGTTCACCAAGTAACATCGTAAAGCATAATCTTACCCGGCGATCCTCTCGCACATCACCCTGTGAGAGAGCAACCACCGAGTTATATCTGGAACTTGTCTGGGTGTGTTTTATTAAGTATCCAGTTCTAGTTGTCATGAGGTCCGAGTACAACTCCGGGTCGTCCTTTTACCGAGGGACACGGCTATTCGAATAGATTAACTTCCCTGCAGGGGTGCACCACATAACCCAGCACGCTTGATCCCATTTGGCCGGACACACTTTCCAGGGTCATGCCCGGCCTCGGAAGATCAACACGTCGCAGCCCTACCTAAGCACAGCAGAGAGGTCAGCACGCCGGTCTAAGTCCTAGGCGCGTAGGGGTCCGGGCCCATCGCCCAACGCACACCTGCACGTTGCGTACGCGGCCGGTAAGCAGACCTAGCCTCTCCTAATACCAGAGTAGGCTTTCCAGTCCAATCCGGCGCGCGCCGCTAAGTCGCTGACGTCAAAAAGGCTTCGGCTGATACCACGACGTCGAGTACCCATAACTATTCCCACGTAGCTGGTTAGTGCGTATAGACCAAATGGCCAGACTCAGATCAAATACCAAGATCCCGTTAAACGTGTTATTATGAAATAACCGCGGACAACGACCAGGGCCAGGCCCACCTGTCTCCTAGGTGGTCGCAACCTGCCCTGTCGCTCCGCCACAAAGTAACCATCAGGGGGCTGTCGGGAACCCAGGCCCACCACTACCTGGGTGGAACCACCTGCCCCTTCAGCCCCCATATCCGAACCATCATCATGTGTATGTAAAGTATGTATATAGTATATACCCGTGATCACACCCAAGTGATCACGGCCCGATAGAATAGCAGGGCACACGGACAAGTGTGTAGGGCCACTGATGGTATACTAGCATCCTATACTAAGCATTTAGGGTTGCAGGTAAGGTATCAACAATGGTAGCAACAATGACAGGCTATGCAGCAGAATAGGATTATCGAAAGCAGTAACATGCTACACTACTCTAATGCAAGCAGTAGAGAGAAGAGTAGGCGATATCTGGTGATCAAAGGGGGGGCTTGCCTGGAAGCTCTGTAGACGAAAGGAATCTTCGGAAGCGTAGCCGTAGTCGAACACCGAAGCATCAACGATCTCGGGGTCTATCACAGTATCGGAGTCTACCGAAAAAAAGCAACGAAGGGGAAACAAATAAATAACAGAGCAAACAATAGCATCACAAAGCATAACATGGGAATACGCGGTGCTACGTGTGACCTAACGCAGTGCTCGGTGATACAGACGAAGAGGAATAACATCCGGGAAAGTATTCCCGGTGTTAGGCATTTTCGGGCAGATGAATCGGAGGGGGAAAGTTGCGGGTTCGGTATGCTAGGGATGTGTGGTGGACGAACGGACCGCGTATTCGGATTCGTCTCGTCGTTCTGAGCAACTTTCATGTACAAAGTATTTTCATCCGAGTTACGGTTTAAAAGATATGATTTTATTAAGTTTTTATTAATTCCTGGAATGTAATATTAATTAATTTAATCTGAAAATGCATTTATGACATCAGCATGATGTCATGCTGACGGCAGCAGGGGTTGACTGGTCAACCTGACAGGTGGGTCCCACCTATCAGTGACACGGTATTAATTAGGGTTAATTAATTAATTAAACCTAATTAATTTAATTAATTAAAGTTAATTAAGTTAATCACAATTAATTAGTTTAACTTAACAGTATATCATTAAGTTAAATAGTCATTAGTTTAATTAAAACATTAGTTAATTAACTAATTAGATTAATTAGGATTTAATTAATCCAGATTAATTAAGTTAATTATTTAGTTAACTAATTAATTAATTAATTAATTAACTAATTATTATTATTTATATTTATTTATTTTACTTATCCTTTTTTTAATTCTTAATTCTTTTTTTTT
>LR738710.1:247055827-247068101 GCA_902687465.1 Secale cereale
GGGGGGGTCTGTTCTTTTGTTTGTTTTTGTTTTGTTTTACTTTTTCTTATTTTCTTTTCTGTTTATTTTCTGTTTTGTTTTTATTAAATATGCAACTAGTTCCTAATTTAGTTTTAATAATTGACCCACTGCCACATTTAATTTTTACAGCTAAATAAAATAGTTTAATATTTTATTGTTTATAAAAAGAATTCAAATAATTGTTTAGCTGTTGTTTTAACTATTTTGGTGCATCTAAACACTTTACAAAATTGTGGTTTCAACATGACAAATACCCAGAGAATATTTGCCACACTTGGAACATTTTTGTTTCATGTTTGACAAATTTAAATTTTGACTTTAATTTGAATTTGAATTTGAACAGGATTTGGATTAACGAGAGATTATCTACAGTAACAGTGGTGACGTGGCATCATTAGTGTGTGGTTACTGTAGCTTGATTATCCGGGCGTCACACACGGGCTGCCCTCGAGGGTGGAGGGCGCGCCTTGGGAAGGGGAGCGCGCCCCCCTATCTCGAGGATGGCCCGTAGCTCCCCTTTACTTGGCCCCGACTCCAAAAATTCCTATAAATACTGAAACCTCCAGAAAGAAACCTAGATCAGGAGTTCCACCGCCGAAAGCCTCTGTAGCCACCGAAAACCAATCTAGACCCCGTTCCAGCACCCTGCCGGAGGGGGGAACCCTCACGGGTGGCCATCTTCATCATCCCGGCACTCTGCATGACGAGGAGGGAGCAGTCCACCTTCGGGGCTGAGGGTATGTATCAGTAGCTATGTGTTTGATCTCTCTCTCTCTCTCTCTCGTGTTCTTGAGATGACACGATTTTGGTGTATCGCAAGCTTTGCTATTCTAGTTGGATCTTCTTCTCCCTCTCTACTCTCTTGTAATGGATTGAGTTTTCCCTTTGAAGTTATCTTATCGGATTGAGTCTTTAAGGATTTGAGAACACTTGATGTATGTCTTGCACGTGTTTATCTGTGGTGACAATGGGATATCATGTGATCCACTTGATGTATATTTTGGTGATCAACTTGCGGGTTCCGTGACCTTGGGAATCTATGCATAGGGGTTGGCACACATTTTCGTCTTGACTTTCCGGTAGAAACTTTGGGGCACTCTTTGAAGTTCTATGTGTTGGTTGAATAGATGTTTCTGAGACTGTGTGATGCATATCGTATAATCATGCCCACGGATACTTGAGGTGATAATGGAGTATCTAGGTGACATTAGGGTTTTGATTGATTTGTGTCTTAAGGTGTTATTCTAGTATGAACTCTATGATAGATTGAACGTTACTACAGACTCTTGAATAGATCGATCAGAAAGAATAGCTTTGAGGTGGTTTCGTACCCTACCATAATATCTTTATTTGTTCTCCGCTATTAGTGACTTTGGAGTGACTCTTTGTTGCATGTTGAGGGCTAGTAATATGATCCAATTATGTTATCCTTGTTGAGAGAACTTGCACTAGTGAAAGTATGAATCCTAGGCCTTGCCTACTATCATTGCAACACCGTTTATGCTCACGTTTACCACTTGCTACCTTGCTGTTTTTATATTTTCAGTTTACAAAAACCAACATCTACCATCCATATTGCACTTGTATCACCATCTCTTCGCCGAACTAGTGCACCTATACAATTTACCATTGTATTAGGTGTGTTGGGGACACGAGAGACTCTTTGTTATTTGGTTGCAGGGTTGCTTGAGAGAGACCATCTTCGTCCTACGCCTCCCACGGATTGATAAACCTTAGGTCATCCACTTGAGGGAAATTTGCTACTGTCCTACAAACCTCTGCACTTGGAGGCCCAACAACGTCTACAAGAAGAAGGGTGCGTAGTAGACATCAAGCTCTTTTCTGGTGCCGTTGCCGGGGAGGTTAGTGCTTGAAGGTATATCTTTAGATCTTGCAATCGAATCTTTTAGTTTCTTGGTTTATCACTAGTTTAGTTTATAAAAGAAAACTACAAAAAATGGAATTAAGGTTACCTCATATGCTTCATCTTTTTAATATCTTTCGTGAAAATGATGGGAAGGAAAATTGTGCTCAAGTACTAGAAGAGGAATTACATAGAATGCTTGGCATAAAATATGTGCATGATGAGCATGATTGCAATGCTGTTAGTATGAATTCTTTGAATACCCATGATGCTAATGATATGCAAAGCCACAAGCTTGGGGAAGCTATGTTTGATGAAGATGATATTTTTAGTCCCCCAAGTTTTGATGATAATATTTATTATGATGAAAGCATGCCTCCTATTTATGAAGATTATATTTATGAAAGTGGATTTGGTGAGGTCATGACTTTATTTAGTGATGAACCCACTATTTCGGAAGAGGTTCCAATTTATTATGAGAACAAAGTTGCTATCTATGATGATTATTGTGATGACTTGTATGCTATTAAGAATAATCATAACCATGAAACTTTTCATCATGATTTTAGTTTTCAATTGCATTATGCTTCACATGATAGTTATTTTGTTGAATTTGCTCCTCCCACTACTATTCATGAGAAGAAATTTGCTTATGTGGAGAGTAATAAAATTTCTATGCAAGTAGATCATGAAAAGAATGCTTTATGTGATAGTTATATTGCTGAATTCATTCATGATGCTACTGAAAATTATTATGAGGGAGGAACATATGCTTGTAGGAATTGCAATAATATCAAGTTTCCTCTCTATGTGCTTAAAGTTTTGAAGTTATGCTTGTTTTCCCTTCCTATGCTAGTTGATTATCGTTCCCATAAGTTGTTTGCTCACAAAATTCCTATTCATAGGAAGTGGGTTAGACTTAAATGTGCTATTTATATGCTTCATGATGCTCCCGTTATGTTTCAATTCTTATCTTTTATGTGAGCATCATTATGCCTAGCTAGGGGCGTAAAACGATAGCGCTTGTTGGGAGGCAACCCAACTTTATTTATCTTTTTTGTTTTTGTTGTTATTTAGGAATAAACATTGCATCTAGCCTCTGATTAGATGTGGTTTCATGTCTTTTTAGTGTTTGTGCCAAGTAGAACCTTTGGGAAGACTTGTGTGAAGGTTATGTGATCTTGTTGTAAAAAACAGAATTGTTAGCGCTCGCTAAAGTAGTCTTCAGATTTTACTGGAGCTTGCTATTTAGTTGATTATTTTTTCAGATTATTGGTAGAAAAATTCCGCAAATTTATAAATTTAGTTTGAATTGTTTGGAGTTCCAGAAGTAGGCGAACCCTGTAGATTACTACAGACTGTTCTGTCTTTGATAGATTCTGTTTTTCGAGTGTTGTTTGCTTATTCCGATGCATCTATGAGTAGTATTGGAGGATATGAACCATAGAGAAGTTGGAGTACAGTAGGTTTAACACCAATATAAACAAAGAATGAATTCATTTCTGTACCTTTGAGTAGTGGTTTGCTTTCTTATACTAACGGAGCTCACGAGAATTTTTCTCTAAGTTTTGTGTTGTGAAGTTTTCAAGTTTTGAGTATTTCTTTGATGGACTATGGAACAAGGAGTAGCAAAGGCCTAATCTTGGGGATGTCCATGGCACCCCAAGTAAATTCAAGATAATCAAAAGCCTAAGCTTGGGGATGCCCCGGGAAGGCATCCCCTCTGTCGTCTTCATCCATCGGTAACTATACTCGGAGCTATATTTTTATTCACCACATGATATGTGTTTTGCTTGGAGTGTCAATTTATTTTATTTTGTTTTACTTGCTGTTTGAATAATATCCCAAGATCTGAAATTCGTAAATGTTAGAGAGTCTTCACATAGTTACATAAGTATTCAACTACTCATTGATTTTCACTTATATCTTTCGGAGTACTTTGATATTGCTCTAGTGCTTCACTTATATCTTTTAGAGCACGACGGTGGTTTTATTTTGAAGAAATAGACGAACTCTCATGCTTCACTTATATCCTTTTGAGAGTCTATTAAAACAGCATGGTAATGTGTTTAGGCTAAAAAAACTAGTCTTCACATGATAGACATCCAATATCAATGTAGTAAAAACTTTCACACTAAGTGCATTGAATATGATGAGAAGTTGGATGCTTGATAAATGTTTTGATATATGAGGATAGTGATATTAGATTCATGCTAGTGGAGTCATTATGAAATTGATAAATGCTTGTGTTAAGGTTAGTGATTCCCGTAGCATGCACATATGGTGAACCGCTATGTGACGAAGTTAGAGCATGAGGTATTTGTAAAGTGCCAACCTTTGTGTGGAGGTCGGGGGCGCGCGATGGTTAACTCCTACCAACCTCCCCCCAAGGAACATGCGTTGATATCTTTGTTTTGATGACTCGTAGAATTTTGCAATAAGTATATGAGTTCTGATGACTAATGTTGAGTCCATGGATTATACGCACTCTCACCCTTCCACCATTGCTAGCCTCTCTTGTACCGCGCAACTTTCGCCGGTGCCATAAACCCACTATATATCCTTCCTCAAAACAGCCACCATATTGTTCCTCAAAACAGCCACCATACCTACCTATCATGGCATTTCCATAGCCATTCCGAGATATATTGCCATGCAACTATCCATCGTTCCGTTCATATGACACGCATCATATTGTCATATTGCCATGCATGATCATGTAGTTGACATTGTAGTTGTGGCAAAGCCACCTTGCATAATTTTTCATATATGTCACTCTTGATTCATTGCATATCCCGGTACACCGCCGGAGGCATTCATGTAGAGTCATACTTGTTGTAGTATCGAGTTGTAATATCAAGTTGTAAATCAATAAAAGTGTGATGATCTTCATTATTAGAGCATTGTCCCGTGTGAGGAAATAAATAAATAATAAAGGCCAAATAAAAAAAAGATGGCCCAAAAAAATAGAGAGGGGCTAAAAAAAAAAGAGGAAAGCCCCTCCAAAAAAATGAGAGAAAAGAGAGAAGGGACAATGCTACTATCTTTTTCCACACTTGTGCTTCAAAGTAGCACCATGTTCTTCATGATAGAGAGTCTCATGTTTAGTCACTTACATATACTAGTGGGAATTTTCATTATAGAACTTGGCTTGTATATTCCAACGATGGGCTTCCTCAAATGCCCTAGGTCTTCGTGAGCAAACAAGTTGGTTGCACACCCACTAGTTTCTTTTGTTGAGCTTTCATACATATTTAGCTCTAGTGCATCCGTTGCATGGCAATCCCTACTCACTCACATTGATATCTATTGATTGGCATCTCCATAGCCCGTTGATACGCCTAGTTCATGTGAGACTATCTTCCCCCTTTTTGTCTTCTCCACAACCACCTCTCTATTCCACATAGTGCTATGTCCATGGCTCACGCTCATGTATTGCGTGAAAGTTGAAAGGTTTGAAAGAATAGAGTATGAAAACAAGTGCTTGGGTGAAATCGGGGTTGTGCATGATATGAATATTGTGTGATGAAGAGGGAGCATAGCCAGACTATATGATTTTGTAGGGATAACTTTCTTTAGCCGTAGTATTTTGAGAAGACATGATTGCTTTGTTAGTATGCTTGAAGTATTATTATTTCTTATGTCAACATAGACTATTGTCTTGAATATTTCAGATCTGAACATTCATGCCACAATTAAGAGAATTACATTGAAAAACTATTTTGGTTAGCATTCCACATCAAAAATTCTGTTTTTATCATTTACCTACCCGAGGACGAGCAGGAATTAAGCTTGGGGATGCTTGATACGTCTCCAACGTATCTATAATTTTTTTTGTTCCATGCTATTATTTATGAAGTCTTGGATTTTTAATGAGCTTTATTATTCACTTTTATAGCATTTTTGGGACTAACCTATTAACCCAGAGCCCAGTGCCAGTTTCTGTTTTTCTCCTGTTTTAGGGTTTTACAGAAAAGGAATATCAAATGGATTCCAATTGACGAGCCAATTTTTTATGATTTTTTCTGGACCAAAAGAAGCCCCCGAAGCAAAAGAGGTGGGCCAGGAGAGCCACGGGCTGCCCTCGAGGGGGGAGGGCGCGCCCTAGGAAGGGGGGAGCGCCCCCATATCTCGAGGACGGCCCGTAGCTCCCCTTTACTTGGCCCCGACTCCAAAAATTCCTATAAATACTGAAACCTCCAGAAAGAAACCTAGATCGGGAGTTCCACCGCCGAAAGCCTCTGTAGCCACCGAAAACCAATCTAGACCCCGTTCCGGCACCCTGTCGGAGGGGGGAACCCTCACCGGTGGCCATTTTCATCATCCCAACGCTCTCCATGACGAGGAGGGAGGAGTCCACCCTCGGGGTTGAGGGTATGTATCAGTAGCTATGTGTTTGATCTCTCTCTCTCTCTCTCTCTCTCTCGTGTTCTTGAGATGGCACGATCTTGATGTATCGCGAGCTTTGCTATTCTAGTTGGATCTTCTTCTCCCCCTCTACTCTCTTGTAATGGATTGAGTTTTCCCTTTGAAGTTATCTTATCGGATTGAGTCTTTAAGGATTTGAGAACACTTGATGTATGTCTTGCATGTGTTTATCTGTGGTGATAATGGGATATCATGTGATCCACTTGATGTATGTTTTGGTGATCAACTTGTGGGTTCCGTGACCTTGGGAATCTATGCATAGGTGTTGGCACACGTTTTCGTCTTGACTTTCCGGTATAAACTTTGGGGCACTCTTTGAAGTTCTATGTGTTGGTTGAATAGATGTTTCTGAGATTGTGTGATGCATATCGTATAATCATGCCCACGGATACTTGAGGTGACAATGGAGTATCTAGGCGACATTAGGGTTTTGATTGATTTGTGTCTTAAGGTGTTATTCTAGTATGAACTCTATGATAGATTGAACGTTATTACATACTCTTGAATAGATCAATCAGAAAGAATAGATTTGAGCTGGTTTCATACCCGACCATAATCTCTTCGTTTGTTCTCCGCTATTAGTGACTATGGAGTGACTCTTTGTTGCATGTTGAGGGCTAGTAATATGATCCAATTATGTTATCCTTGTTGAGAGAACTTGCACTAGTGAAAGTATGAACCCTAGGCCTTGCCTACTATCATTGCAACACCATTTATGCTCATGTTTACCACTTGCTACCTTGCTGTCTTTATATTTTCAGTTTACAAAAACCAATATCTACCATCCATATTGCACTTGTATCACCATCTCTTCGCCGAACTAGTGCACCTATACAATTTACCATTGTATTGGGTGTGTTGGGGACACAAGAGACTCTTTGTTATTTGGTTGCAGGGTTGCTTGAGAGAGACCATCTTCATACTACACCTCCCACGGATTGATAAACCTTATGTCATCTACTTGAGGGAAATTTGCTACTGTCCTACAAACCTCTGCACTTGGAGGCCCAACAACGTCTACAAGAAAAAGGGTGCGTAGTGAACATCACCTAATCACAAAGATTCTGCAATCTTGTCGAGTAGCACTGCCTCCCCCCCCAATCACTCTTTTGCAGAAAACATATTTCTTAAAAATTTCCGCACTCTCTAGCAAAAACACTTTGCCTTTGTGTAGTGCTAGAGGAATACCCAACCATTTGGGATGACCCACAAAGTAGCACTTATTTCAATATATTTGATGGTGCTCTTTTAGTGTAAAGGCCACAATCTCTAAAGGATCACATTAAAAGGTATATTGGCAAAATAATTAATGTCATATTTGATCGCACCAATGTGGATAAATGCAGTGCCACACATATGTGGTATTCTTTTAGTCTTGCGACATTTAGTGTCAGTGTTATTGATGTTTAATTCTATTATAAATATTCATAACTTACATCCTATTCACAATATCAGCATGGTCCTTTTGTTCATTACATCGAACAACTATTGTTCTCTTATGAACAATCTCCTCGCAACTTCTATGCATTAGGCTACCATGTACAAAAATCTAAAATGAATTATGACAATAATTAAGAGGTAATATCTTGATGAAAGCGTACAACTTTTACAAAATTTTAAACACATATTTTAACCTTGTTAATATGTTGGTCATTAGGTCATAGTAATTCTTGCACCGATTCGCAACAACATGCAATCGAGTCGTATCCTTGTGATCATCATTTAACCACAATTCCCAAAGAATTTAGTGCTAAAAATTTAATCACAATTCTCAAGAATCACACTTTACTTGACTCACTTACTCTACATCTTATAACTTGTATGACATTCTCATACCTAAGTTGGACATTCCAGTCTTCTTTTATTTGCGCCTCTAAACTTCTTATAGTTTTACTTTCAATATTTCTCCCTCTCCATAGAAGAATTATTTAACCTTTTAAGAGTGGTGTGAGCCCCGAACTTCCCTAAGCCTGTAAGTCTTATTACATCCTTTGGTTGTGTTCTTTCTCTTTAAGTTCACACAATTAACTCATGACTAGTGTTCTTTCAGATCTTACACATTTTAGTCTTAAATATAGTTGAATGCTTCACTAGAACTTGCAAACAAAACACTTTTTCGCATATCATATATCTTTTAACCTTTGTTTGTTTCTTAAAGCAATTTTCAGTTCCAAGCATATCACATAACTATCCCAAACATTTTGAAGTTCGGGTTTCTCAGAAGCAAGTAGGCAGTATTGTAATTCTTAGCCTTTTGGATCAAAAGACATAAGTCTTGTCATTCATAGCATTAACAGAAGAGCATTGCAAGCATGAAGTATGAAAAAAAATTCTTCTTGGAACTCTTACAGGACAATCCTCTCAATTGTAAAAGATTCAACCAGATAAATAATGGTAAATCAATTTCAACAGTAAAGGTGGATCCGTGAGCAATAACTCTACAACTATAATGCGAACTACACATAAACATAGTTCATAATTAATTTTCACTAGTGATTAAACCAAATTAATACATGATTGTGCTCCCACTCAAATTAATATCTCTCATAATTGATTTTAAGTGATTCAATATCCTAATCTAGTTCTCAGCCATTGATGTGGACTTCACTGATGATGAGGATTTTGACTGATGGGCAAGCAATTGCCGATCATATCATATGACTCTTGTTCATCTCTCAATGGTTTGTGCTCCGAGCTTGGAACAATTCCGCCAGAACTTCAAGACAACCAATTGTTGTCTGCTTGTTCGGTCTAACCTCGCCCGCCTTACACCTCTCATCCTGTTTGTATTCATGTGGGCATGACGCACTCTGAGATGATAGAATGTCGTAGGCGGTTACAACACTAGGAAGAGCACCTTTTAACTTGATATAGATCACCCTAATAATTGACTAATGTACAATCACAGGGTGAAAACAACAAAGGGATAAACATCTCATGCAATTCATAAAATCATGATATGGTATAGCCATGGGCACCGGGAATCCTTCTTGGTCATCTTCAATCTTCTCTTGAAGCGTCTTGAGGGCCAATAATTCATTGTTGTGGTAACCATTTCAGAAAATGTTTCCGTGGAGGCAATGTCATAAAACGTTGTCGTGTCGATCGTTGCAGAAAATGTTGTTGTGGCACCCAATTCATAAATTCCGCCATGGCATGAAATTATAGCTCCTCATACCACGCCTAGTACACCTTCTCCACGTTGGTGTCCTCTGTGTACCTTTGTCATTGTGACGCCCCCGATTTGTCCGTACACTAATCATGCACGCAAATGTGTACGGCCAAGATCAAGGACTCACTGGAAGATATCACAACACAACTCTAGACACAAATTAAAATAATACAAGCTTTATATTACAAGCCAGGGGCCTCGAGGGCTCGAATACATAAGCTCGAAAACACAAGAGTCAGTGGAAGCAAATAATATCTGAGTACAGACATAAGTTAAACAAGTTTGCCTTAAGAAGGCTAGCACAAAATTAACAACGATCGAAAAGGAAAGGCCTCCTGCCTGGGACCTCCTAACTACTCCTCAAAGCCGAACTTCACGTAGAAACAACATCGGGATCCTCTTTGGCTCCTGGGCTCCACCATCTGGTTGCGTCATCCGAGAAGAAGGGACAAAAGGGGAAAAGGGGAGAAAAGCAACCGTGAGTACTCATCCAAAGTACTCGCAAGCAAGGATCTATACTACATATGCAATGGTATCAGTATAAAGGGATAATATATGTGGGTTAAACTGCAGAATGCCAGAATAAGAGGGGGATAGCTAATCCAATCGAAGACTATGCTTCTGACCACCTCCATCTTGCAGCAGTAGAAGAGAATATATGGAAGTAACAAGTATCCTCGCATCTCGCAGCCTCCGTCTTGCAGCAGTAGAAGGGAGTAGAAGGTAAGTTCACCAAGTAACAACGAATAGCATAATCCTACTCGGCGATCCTCCCGCACATCAGCCGGTGAGAGAGCAACCACCGAGTTATCTCTGGCACTTGTAAGGGTGTGTTTTATTAAGTATCCGATTCTAGTTGTCATGAGGTCGGAATACAACTCCGGGTCGTCCTTCTACTGAGGGACACGGCTATTCGAATAGATTAACTTCCCTGTAGGGGTGCACCACATAACCCAGCACGCTTGATCCCATTTGGCCGGACACACTTTCCAGGGTCATGCCCGGCCTCGGAAGATCAACACGTCGCAGCCCTACCTAAGCACAGCAGAGAGGTCAGCACACCGGTCTAAACCCTAAGCGCACGGGGGTCTGGGCCCATCGCCCAATGCACACATGCGCGTTGCGAGGGCGGCCGGTAAGCAGACCTAGCCTCTCCTAATACCAGAGTAGGCTTTCCAGTCCAATCCGGCGCGCGCCGCTAGGTCGCTGACGTAAAAAAGGCTTCGACTGATACCACGACGTCGAGTACCCATAACTATTCCCACGTAGTTGGTTAGTGCGTATAGACCAAATGGCCAGACTCAGATCAAATACTAAGATCTCGATAAACGTGTTATTATGACATAACCGCGGACAACGACCAGGGCCAGGCCCACCTGTCTCCTAGGTGGTCGCAACCCGCCCTGTCGCTCCGCCACAAAGTAATCATCAGGGGGCTGTCGGGAACCCAGGCCCACCACTACCTGGGTGGAACCACCTGCCCCTTCAGCCCCCATCTCCGAATCATCATCATGTGTATGTAATAGTATAGTATATACCCGTGATCACCACCCGAGTGATCACGACCCGATAGTATAGCAGGGCAGACGGACAAGGGTGAAGGGCCACTGATGGAATACTAGAATCCTATACTAAGCATTAGGATGGCGGTTACAGGTATCAACAGTTGTAGCAGCAATGACAGGCTATGCAACAGAATAGGAGTAACCGAACAGTAACATGCTACACTACTGTGATGCAAGCAGTAGAAAGAAGAATAGGCGATATCTGGTGATCAAAAGGGTGGGGGGCTTGCCTGGAAGCTCTGCAGATGAAAGGAATCTTCGGAATCGTAGCCGTAGTGGAACACCGAAGCATCAATGGTCTCGAGGTCTATCACGGTATCGGAGTCTACCGAAAAGAAGCAACGAAGGGGAAACAAATAAATAACAGAGCAAACAATAGCATCACAAAATAAAACAAGGCAATACACGATGCTAGAGGTGACCTAACGCAGTGCTCGGTGATACAGGCGAAGAGGAATAACATCCGGGAAGTATTCCCGGTGTTAGGCATTTTCGGGCAGATGAAACGGAGGGGGAATGTTGCATGTTCGGTATGATAGAGATGGGTGGTTGACGAACGGGCTGCATATTCGGATTCGTCTCGTCGTTTTGAGCAACTTTCATATATAAATTATTTTCATCCGAGTTACGGATTAATTTATATTAAATTTTTTAAGATTTAAATCATTTTAAGAATTAACAAAATTAATTTAATAAGAAAATGTAATTATGACATCAGCATGATGTCAAGGTGATGTCAGCAGTCAACTAGTTAGTTGACCTAGTCAAACTGACACATGGGTCCCACTTGTCATAGAATCATTAACCTAGTTACCAGATTAATTAGGTTGATTAGCTATTTAGGTTAATTAACTTTAATTAGTTTAATTAAGCAGAATTAATTAATTAATTAATTAATTAATTAATTAATATTGTTATTATTATTAATATATATTTTCATTTTTTTAAAACATTCTGGCGGCGGGCCCCGACTGTCATAGGCCCGGGGCCTTAACGGGCGCGCGGGCGACGGGTATACGGGCACGCGCGACGGGCGACGAGCGCCCGCTGGCCACTGGCTCAGGCCAGCGGCACCCGGGCATAGCCAGCGCGGCCGCCGGCTAGAGGGCCAAGGCGGGCGCGGTGCGGCCGAATCGGAGAGGCGAGGCGGAGGCGAAGCACGAGCTGCGGCCCACGGGTACGAGGGCGGCGGCAGCAGGCGGCGGTGCGGGGAGCGGCGACGGG
>LR738710.1:247076332-247145790 GCA_902687465.1 Secale cereale
CATATAGGCCACGGGGTGGGCCAGTTCGGGGCGGCCAGCTGGGCCAGAGGGAGGGGTTTGGCCCAGTGGGACACGGGGTTGTCTTCCTTTTATTTATTTTCTTTTATTGTTTTATATTTTGTGTTTTCTCTTTTAGCTTTTCTTTTCTTTTAGTTTTATAAAATATAGTTCTGACACCTAAATTCATATTAGTAATTAGGTCACAGCCACAAACAATTTGGCACCAAAAATATGTTCATAATTGTTTATTATTAAAAGCATTGGATAATTGTTTTTAGCCCATGTTTATTTAGTTTAGTGCATTCAAACACTTTACAAAAATGTGGGTACACCACCCTAGTTAGTTATATAATATTTTTCATGCTTTGGACATTTTAGGTTCTGACATTTGAAAACTTTATTTGTTTGACTTTAAATTAAAGTTGAATATGGATCAACTCTGAACTAACTCGAGATTAGCAACAGTAACCGAGGTGATGTGGCATCATTAGCAGAGGTTCACTGTAGCTTAATTATCCGGGCGTCACAGTCATCATCGTCGCCTGTAACATGTAGGCTATCTCTAAGATATTTATATTAACGTGGCAATCTCGTGACTCCAGCCATCATGATGTGACACGCATGCCACTTAACATTACAACAGATAACCATCTCATTGCATTTTATGAGGAGGAATAGATCAAAATAAATAGTTTCTATGCACTTAAGATGGACATGATGAAGTCTTATGATCGTGTTGAGTGTAGTTATCTGAAGTCAATGATGGAGAAACTTGGCTTTGTGTGGATGAAAATTTTAAGATGTAGGGAAACCGTGATATAAAAGGAATTAAGTAGACACAAAAGCTCAAGCTTGGGGATGCGCAAAGCATCGTAAGATAATATTTCAAGAAGTCTCACACATCTAAGCTTGGGGATGCCCCAGTAGGAATCCCACCTTTCTTTATCAACAATTATCGTTTAGTATCGGTTGAGCCTAAGTTTTTGCTTCTTCACATGATGTGTGTTATCCTTGGAATGTCATTTTATTTTGTTTTCCTTGCTATTCGACTAAAATAATTAGATCTTAAACTTTATAAATGAGAGAGAGTACCCAAATAGTTACCCATTTACTTAACTACTCGCTTGATCTTCACTTATATATTTTTGGAGTAGTTTGTCGAACACTCTCATGCTTCACTTAATTATATTATTTTGAGAGATGATAATAGGATGACAATTTGTACAAGCTATGAAATTGGTCCTGATATGATGAATATACAAGAAGGATATAGTAAAAACTTTCATGTAGATCATTGGATATGATAAGTTTGATTCCTTGCAATAGTTTTGCGAAATGGAGATGATAATATGTGAGTCATGTTAGTGAGTAATTGTGGTTTAGCAAGAATATTCGTGTTAAGGTTTGTGATTCCCTATGCATGTACATTAAGTCCATAGTTATGCAATGAAGTTATATCCTACTTGTGTTGCATTATTCAGTGTTAGTTATGTTTAATGTTTGTTTATGATGGTTTTCGTTTCTATTTTCATGATAACTAGAAGAACACGCTTTTATAAAGCTCTCTTTCTTAGCACGCATCCTAGCGGTTCTTTCTTTGCATTCATCAATGGAAATTCTCATGGTTTTGAGAGACTCATTGATATCATGCTTAGGTGGAATAGATCTAACTTTCAAAGAATCAACATCAAGAGTAATTCTATCAACACTTCTAGCCAATTCATCAATCTTAAGCAATTTTTCTTCAAGCAAAGAATTGAAATTCTTTTATGAATTCATAAACTCCTTAACACTAGTTTCAAATTCAGAAGGCATCTTTCCATAGGAGTTATTATAGGAATTACCATAATTATTAGAGGAATTACTAGGAAAAGCCTAGGATTAAAGTTTCCTCTATAAGCACTGTTACCAAAATTATCCTACCAACAAAATTCACATCCAAAGATTCATTGTTATTTTCAATTAACGTGGATAAGGGCATATCATTAGGATCAGAAGAAGCACTCTTAGCATAAAATAATTTCATAAGTTCATCCATCTTTCCACTCAAAACACTAATCTCTTCGATAGCATGCACTTTTTTACTAGTAGATCTTTCGGTGTGCCATTGAGAATAATTAACCATAATATTATCTAGGAGTTTGGTAGCTTCTCCTAAGGTAGTTTCCATGAAAGTGCCTCCTGCGGCCGAATCTAAAAGATTTCTAGAAGCAAAATTCAAGCCAGCATAAAAGTTTTGTATAATCATCCATAAGTTCAAACCATGTGTAGGGCAATTATGTATCATTAATTTCATTCTCTCCCAAGCTTGTGCAACATGTTCATGATCTAGTTGCTTAAAATTCATAATATCGTTCCTAAGAGAGATGATCTTAGCAGGAGGAAAATACTTAGATATAAAAGCATCTTTGCACTTATTCCACGAATCAATACTATTTCTAGGCAAAGAGGAAAACCAAGTTTTAGCACGATCTCTAAGGGAAAACGGAAATAACTTCAATTTAACAATATCATTATCCGTATCCCTCTTCTTTTGCATATCACACAAATCAACAAAGTTGTTTAGATGGGTAGCGTCATCTTCACTAGGAAGGCCGGAAAATTGATCTTTCACGACAAGATTCAACAGAGCAACATTGATCTCACAAGATTCAGCATCGGTAATAGGAGCAATAGAAGTGCTAATAAAATCATTATTGTTGGTATTGGAGAAGTCATACAATTTGGTATTGTTCTGAGGCATAGTGACAAGCAAGCAATCCAACACACAAGCAAACAAGAAGCAAGCGAACGATAAACACACGGCAAAAAGAAGGGCAAATAAACCAGCAAGGGTGAAGTGGGGGAGAGGAAAACGAGAGGCAAATAAATGTAATGCGAAGGATAAGGGTTTGTGATAGGTACTTTGTATATGACTTTTGCGTAAGCCTCCCTGGCAACGGCGCCAGAAATTCTTCTTGCTACTTCTCGAGCTTGCGTTGTATTCTCTCGAAGAGGAAAGGGTGATGCAGCACAGTAGCGTAAGTATTTCCCTCAGTTTTTGAGAACCAAGTTATCAATCCAGTAGGACACCACGCGCGAGTCCCTCGCACCTGCACAAACAAATAAGAACTTCGCAGCCAACGCGATAAGGGGCTGTCAATCCCTTCACGGTCACTTACGAAAGTGAGATCTGATAGATATGATAGTTTGCTATTTTTGGTATTTTTGGATATAAGAACAGAAAGTAAAAACAACAAAGTAAAGTAGATTGTAGATTGATATGTTGAGAATAGACCCCGGGGCCATAGGTTTCACTAGTGGCTTCTCTCATGATAGCAGAATTCTACGGTGGGTGAACGAATTACTGTCGAGCAAATGATAGAAAAGCAAATAATTATAAGAATATCTAGGCATGATCATTATATATAGGCATCACGTCCGTGCCAAGTAGACCGAAACGATTCTGCATCTACTACTATTACTCCACACATCTACCGCTATCCAGCATGCATCTAGAGTATTAAGTTCATAAGAACAGAGTAACGCCTTAAGCAAGATGGCATGATGTAGAGGGATAAACTCAAGCAATATGATATAAAATCCATCATTTTATCCTCGATGGCAACAATACTATACGTGCCTTGCTGCCCCTACTGTCACTGGGAAAAGACACCGCAAGATTGAACCCAAAGCCAAGCACTTCTCCCGTTGCAAGAACTATAAATCTAGTAGTCCAAACCAAACCAATAATTCGTAGAGACTTGCAAGGATATTATAATCATACACAAAAGAATTCAGAAAAAAACCAAATATTTCTCATAGATAATCTTGATCATAAACCCACAATTCATCGGATCTCGATAAACACACCGCAAAAAGATTACATCGAATAGATGTCCTCGAAGACCATGGAGAACTTGGTATTGAGATCCAAAGAGAGAGAAGAAGCCATCTAGGTACTAACTATGGACCCGAAGGTCTGTGGTAAACTACTCACAACTCATGGTGAGGCGATGGTGTTAATGTAGAAGCACTCCATGGAAGATCCTCCGTCCGGCGGAGCTCCAGAATAGGCCCCAAGATGGGATCTCATGGGAATAGAAGGTTGCGGTGGTGGAATTAGTGTTTTATCTGTTGCTTCGATGTTTTCATGGTACATGGGTATATATAGGAGGAAGGAGGGCATCGGGGGAGCAACATGGGGCCCACGAGGCAGGGGGCGCGCCCAGGGGAGGGGGCGCCCCCCCACCCTCATGGACGCCACGTGTGCCCTATTCCGTGGTTCTCAAGTCTCCCGTGAAGATATCGCTCCAAAAATATCTCTCCCGAAGGTTTCATTCCGTTTGGACTCCGTTTGATATTCCTTTTCTGCAAAACCCTGAAATAGGCAAAAACAACAATCTGGACTGGGCCTTTGGGTTAATAGGTTAGTCCCAAAAATAATATAAAAGTGTATAATAAAGCCCATTAAACATCCAAAACATCATATATAATAGCATGGAACAATTAAAAATTATAGATACGTTGGAGACGTATCAGACGCCATGTTTTCCCCTCAGACCTGATAATTTTGGAGTCACAAGGATTGGATGTCATACTAGGTATGGATTGGCTGTCGATGTATGGAGGGAACATCGATTGTGCCAATAAGTCAATTTTACTTACCACCCCGGAGGGAAAAAGGATCAAGTATGTATCCAGGCATTTGCCTAGGAGGACGTGAAGGAAATATGCCCTAGAGGCAATAATAAATTTATTATTTATTTCCTTATATCATGATAAATGTTTATTATTCATGCTAGAATTGTATTAACCGGAAACTTAGTACATGTGTGAATACATAGACAAAACAGAGTGTCCCTAGTATGCCTCTACTAGACTAGCTCATTGATCAAAGATGGTTATGTTTCCTAGCCATATACATGAGTTGTCATTTGATCAACGGGATCACATCATTAGGAGAATGATGTGATGGACAAGACCCATCCGTTAGCTTAGCACTATGATCGTTTAAGTTTTACTGCTATTGCTTTCATCATGACTTATACATGTTCCTATGACTATGGGATTATTCAACTCCCGAATACCGGAGGAACACTTTGTGTGCTACCAAACGTCACAACGTAACTGGGTGATTATAAAGGTACTCTACAGGTGTCTCCGAAGGTACTTGTTGGGTTGGCGTATTTCGAGATTAGGATTTGTCACTCCGATTGTCGGAGAGGTATCTCTGGGCCCACTCGGTAATGCACATCACTATAAGCCTTGCAAGCATTGCAGCTAATGAGTTAGTTGCAGGATGATGTATTACGGAACGAGTAAAGAGACTTGCCGGTAACGAGATTGAACTAGGTATTGAGATACCGACGATCGAATCTCGGGCAAGTAACATACCGATGACAAAGGGAACAACGTATGTTGTTATGCGGTTTGACCGATAAAAATCTTCGTAGAATATGTAGGAGCCAATATGAGCATCCAAGTTCCGCTATTGGTTATTGACCGGAGATGAGTCTCGGTCATGTCTACATAGTTCTCGAACCCGTAGGGTCCGCACGCTTAACGTTTGATGACGATCGGTATTATGAGTTTATGAGTTTTGATGTACCGAAGGAGTTCGGAGTCCCGGATGAGACCGGGGACATGACGAGGAGTCTCGAAATGGTGGAGACGTAAAAATCGATATATTGGACGACTATATTCGGACATCGGAAAGGTTCCGAGTGATTCGGGTATTTTCGGAGTACCGGGGAGTTACGGGAATAGAAAAGAGAGGCCAAAAGGAAAGAGGCGCGTGCCCCCCTTCTGGTCCGAATTGGACAAGGGGTGCAGCCCCCTTTTCCTTCTCCTTCTCCCCCTCTTTCCTTCTCTCCTACTCCGGAAAGGAAAGGGGAATCCTACTAGGACTTGGGAGTCCTAGTAGGACTCCCCACACTTGGCGCGCCCCCTCTAGGGCCGGCCTCTCCCTTGCTCCTTTATATACGGGGGCAGGGGGCACCCTAGGACACACAAGTTGAATTGTTCCAGCCGTGTGCGGTGCCCCCCTCCACAGAAACACACCTCGGTCATACCGTCACGGTGCTTAGGCGAAGCCCTGCGCCGGTGAATACATCATATCCGTCACCACGCCGTCATGCTGACGAAACTCTCCCGTGAAGCTCAACTGGATCAAGAGCTCGTGGGACGTCATCAAGCTGAATGTGTGCTGAACGCGGAGGTGCCGTACGTTTGGTGCTTGATCGGTTGGATCGCGAAGAAGTTCGACAACATCAACCGCGTCACTTGACGCTTCCGCTCCCGGTCTACGAGGGTACGTAGACACACTCTTCCCTCTCGTTGCTATGCATCTGGTAGATAGATCTTGCGTGATCGTAGGAAAATTTTAAAATACTACGTTCCCCAACAGTGGCATCATGAGCCAGGTCTATGCGTAGATGATATGCACGAGTAGAACACAATGAGTTGTGGGCGATACTAGTCATACTGCTTACCAGCATGTCATACTTTGCTTCGGCGGTATTGTGAGATGAAGCGGCCCGGACCGACATTATGCGTACGCTTACGCGAGACTGGTTTCACCGTTACGAGCACTCGTTGCTTAAAGGTGACTGGCGGGTGTCTGTCTCTCTTACTTTAGCTGAATCAAGTGTGGCTACGCCCGGTCCTTGTGAAGGTTAAAATAGCACATACTTGACGAAACATCGTTGTGGTTTTGTATGCGTAGGTAAGAACGGTTCTTGCTAAAGCCCGTAGCAGCCACGTAAAACTTGCAACAAACAAAGTAGAGGACGTCTAACTTGTTTTTGCAGGGCATGTTGTGATGTGATATGGTCAAGACATGATGAGTTATACGGTTTTGTATGAGATGATCATGTTTTGTAAAGTTATCGGCAACTGGCAGGAGCCATATGGTTGTCGCTTTATTGTATGAAATGCAATCGCCATGTAATTGCTTTACTTTATCACTAAGCGGTAGCGATAGTCGTAGAAGCAATAGTTGGCGAGACGACAATGATGCTACGATGAAGATCAAGGTGTCAAGCCGGTGACGAAGGTGATCATGACGGTGCTTTGGAGATGGAGATCAAAAGCACAAGATGATGATGGCCATATCATGTCACATATTTTGATTGCATGTGATGTTTATCTTATTATGCTTCTTATTTTGCTTAGATCGACGGTAGCATTATAAGATGACCCCTTACTAAATTTCAAGGTATAAGTGTTCTCCCTGAGTATGCACCGTTGCGAAAGTTCGTCGTGCCGAGACACCACGTGATGATCGGGTGTGATAAGCTCTACGTTCAAATACAACGGGTGTAAGCCAGTTTTGCACACGCAGAATACTCGGGTTAAACTTGATGAGCCTAGCATATACAGATATGGCCTCGGAACACTGGAGACCGAAAGGTCGAGCGTGAATCATATAGTAGATATGATCAACATAAGATGTTCACCATTGAAACTACTCCATCTCACGTGATGATCGGACATGGTTTAGTTGATTTGGATCACGTGATCATTTAGATGACCAGAGGGATGTCTATCTAAGTGGGAGTTCTTAAGTAATATGATTAATTGAACTTTAATTTATCATGAACTTAGTCCTGGTAGTATTAGCATATCTATGTTGTAGATCAATAGCTCGCGATGTTGCTCCACGTTTATTTTTTATATGTTCCTAGAGAAAACCAAGTTGAAAGATGTTAGTAGCAATGATGCGGAATTGTTCCGTGATCTGAGGATTATCCTCATTGCTGCACAGAAGAATTATGTCCTTGATGCACCGCTAGGTGACAGACCTATTGTAGGAGCAGATGTAGACATTATGAACGTTTTGACAAAAGCTCGATATGATGACTACTTGATAGTTTAGTGCACCATGCTTTACGGCTTATAACCGGGACTTCAAAAACGTTTTGAAACGCCACGGAGCATATGAGATGTTCAAAGAGTTGAAATTAGTATTTCATACTCATGCCCGTGTCGAGAGGTATAAGACCTCTGACAGTACTTTGCCTACAAGATGGAGGAGAATAGCTCAACCAGTGAGCATGTGCTCAGATTGTCTGGGTAGTACAATTGCTTGAATCAAGTGGGAGTTAATCTTCCAGATAAGATAGTAATTGACAAAGTTCTCTAGACACTATCACCAAGTTAGTAGAACTTCGTGATGAACTATAATATGCAAGGGATGACGAAAGTAATTCCCGAGCTCTTCACGATGCTGAAATCGGCGAAGGTAGAAATCAAGAAAGAGCATCAAGTGTTGATGGTTAACCAGACCACTTGTTTCAAGTAAAGGGCAAAGGGATAGAAGGGGAACTTCAAGAAGAATGACAAGCAAGTTGTCACTCCCGTGAAGAAACCCAAAGCTAAACTCAAGCCTGAAACAAGTGCTTCTACTGCAAAGGAAATGGTCACTAGAAGTGGAACTGCCCTAGATATTTGGCTGATAAGAAGGATGGCAAAGTGAACAAAGGTATATTTGATATACAGATTATTGATGTGTATTTTACTAGTGTTCATAGCAACCCCTCGGTATTTGATATTGGTTCAGTTGCTAAAGAGTAGTAACTCGAAGTGGGAGTTGCATAATGAACAGAAACTAGTTAAAGGATGAAGTGACGATGTGTATTGGAAGTAGTTCCAAGATTGATATGATCATCATCGCACACTCCCTATACTTTCGGGATTAGTGTTGAACCTAAATAAGTGTTATTTGGTGTTGAGCATGAATATGATTTGATCATGTTTATTGCAATACGGTTATTCATGTAAGTTAGAGAATAATTGTTGTTCTGTTTACATGAATAAAACCTTCTATGGTCATACACCCAATGAAAATGGTTTGTTGGATCTCGATCATGGTGATACACATATTTATAATATTGAAGCCAAAAGATGCAAGGTTAATAATGATAGTGCAACTTATTTGTGGCACTGCCGTTTAGGTCATATTGGTGTAAAGCGCATGAAGAAACTCCATAGTGATGGACTTTTGGAATCACTTGATTATGAATCACTTGGTGCTTGCGAACCATGCCTCATGGGCAAGATGACTAAAACTCCGTTCTCCGAAACTGTGGAGCGAGCAACAGATTTGTTGGAGATCATACATACAGATGTATGTGGACCAATGAGTGTTGAAGCTCGCGGCGGGTATCGTTATTTTCTGACCTTCACTGATGATTTGAGCAGATATGGGTATATCTACTTAATGAAGCACAAGTCTGAAACATTTGAAAAGTTCAAAGAATTTCAGAGTGAAGTGGAGAATGATCGTAACAAGAAAATAAGAGTTTCTACGATATGATCGTAGAAGTAAAATATTTGAGTTAGCGAGTTTGGCCTTCAGTAAAAACAATGTGAAATAGTTTCACTACTCACGCCATCTGGAACACCATAGTGTAATGGTGTGTCCGAACATCATAACCGTACTTTATTAGATATGGTGCGATCGATGATGTCTCTTACCGATCTACTACTATCGCTTTTGGGGTTATGCATTAGAGACAGCTACATTCACGTTAAATAGGGCACCATCTAAATCCGTGGAGATGACACCGTATGAACTTTGGTTTGACGAGAAACCTAAGCTGTCATTTCTTTAAGTTTGGCACTGCGATGCTATGTGAAAAAGTTTCAACATGATAAGCTCGAACCCAAATCGGAGAAGTAAATCTTCATAGGATACCCAAAAAGAAACTGTTGGGTACACCTTCTATCACAGATCCTAAGGCAAGGTCTTTTTTGCTAAGAGTGGATCCTTTCTAGAGAAGAAGTTTCTCTCGAAAGAAGTGAGTGGGAGGAAAGTAGAACTTGATGAGGTAATTGTACCTTCTCCCGAATTGGAAAGGTAGTACATCACAGAAACTCGTTCCAGTGATTCCTACACCAATTAGTGAGGAAGCTAATGATGATGATCATGAAACTTCAGATCAAGTTTCTGCTGAACTTCGTAGATCGACCAGAGTTCGTTCCGCACCAGAGTGGTACGGCAACCCAGTTCTGGAAGTCATGTTACTAGACCATGATGAACCTACGAACTATGAGGAAGCGATGATGAGCCCAGATTCCGCAAAATGGCTTGAGACCATGAAATCTGAGATGGGATCCATGTATTAGAACAAAGTATGGATTTGGTTGACTTGCCCGATGATCGGCAAGCCATCGAAAATAAATGGATCTTCAAGAGGAAGACCGACGCAAACGGTAATGTTACTGTTTACAAAGCTCAACTTGTTGCGAAAGGGTTTCGACAAGTTCAAGGAGTTGACTACGATGAGACTTTCTCACCCGTAGCGATGCTTAAGTCTGTCCGAATCATGTTAGTAAATTGCCGCATTTTATGAAATCTGGCAAATGGATAACAAAACTGCATTCTTTAATGGATTTATTAAAGAAGACTTGTATATGATGCAACCAGAAGGTTTTGTCAATCCTAAAGGTGCTAACAAAATGTGCAAGCTCCAGCGATCCATCTATGGACTGGTGCAAGCATCTCGGAGTTGGAATATACGCTTTGATAAGTTGATCAAAGCATATAGATTTATACAGACTTGCGGTGAAGCCTGTATTTACAAGAAGTGAGTGGGAGCACTACAACCTTTCTGATAAGTATATGTGAATGACATATTGTCGATCGGAAATGATGTAGAATTTTCTGGAAAGCATAAAGGAGTGTTTGAAAGGAGTTTTTCAAAGAAAGACCTTGGTGAAGCTGCTTACATATTGGGCATCAAGATCTATAGAGATAGATCAAGACGCTTGATAAGACTTTCGATGAGTACATACCTTGATAAGATTTTGAAGTAGTTCAAAATGGATCAGTCAAAGAAGGAGTTCTTGCCTGACTTGTAAGGTGTAAAGTTGAGTAAGACTCAAAGCCAGACCACAGCAGAAAAATATAGAGAGAATGAAAGTCATTCCCTATGCCTCAGCCATAGGTTCTATAAAGTATGTCATGCTGCGTACCAAACATGTTGTGTACCTTGCCATGAGTTTGTCAAGGGGGTACAATAGTGATCCAGGAGTAGATCACCGTACAGCGGTCAAAATTATCCTTAGTAACTGGATGACTAAGGAAATGTTTCTCGATTATGGAGGTGATAAAGAGTTCGTCGTAAAGGGTTACGCCGATGCAAGCTTTGACACTAAATCCAGATGACTCTAAGTATCAATCTGGATGCGTATTGAAAGTGGGAGCAATTAGCTAGAGTAGCTCTATGCAGAGCATTGTAGACATAGAAATTTGCGAAATACATACGGATCTGAATGTGACAGACCCGTTGGCTAAACTTCTCTCACAAGCAAAACATGATCACACCTTATTACTCTTGGGTATTAATCACATAGCGATGTGAACTAGATTATTGACTCTAGTAAACCCTTTGGGTGTTGGTCACATGGTGATGTGAACTATGGGTGTTATTCACATAACGATGTGAACTATCGGTATTAAATCACATGGCAATGTGAGCTAGATTATTGACTCTAGTGCAAGTGGGAGACTGAAGGAAATATGCCCTAGAGGCAATAATAAATTTATTATTTATTTCCTTATATCATGATAAATGTTTATTATTCATGCTAGAATTGTATTAACCGGAAACTTAGTACATGTGTGAATACATAGACAAAACAGAGTGTCCCTAGTATGCCTCTACTAGACTAGCTCATTGATCAAAGATGGTTATGTTTCCTAGCCATAGACATGAGTTGTCATTTGATCAACGGGATCACATCATTAGGAGAATGATGTGATGGACAAGACCCATCCGTTAGCTTAGCACTATGATCGTTTAAGTTTTACTGCTATTGCTTTCTTCATGACTTATACATGTTCCTATGACTATGAGATTATTCAACTCCCGAATACCGGAGAAACACTTTGTGTGCTACCAAACGTCACAACGTAACTGGGTGATTATAAAGGTACTCTACAGGTGTCTCCGAAGGTACTTGTTGGGTTGGCGTATTTCGAGATTAGGATTTGTCACTCCGATTGTTTGAGAGGTATCTCTGGGCCCACTCGGTAATGCACATCACTATAAGCCTTGCAAGCATTGCAGCTAATGAGTTAGTTGCAGGATGATGTATTATGGAACGAGTAAAGAGACTTGCCGGTAACGAGATTGAACTAGGTATTGAGATACCGACGATCGAATCTCGGGCAAGTAACATACCGATGACAAAGGGAACAACGTATGTTGTTATGCGGTTTGACCGATAAAGATCTTCGTAGAATATGTAGGAGCCAATATGAGCATCCAGGTTCCGCTATTGGTTATTGACCGGAGATGAGTCTCGGTCATGTCTACATAGTTCTCGAACCCGTAGGGTCCGCACGCTTAACGTTTGATGACGATCGGTATTATGAGTTTATGAGTTTTGATGTACCGAAGGAGTTCGGAGTCCCGGATGAGACCGGGGACATGACGAGGAGTCTCGAAATGGTGGAGACGTAAAAATCGATATATTGGACGACTATATTCGGACATCGGAAAGGTTCCGAGTGATTCGGGTATTTTCGGAGTACCGGGGAGTTACGGGAATAGAAAAGAGAGGCCAAAAGGAAAGAGGCGCGTGCCCCCCTTCTGGTCCGAATTGGACAAGGGGTGCAGCCCCCTTTTCCTTCTCCCTCTCCCCCTCTTTCCTTCTCTCCTACTCCGGAAAGGAAAGGGGAATCCTACTAGGACTTGGGAGTCCTAGTAGGACTCCCCACACTTGGCGCGCCCCCTCTAGGGCCGGCCTCTCCCTTGCTCCTTTATATACGGGGGCAGGGGGGCATCCTAGGACACACAAGTTGAATTGTTCCAGCCGTGTGCGGTGCCCCCCTCCACAGAAAAACACCTCGGTCATACCGTCGCGGTGCTTAGGCGAAGCCCTGCGCCGGTGAATACATCATATCCGTCACCACGCCGTCATGCTGACAAAACTCTCCCGTGAAGCTCAACTGGATCAAGAGCTCGTGGGACGTCATCAAGCTGAATGTGTGCTGAACGCGGAGGTGCCGTACGTTTGGTGCTTGATCGGTTGGATCGCGAAGAAGTTCGACAACATCAACCGCGTCACTTGACGCTTCCGCTCCCGGTCTATGAGGGTACGTAGACACACTCTTCCCTCTCGTTGCTATGCATCTGGTAGATAGATCTTGCGTGATCGTAGGAAAATTTTAAAATACTACGTTCCCCAACAGTGGCATCATGAGCCAGGTCTATGCGTAGATGATATGCACGAGTAGAACACAATGAGTTGTGGGCGATACTAGTCATACTGCTTACCAGCATGTCATACTTTGCTTCGGCGGTATTGTGAGATGAAGCGGCCCGGACCGACATTACGCGTACGCTTACGCGAGACTGGTTTCACCGTTACGAGCACTCGTTGCTTAAAGGTGACTGGCGGGTGTCTGTCTCTCTCACTTTAGCTGAATCAAGTGTGGCTACGCCCGGTCCTTGTGAAGGTTAAAACAACACATACTTGACGAAACATCGTTGTGGTTTTGTATGCGTAGGTAAGAACGGTTCTTGCTAAGCCCGTAGCAGCCACGTAAAACTTGCAACAACAAAGTAGAGGACGTCTAACTTGTTTTTGCAGGGCATGTTGTGATGTGATATGGTCAAGACATGATGAGTTATACGGTTTTGTATGAGATGATCATGTTTTGTAATGTTATCGGCAACTGGCAGGAGCCATATGGTTGTCGCATTATTGTATGAAATGCAATCGCCATGTAATTGCTTTACTTTATCACTAAGCGGTAGCGATAGTCGTAGAAGCAATAGTTGGCGAGACGACAACGATGCTACGATGGAGATCAAGGTGTCGCGCCGGTGACGAAGGTGACCATGAAGGTGCTTTGGAGATGGAGATCAAAAGCACAAGATGATGATGGCCATATCATGTCACATATTTTGATTGCATGTGATGTTTATCTTATTATGCTTCTTATTTTGCTTAGAACGACGGTAGCATTATAAGATGATCCCTTACTAAATTTCAAAGTATAAGTGTTCTCCCTGAGTATGCACCGTTGCGAAAGTTCGTCGTGCCGAGACACCACGTGATGATCGGGTGTGATAAGCTCTACGTTCAAATACAACGGGTGTAAGCCAGTTTTGCACACGCAGAATACTCGGGTTAAACTTGACGAGCCTAGCATATGCAGATATGGCCTCGGAACACTGGAGACCGAAAGGTCGAGCGTGAATCATATAATAGATATGATCAACATAAGATGTTCACCATTGAAACTACTCCATCTCACGTGATGATCGGACATGGTTTAGTTGATTTGGATCACGTGATCATTTAGATGACCGGAGGGATGTCTATCTAAGTGGGAGTTCTTAAGTAATATGATTAAATTGAACTTTAATCTATCATGAAGTTAGTCCTGGTAGTATTAGCATATCTATGTTGTAGATCAATAGCTCGCGATGTTGCTCCCCGTTTATTTTTCATATGTTCCTAGAGAAAACCAAGTTGAAAGATGTTAGTAGCAATGATGCGGAATTGTTACGTGATCTGAGGATTATCCTCATTGATGCACAGAAGAATTATGTCCTTGATGCACCGCTAGGTGACAGACCTATTGCAGGAGCAGATGTAGACATTATGAACGTTTTGACAAAAGCTCGATATGATGACTACTTGATAGTTTAGTGCACCATGCTTTACGGCTTATAACCGGGACTTCAAAAACGTTTTGAAACGCCACGGAGCATATGAGATGTTCCAAGAGTTGAAATTAGTATTTCATACTCATGCCCGTGTCGAGAGGTATAAGACCTCTGACAGTACTTTGCCTACAAGATGGAGGAGAATAGCTCAACCAGTGAGCATGTGCTCAGATTGTCTGGAGAAAGGATTTATTCGATGAAATTCAACACCTTGGGGAGCCCCAATGCTTTTGGTCGAGAAGGATGGATCTCTAAGGATGGTTGTTGATTATCGGGCACTGAATGAAGTGACGATTAAGAATAAGTACCCACTGCCGATGATCAATGATTTGTTCGACCAACTCCAAGGAGCTAAAGTATTCTCCAAGATCGATCTACGATCAGGATACCACCAGTTGAAGATCCGAGAAAAGGATATAACTAGGACAACCTTCACCACAAGGTATGGGCTAATGAGTATAAGGTTATGTCATTTGGATTGACTAACGCCCCTGCCTATTTCATGAGTATGATGAATAAGGTATTCATGGAGTTCTTGGATAAGTTTGTCATGGTCTTCATTGATGGTATTTTGGTGTACTCGAAGAATGAAGAGAAACACGAGGAACATTTGCGTTTGGTTCTTGAGAAGCTCAGAGAACATCAATTATATGCCAAGTTCAGCAAATGTGAGTTTTTGGTTGAAGGAAGTTGGATTTTTGGGACATGTTATATCAGGAGAAGGTATAGCAGTGGATCCTATCAAGGTGCAGGCAGTCACTGAGTGGTTGGCACCCACCTCAGTTGGAGAAATCCGCAGTTTTCTTGGACTCGCGGGATATTACCGGAGATTCATAGAGAATTTCTCTAAGATTGCAAAGCCTATGACGACATTGTTGAAGAAGGACACCAAGTTTTATTGGAGTGAAGAGTATAAAGAAAGTTTCCAGGAACTGAAGAAACGTTTGACGACAGCCCCAGTGCTGATTTTGCCAGATATACTCAAGGATTTCCAAGTGTATTGCGATGCTTCTCGCCTAGGACTTGGAGCAGTACTCATGCAGGACGGAAGAGTTGTTTCTTATGCATCCCGTAAACTTCAACCGCACGAGTTGAATTATGCTACACATGATTTGGAGCTAGTAGCCGTGGTGCATGCGCTCAAAACCTGGAGACATTACCTTATTGGAAATCGTTGTGATGTGTACATGGATTATAAGAATTTGAAGTACATTTTCACCCAGAAGGAACTGAACCTCAGACAGAGGATATGGTTGGAGCTCATAAAGCATTATGATATGAATCTGCACTATCACCCACGTAAGGCCAATGTCATTGCAGACGCTTTGAGCTCGAAGAGCTATGCCAATACCCTAGTAAATGGAGGATTGCCAAAGGAGTTAGCAGAAGATCTCGGGGAGCTTCGTTTGGAGATAGTTCCTAGAGGTTTTGTTGCAGCCTTGGACATTCAGTCAACATTATTGGGAAAGATACGAGAAGCTCAGAAGGATGACAAAGAGATTGCAGAAATAAAGGAGAAGATGAGTGAAGGAAAAGCCAAGGGTTTTCGTGAGGACGAACACGACACCTTGTGGTTTGAGGACCGAGTCTATGTGCCCAACAACGCCGAGATCAGGAAGTTGATACTACAGGAAGCACATGATTCACCATACTCGATACACCCCGGAAACAGTAAGATGTATTTGGATTTGAAGGAACATTTCTGGTGGACGGGAATGAAGAAGGACATTGCCGAGTATGTAGCCATATGTGATGTATGCCAGAGAGTGAAGACAGAACATCAGAAGCCAGCAGGTTTACTACAACCTATGCCGATACCCGAATGGAAGTGGGATAAGCTTGGCATGGATTTTATCACCGGATTACCCAGGACCCGATCGGGATATGACTCAATCTGGGTAGTAGTGGATCGCTTGACCAAAGTAGCCCACTTTATCCCCATGAAAACCACGTATACCAGTGCGAAGTTGGCCAAGATATACATGACCAGGATTGTATGTCTGCACGGAGTTCCGAGGACCATCGTATCAGATAGAGGAACACAGTTTACATCAAAGTTTTGGCATCAGCTGCACCAGACTTTGGGAACCAGGCTAGAGTTCAGAACAACCTTTCACCCACAGACTGATGGATGGACCGAGAGAGTCCATCAGATTCTGGAGGACATGTTGAGAGCTTGCGCGCTAGATTATGGATCTAGTTGGGATGACAGCTTGCCCTACGCGGAGTTTTCGTACAACAACAGTTACCAGGCCAGTTTGAAGATGGCACCGTCTGAAGCATTGTACGGGAGGAGATGCCGAACGCCGTTGATGTGGGATGAAGTCGGAGACGTCAATTATTCGGACCAGATCTAATCAAAGAGTCAGAAGAGAAGGTTCAGCTGATTCGAGATAGATTGAAGGTAGCTCAGTCCAGACAGAAGAGTTATGCGGACTCAAAACGCAAGGAGGTAGTTTATGAAATCGGAGACAGAGCATATCTCAGAGTGTCACCTCTGCGAGGATTTAAGCGTTTCGGAGTTAAAGGAAAGTTAGCCCCGAGGTTTGTGGGACCATACCGTGTTTTGGAACGCATGGGAGAGGTTTCCTGCAAGCTAGAATTACCCGAAGGATTGTCAGGAGTTCATGACGTGTTTCACGCTTCCTAGCTTAAGAAGTGCCATGCTGAGATGGCCGATATTCCTCTGAGAGACACAGTGCCCCTCGAAGCAATTCAGCTAAATAGTGATCTAACATACGAAGAGAAACCGGTCAAGATCCTCGAGTTTACAAGCAGAGATAATATGACTTCTCCAAAACAAAAGAAATATTGGAGGAAAAAAATATTAAAATCAACTTTGGTATTTTATTTGGATTTATTTGCAATTTTATTTGCATAGGAAAAATACGCGTTTTTCAAAATTGCATTTAGGTCCGCGAAAAATGTTCACTTTGTCCTAAATATTATTAGAGGACGGTGAAAATTTATATCGGAATTTTTCGAGTCGGTTTAGTATTTTTCTTCGTCTGTTTTCCCGCGTTAGGACTGTTTATATAAAAAAAATGAACCGACCTACCGGGCCGTGTCCGGCTAGGACTCCGCCCGGCCAACCCCTTTAAAGGCCGAGGCCCAGCCCCCCCTCGCCTTAGCCCGCCCTGCCACCTGACCTAACCCTAGCGCCGCCGCCGGCACCAGCCCGCGCCGCCGCCGCCGGAGGTAGTCGCTGCCGCCGGAGGTTTTTCTCGGAAAATCGATCGGTTTTTCTTTAGAACCCTAATCTCGTTTTTTCGGTTAGTTTCGGTTTTTCTGTCGGTTCGGTCATATAGCGGACATACGTTCGTACGTTCATTTTAACAAACGTTGTTCGCCCGTTAGTCACAAACAACGAATGTTCGTTCGTTAGTCTGTTCGTCAGTTTTTCTTTTTCAGGGTTTTTCCGCGATTATGTTCGATCGCGATTTCTGCCCTCATCTTCGTTTTAGTTTTTCCTTTCGCTCGTAAGTCGGAATCAGGCGATTCAAGCGCCTAGATCTTCGTCTCGAAGCCCTCTTTCCGTTTAACCAACTTGAACAAGGTTTTGATAATGTAAAATTTGACTTTAGTTCAATCTAGTAAACAGATCTTATTTTTTCGTAGTTTGAGTTTCGTTGCTCCGTTTGATTTGATTCTTTTTGCAAACCAGAGTTCTTCAGTTGAACTTTCTGGTTAGATCTTCTTATTTGAGTTTTACCTGTGCATCTTTGCTTGGTTGCATATGTATGCTATTGTTTGCTTGCGATAGAATTCCTGGAGTGCGAAGCGTGCTACTATGAGTCCCTAGGTTTTGCGAATCGTCAGTAAGGCAAGTAACACTTTGATCATACCCTTTATTACCTAGTTTTTATGCATTAGATCAAACCCTCACACATTGCATGAGTAGGATCTCTTAACTTGTGGGTCTAGGAAGTAGATTGAGGTAGAACCTATTACCTGCATTATTTTCAAACCCCTGGGAGTTACTTCTACATTATGCTTAGGTTGACATGCTATGCTCGTAGACGTGGATTGGGTTTGAGAGTATCCATGACAGATGTGAGATTGTTAATTAATGGTTCAACTTAAGGTGGCTACTTTAATACACATCTGGGTGGATTGGTTGCAGGGCACCTGGAGAATCCAGTGTTGTCCTAGGAAATCCCGGAGGAACCGTGTGATTATCCTATGGAATGCCACCCAGGCTCAAAGGGAACATAAGACTATTCATGCTAGAAACTTCCATGTGCAGCCAAAATGCCATTATGGGCTCTGGCATAGTTGAGTATGTTGTGTGAGCTCTTTCAGTGGTGGACTAGCAGATGTAGGGGAAAGTAGGTGTATCGGTCCACCCGGGTAAAGAGTAAATGCTTCTGAAAGTCTGTGTCTCGATCATCCATTTCTCAAACACCATGCAGTGCGAGAAATCCAACGGAGGAGATCGAGTCTTGTGGGGAAAAGTGCGCAAACCTTACAGAGTGTACAAACTAATCATGATTAGCCGTGTCCCTGGTTATGGACATCTTGAGTATCTGGTACTTGAATTATTGGTTGATCTCATCACTCTAAAACTAATTTTGTGGGTTGTTAAGGACTACTTTAATTGGGATTGAGTTGGAGGAACCTTCTCAATGATGTTTCAACTACCATGATAGTTAAAATAAAAGTTATTCATTTGTTGTAGGGAAAAATTGGCTTTATGCAAAAACACTTAACCTTAGAGCCTCCACCAGCCATATATCCATATAGTGTTAGCTTTTATTCTATTACTTGCTCTATTGTCTTATCTTGCCAGCATATTCCATGTGCTGACCCGTTTCGGGCTGCAACATGTCATGTTGCAGACTTTTCAAAAGAAGAGTAAGGTGCGCTAGGTCGTTTGTCATGCACTCAGCTATGTCGTTGGAGTTGATGGACTCACTTATCTTCCAAGCCTTCCGCTGTTATCGTGTTAGATGGCCTTATGCCATATTATTTTGTAATAAGTTCTCTTTTAATACATTCGATGTAATAAGTGTGTGATTGCCACTCTGTTATAATCCTCAAGTACTGTGTGTGTCAGCATTACCGATCCAGGGATGACACAGAACACAGAGACTTCGGTCCATTCGGATCGTGGTCGCTACAGATGTTCAAAGAGTTGAAATTAGTATTTCATACGCATGCCCGTGTCGAGAGGTATGAGACCTCTGACAGTACTTTGCCTACAAGATGGAGGAGAATAGCTCAACTAGTGAGCATGTCCTCAGATCGTTTGGGTACTACAATTGCTTGAATCAAGTGGGAGTTAATCTTCCAGATAAGATAGTAATTGACAAAGTTCTCTAGTCACTATCACCAAGTTACTAGAACTTCGTGATGAACTATAATATGCAAGGGATGACGAAAGTAATTCCCAAGCTCTTCGCAATGCTGAAATCGGCAAAAGTAGAAATCAAGAAAGGGCATCAAGTGTTGATGGCTAACAAGACCACTAGTTTCAAGAAAAGGGCCAAGGTATAGAGGGGGAACTTCAAGAAGAATGACAAGCAAGTTGTCACTCCCGTGAAGAAGCCCAAAGCTGGACCTAAGCCTGAAACTGAGTGCTTCTAACTGCAAAGGAAATGGTCACTGGAAGCAAAAGTTCCCCAAATAATTGGCGGATAAGAAGGATGGAAAAGTGAACAAAGGTATTGAAAGTGCAGTATATCGACTAGAGGGGGGGTGAATAGGCGATTTTTATGAAATGCTTCAAAACATGGTAGTTTTGAAGACAAAAGATAAATTCAATCCTATTAGTATGCAGCGGAAAGTAGACTACACTAGACAAGCCATAGTCATGTATTCAATGAAGTGAAAGCACGAAGACTAATAGCAGCTAGGCAGTAGGGATCAAGATGGAAGAAGGAATGAAGCCAATCAGAACAAGTAGATACTCAGTGAAGTCAATCAGATAAGGCAAGCATGCAATGACTTCACAACATAAGACAGTAAGTAAAGGGAAGGAAAGGATAGAACCAGTAGCTCGGGGTGGACAATGATTTGTTAGACCAGTTCCAGTTGCTGTGACAACTGTACGTCTGGTTTGGGAGGCTGAGATTTAACTCAGAAGACCGCGTCTTCACCTTATTCCCCTTGAGCTAAGAACACCTAGTCCTCGCCCAATCACTTTGGTAAGTCTTCAAGGTAGACTTCCAAACCTTCACAGACTTCGTTCACCGGCGATCCACAATGACTCTTGGATGCTCAGAACGTGACGCCTAACCGGCTGGAGGAAACACAGTCCTCAAGTGTAATAAGTCTTCAGGACACACAGACAGAAAGACTTCAGTGATGCCTAACACTCTTTGGCTCTGGGTGTTTTGGCTTTGTCCTCGCAAGGATTTCTCTCTCAAAAGCTTCGGAGGTGGGTTGCTCTCAAACGACAAAAGCCGTGTAATAACTCTGAGAAGCCACCAATTTATGGTATAGGGGGTGGGATATTTATAGCCACTGGGCAACCCGACCTGATTTGTCCGAAGAGACCCTGGGTCACTAAGGAACTGACACGTGTTCCAACGGTCAGATTTCAAACACTCACATGGCAACTTTACTTGGGCTACAAGTAAAGCTGACTCATCCAACTCTGGATAAGATTTGCTCTCATTGTCTTCGCACGAAGACATAGGATTTGGTTGAGCATCACTTCAGTCACTTGGACCCCACTTAACAGTACGGTGGTTCCTATGACTCAACAAAGACGAAAAGGAAACAAGGAAATGTCTAAGTCTTCGCTCTCCATAGTATTCACACAATGTCTTCTCTTGTCATAGTCTTCAATAGGATTATCTTCATATACCACCACTGATGTCAATGTCTTCATACATTTTTAGGGGTCATCTCCGGTAGGTAAACCGAATCAGTGAGGGACTACTACATGTGTTATCCTGCAATTATCACAAACACATTAGTCCCTCAACCAGGTTTGTCGTCAATACTCCAAAACCAACTAGGGGTGGCACTAGATGCACTTACAGGTATACTTGATATACATATTGATAATGTGTACCTCACTAGTGTTCATAGTAGCCCCTGGGTATTTGATACTTGTTCGGTTGCTAAGATTAGTAACTCGAAACAGGAGTTGCAGAATAAACGAAGACTAGTTGAGGGTGAGGTGACGATGTGTGTTGGAAGTAGTTCCAACATTGATATGATCATCATCGGACACTTCCAGTACTTTCGAGATTAGTGTTAAACCTAAATAAATGTTATTTGGTGTTTGCGTTGAGCATGAACAAGATTGGATCGTGTTTATTGCAATACGGTTATTGATTTAAGTGAGAGAATAATTGTTGTTCTGTTTACATGAATAAAACCTTCTATGGTCATACACCCAAGGTGAATGGTTCATTGGATCTCGATCGTAGTTAATACACATATTCATAATATTGAAGCCAAAAAGATGCAGAGTTGATAATAATAGTTTAACATACTTGTGGCACTGCCGTTTAGGTTATATTGGTGTAAAGCGCATGAAGAAACTCCATGCTGATGGATTTTTGTAATCACTTGATTATGAATCATTTGATGCTTGTGAACCATGCCTCTTGGGCAAGATGACTAAAACTCGGTTTTCCGAAACAATGGAGCGAGCAACTGACTTGTTGGAAATAATACATACTGATGTATGTGGACCGATGAGTGTTGAGGCTCGCGGCGGGTATCGTTATTTTCTGACCTTCACTGATGATTTGAGCAGATATAGGTATATCTACTTGATGAAGCTTAAGTCTGAAACTTTTGAAATGTTGAAAGAATTTCATAGTGTATTAGAGAATCATCGTAACAAGAAAATAAAGTTTCTACGATCTGATCACGGAGGCGAATATTTGAGTTACGAGTTTGGTCTTCATTTGAAACAATGTGGAATAGTTTCACAGCTCACGCCACATGGAACACAATAGCGTAATGGTGTGTCCGAACGTCATAACCATACTTTATTAGATATGGTGCGATCTATGATGTCTCTTACTGATTTACCACTATTGTTTTGGGGTTATGCTTTAGAGAAAACTACATTCACATTAAATAGGGCACCATCTAAATCCGCTGAGACGGCGCCTTATGAACTGTTGTTTGGCAAGAAACCCAAGTTGTCGCTTCTTAAAGTTTGGGGCTGCGATGCTTATGTGAAAAAGCTTCAATCTGATAAGCTCGAACCCAAGTCGAAGAAATGTGTCTTCATAGGATACCCAAAGGGAACTGTTGGGTACACCTTCTATCACAGATCCGAAGGCAAGATATTCGTTGCTAAGAATGGATCCTTTCTAGAGAAGGAGTTTCTCTCGAAAGAAGTGAGTGGGAGGAAAGAAGAACTTGATGAGGTAATTGTACCTTCTCCAGAATCGGAAAGCAGTTCATCATAGAAATTAGTTCTAGTGATTCCTACACCGATCAGTGAGGAAGCTAATGATGATGATCATGAAACTTCAGATCAAGTTACTACTGAACCTCGTAGGTCAACCATAGTATGTTCCGCGCCAGAGTGGTACAGCAACCCTTTTCTAGAAGTCATATTACTAGACCATGATGAACCTAGGAACTATGAGGAAGCGATAATGAGCCCAGATTCCGCAAAATGGCTTGAGGCCATGAAATCTGAGATGGGATCCATGTATGAGAACAAAATGTGGACTTTGGTTGACTTGCCCGATGATCCGCAAGCCATTGAAAATAAATGGATCTTTAAGAGGAAGACTGACGCTGATGGTAATGTTACTGTCTACAAAGCTCGACTTGTTGCGAAAGATTTTTTGACAAGTTCAAGGAGTTGACAACGATGAGACTTTCTCACCCATAGCGATGCTTAAGTCTGTGTGAATCATGTTAGCAATTGCCGCATTTTATGATTATGAAATCTGGCAAATGGATGTCAAAACTGCATTCCTTAATGGATACCTCAAAGAGGAGTTGTATATGATGCAACCAGAAGGTTTTGTCAATCCTAAAGGTGCTAACAAAGTGTGCAAGCTCCAGCGATCCATCTATGGACTGGTGCAAGCATCTCGGAGTTGGAATATACGCTTTGATGAGATGATCAAAGCATATGGTTTTATACAGACTTACGATGAAGCATGTATTTGCAAGAAAGTGAGTGGGAGCACTACAACATTTCTGATAAGTATATGCGAATGACATATTGTTGATCGGAAATGATGTAGAATTTTCTGGAAAGCATTAAGGATTGTTTAAAAGGAGTTTTTTCAATAAAAGACCTCGGTGAAGCTGCTTACATATTGAGCACCATGATCTATAGAGATAGATTAAGACGCTTGATAAAACTTTGAGTAGATACCTTGATAAGATTTTGAAGTAGTACAAAATGGATCAGTCGAAGAAGGAGTTCTTGCTTGATTTGTAAGGTGTGAGGATTGAGTAAGACTCAAAGCCCGACCACGGTAGAAAAACATATAGAGAGAATAAGTCATTCCTATGCCTTAGCCATAGGTTCTATAAAGTATGCCATACTGTGTACCAAACTTACCGTGTACCTTGCCATAAGTTTGGCAAGGAGGTACAATAGTGATCCAGGAGTAGATCACTGGACAACGGTCAAAATTACCATTAGTAACTAGAGGACTAAGGAAATGTTTCTCGATTATAGAGGTGATAAAGAGTTTGTCGTAAATGGTTACGCCAATGAAAGCTTTGACACTAATCCAGATGACTAAGTATCAATCTGGATGCGTATTGAAAGTGGGAGCAATTAGCTGGAGCAGCTCCATGCAGAGCATTGTAGACATAGAAATTTGCGAAATACATACGGATCAGAATGTGACAGACCTGTTGACTAAGCTTCTCTCACAAAGCAAAACATGATCACACCTTAGTACTCTTAGGGTGTTAATCACATGGCGATGTGAACTAGATTATTGACTCTAGTAAACCCTTTGGGTGTTGGTCACATGGCGACGTGAACTATGGATATTAATCACATCTCGATGTGAACTATCGATGTTAATCACATGGCGATGTGAACTAGATTATTGACTCTAGTGCAAGTGGGAGACTGAAGGAAATATGCCCTAGAGGTAATAATAAAGTTGTTATTTATATTTCCTTATATATCATGATAAATGTCTTTTATTCATGGTAGAATTGTATTAACCGGAAACTTGATACATGTGTGAATACATAGACAAAACAGAGTGTCCCTAGTACGCCTCTACTTGACTAGCTCGTTAATCAAAGATGGTTAAGTTTCCTAACCATAGACCTATGTTGTCATTTAATGAACGAGATCACATCATTAGGAGAATGATGTGATGGACAAGACCCATCCGTTAGCTTAGCATTATGATCATTTAGTTTTCTTGCTATTGCTTTCTTCATGACTTATACATGTTCCTCTGACTATGAGATTATGCAACTCCCGAATACCGGAGGAACATCGTGTGTGCTATCAAATGTCACAAGGTAACTGGGTGATTATAAAGACGCTCTACAGGTGTTTCCGAAAGTGTTGGTGGTGTTGGCATAGATCAAGATTAGGATTTGTCACTCCGAGTGTCGGAGAGGTATCTCTGGGCCCTCTCGGTAATACACATCGTAATAAGCCTGGCAAGCAAACGACTAATGAGTTAGTCACGAGATGATGTATTATGGAATGAGTAAAGAGACTTGCCGATGACGAGATTGAACTAGGTATGATGATACCAACGATCGAATCTCGGGCAAGTAACATACCAACGACAAAGGGAACAATGTATGTTGTTATGCGGTTTGACCGATAAAGATCTTCGTAGAATATGTAGGAGCCAATATGAGCATCCAGGCTCCGCTATTGGTTATTGACTGAAGATGTGTTTCGGTCATGTCTAGATAGTTCTCGAACCCGTAGGGTCCGCACGCTTAACGTTCGATGACAATTTGTATTATGAGTTATGTGATTTGATGATTGAAGTTTGTTCGGAGTCCCAGATGAGATCACGGACATGACGAACAGTCTCGAAATGGTAGAGAGGTAAAGATTCATATATTGGAAGGCTATATTCGGACATCGGAAAGGTTCCGAGTGATTCGGGTATTTTTCGGAGTACCTGGGAGTTACGGGAATTCGTCCAGGGAGTCAATGGGCCTTAATGGGCCTTAGTGGGAAGGAGAGGCAGCAGCCAGGAGGTGGCGCGCGCCCCTCCCAAGCCCAGTCTGAATTGGACAATGGATTTGGGGCGCGGCCCCCTCTCCATTCCTTCTCCCCTCCTCCTCTTCTCCCCCTTCTCCTAGTTGGACTAGGAAAGGAGGAAACCTACTCCTGCTAGGAGTAGGAATCCTACTCCCTTTGGCGCGCCCCTCCTAGGGCCAGCCTCCTCCTCCCTCCCTCCTTTATATATGTGGGGAGGGGGCACCCCATAGACACAAGTTGATTTGCAAGCTGTGTGCAGTGCCCCCCTCCACAGTTACACACCTCGGTCATATCGTTGCAGTGCTTAGGTGAAGCCCTGCGCCGGTAACTTCATCATCACCGTCACCACGCCATCGTGCTGAAAAAACTCTCCCGCGACACTCAACAGGATCAAGAGTTCGTGGGACGTCATCGATCTGAACGTGTGCTGAACGCGGAGGTGCCGTATGTTCAGTGCTTGGATCGGTTGGATCGCGAAGACGTTCGACTACATCAACCACGTTACTAAATGCTTCCGCTATCGGTCTATGAGGGTACGTGGACACAGTCTCCTCGCTCATTGCTATGCTTAACCTAGATAGATCTTGCGTGATCATAGGAATTTTTTTGAAATACTACGTTCCCCAACAATATTAACAATAAAAAACAATAAGGTAGCAAGTGACAAAATGGAGCACAAACGGTATTGCAATGCTTGAAAATGAGGCCTAGGGTCCTTACTTTCGCTAGTGCAATCTCTCAACAATACTAATATAATTGGATCATATAACCATCCCTCAAAGTGCGATGAAGAATCACTTCAGAGTTCCTATATAGCGGTGAACATAAGAAGGAATTGTTTGTAGCTATTCTTTCCGATCTATCTATCAAGAGTTTGTACTAAAATAACACTAGTTCTTCTTTCCGATCGATCTATCAAGAGTTCGTACGAAGATAACACCAAAACATATTCAAATTCATAATACTCAATCCAACACAAAGATACTCAAAGAGTGCCCCAAGATTTTTACCGGAGAAACAAAGACAAGAACGTGCATCAACCCCTATGCCTAGATTACCCCAATGTCACTTCGGGAATCCGCAAGTTGAGTGCCAAAACACATATCAAGTGAATCAATATGATACCCCATTTTCACCGCGGGAATTCATAGCAAGACATGCATCAAGTGTTCTCAAATCCATACAAAGTATTCAATCCAAAGAAATCTCGAAGGGAAAACTCAATTCATCACAACAAGATAGAGAGCGGAAAACACCATATGATCCGACTATATTAACAAATCCCGGGATACATCAAGATTGTGCATCTCAAGAAAACAAGAGAGATAGATTAAACACATAGCTACTGGTACAAACCCTCAGCCCCGAGGGTAGACTACTCCCTCCTCATCATGGTGGCCGCCGGGACGATGAAAATGGCCACCGGTGATGATTTCCCCCTTCGACGGAGTGCCGGAAAAGGGCTCTAGATTGGATCTCATGCATATAGAAGCCTGCAATGGCTGGAACAAAATTCGTCGACTTCCCTAGGATTTTTGGAATATTTGGGCATTTATAGAGCGAAGAGGCGGTGCGAGAGGCCACCGAGGTGGGCACAACCCACCTGGGCACGCCTGGGCCTCCTAGCGCACCCAGGTGTCTTTTGCTCACCTCGGGCCTCCCCTCTGGTATTTATTTGGCCCACTGGGTGTCTTCTGGTCCACAAAAAATCACCAAAAAGTTTTACTGAATTTGGACTTTGTTTGATAATGATTTTCTGTGATGTAAAAAACAAGCACAAAACAGCAACTGGCATTTGGCACTATGTCAATAGGTTAGTCCCAAAAAATGATATAAAATGATTGTAAAACATCCAAGAATGATAATATAACAACATGGAACAATAAAAAATTATAGATACAGACGTATCAATGGGCTAGGGATAGCTTTCTCTAGCGTCGATATTTTGAAAGACATGGTTGCTTGTTAGTTTGCTTGAGTATTGATGTCTTCATGTCAAATTATATACTATTGCTTTGAATATTTCAAGTCCAAATGTCCATGCTACAAAAGAAAAGACTATGAGGAATATGATAGGTAGCATTCCACATCAAAAAAATCAATCTCAATTGCTACTTTATCATGATGAGTTTTATGAGAAAGAGTTGTTGTTATGATGCTAGGAAAAGTGATTGAAATTATCATTGATCAAAACTTATGCACTATGCTAGCATTCACACTTCATAAATTATTTCTTTTATCATTTACCTACTCGTGGATGAGTAGGAATTAAGCTTGGAGATGCTGATACGTTTCCAACGTATCTATAATTTATGAAGTATTCATGCCATGTTTACAACAATTTTATATGGTTTTGGCATGATTTGGATGGAACTAACCCGAAATGACGCTATTTTCAGCAGAACTACCGTGATGTTGTTTTTTGTGCAAAAATCTAAGTTCTCCAAATGCAGTGAAACGTTTTGATGATTTTTTGGAAAAAAAGAGGCACAAGAAGCTTAGTGGGAGGGCCAAAAGAGCCACGAGGTGGCCGCAACCCACCAGGGCGCGCCAGCCCCCTCAGGCGCGCCCTGGTGTCTTGTGGGCCCCTACTGGCCCATTTCACGTGAATCTGATGCCAAAAAATACTATAAATACAGAAACCATCAGAAATAATCCTAGATCAGAAGTTTCACTGCCGCAAGCCTCCGTAGCAACAAAAAAGCAATCTAGACCCCGTTTCCGCACGCTGCTGGAGGAGGAAATCATCACCGGTTGCCATCTTCATCACCCTGGTGGCCACCATGATGGGGAGGGAGTAGTCCACCCTTGGGGCTGAGAGCTTGTACAAGTAGCTATGTGTTTAATCTCTCTCTCTCTCTCTCTCTCTCTCTCGTGTTCTTGAGATGGCACGATCTTGATGTACGTGGGCTTTGTTAATATAGTTGGGTCATATAGTGTTTCTCCCTCTCTATCTTGTTGTGATGAATTGAGTTTTCCCTTTGAGATTTCGTCCTTATCGGATTGAATACTGTTATGTATTTGAGAACACTTGATATATGTCTTCCTATGAATACCCGTGGTGACAATGGGGTATCATATTGATTCGCTTGAAATGTGTTTTGGCACTCAACTCACGGATTCCCGAGGAGACACTGGGGTAATCTATGCATACGGGTTGATGCAGGTTCTTGTCTTTGTTTGGTAGAAATCTTGGGGCACTCTTTGAGGTTCTTTGTTTTGTATTGAGTGTTATGATTCTGAAACTGTTTGATGCATATCATATAATCAACTCACGGCTACTCGCAGTGACATTGGAGTATCTAGGTGACATTGGAGTTGGTTGATGTGTATCATATTGTGTTATTTTAGTATGAACTCTTGATAGATCTACCGGAAAGGATAACTTGATGTTATTTTAGTATGAACTCTTGATAGATCGATTAGAAAGAATAACTTTTAGGTGGTTTCGTACCCTACAAAAAATGTCTTCTTATGTTCACCGCTAGATAGGGACTTTGGAGTGAGTCTTCATCGCACGTTGAAGGATGGTTATGTGATCCGGTTATATTAGCATTGTTGAGAGATTGCACTAGCGAAAGTACGAACCCTAGGCCTTGTTTTCAAGCATTTCAATACCGTTTGTGCTTACTTTTGTTACTTGCTACCTTGTTGTTATTTTATTGTTCCTATTAAAAAATAAATATCTACTATCATTACTACATTTTTATCACCATCTCTTCGCCGAACTAGTGCATCTAGACAATTTACCATTGTATTTGGTGTGTTGGGGACATAAGAGACTTTTTATTGGTTGCAGGGTTGTTTGAGAGAGACCATCTTCATCCTATGCCTCCCACGGATTGATAAACCTTAGGTCATCCACTTCAGGGAAATTTGCTACTGTCCTACAAAACTCTGTGCTTGGAGGCCCAACACGAGTCTACAAGAACAAGTTGTGTAGTAGACATCACAATGCACCTGCTACCTTTCAAAGATGCATGACTGCTATATTCTCTGACTTCTGTGAAAAGATTGTTGAGGTTTTCATGGATGATTTTTTCGTGTACGGAACTTCTTTTGATGATTGCTTAAGCAACCTCGATCGAGTTTTTCAGAGATGTGAAAAACTAATCTTGTCTTGAATTGGGAGAGGTGTCACTTTATGGTTAATGAAGGCATTGTCTTGGGGCATAAAATTTCTGGAAGGGGTATTGAAGTCAATAAAGCCAAAGTTGATGCAATTAAGAAAATGCCATGCCCGAAAGATATCAAAGGTATAAGAAGTTTCCTTGGTCATGCTGGTTTCTATAAGAGGTTTATTAAAGACTTCTCTAAATTTCTAGGCCTCTTACTAATCTCTTGCAAAAAGATGTCACATTCATTTTTTAAGACGATTGTGTAGAAGCTTTTGAAACTTTTAAGAAAGCCTTAATTTCCACCCCTATTATTCAACCACCTGATTGGAACCTACCTTTTGAAATTATGTGTGATGCTAGTGATGTTGTTGGTGCTGTTCTAGGACAAAGAGTTGATAAGAAATTAAATGTTATTCACTATGCTATTAAAACCTTAGACAGTGCTCAACGAAATTATATTACCACTGAGAAAGAATTTCTAGCAGTTGCGTTTGCATGTGATAAATTTAGATCTTACATAGTTGACTCTAAGGTAACTATGCACACTTATCATGCCGCTATCAAATATCTCATGAAAAAAAAGATGCTAAACCTAGACTTGTTAGGTGGGTTCTTTTGTTACAAGAGTTTGACTTGATATCACTGATAGAAAAGGGATTGAGAATCATGTAGCTGATAATTTTTCTAGATTGGAAAATGATCTTGATTACCCATTTCCTATTAATGATAGCTTTCCGGATGAAAAATTAGCTGTTATAAATGCTTCTCATAACACTGCTTAGTGTGAAGACTATGCCAACTACATTTTTGCTAAATATACACCCCTAGTTTCATTTATCAACAAAAGAAAAAGTTATTTCATTTGAGACACTGCTTTTGGGATGATCCACATCTATATAAAGAAGGAGTGGATGGTATTATTAGACGTTGTATACCTGAGCATGAACAGGAAAAAAATCGTACGCAAGTGTCACTCTGAGGCTTATGGAGGACACCATGCGGGAGACAGAACCGCACACAAGGTATTACAATCAGGTTTTTGTTAGCCTACTCTTTTCAAAGATGCGTGTAAGTTTGTTCTATCTTGCGATGAATGTGAAAGAATTGGTAATATCGGTAGACATCGGGAAAATTCCTATGAATTATTCACTTGTTATGGAATCGTTTGATGTTTGGGGATTTCATTGTATGGGACCTTTTCCTTCCTTTAATAGGTACACTCATATTCTAGTTGTTGTTGATTACGTTACTAAGTGGGTGGAAGTGATGACCCACAAGTATAGGGGATCAATCGTAGTCCTTTCGATAAGTAAGAGTGTTGAACCCAACAAGGATTAGAAGGAAATGACAAGCGGTTTTCAGCAAGGTAATGTATGCAAGCACTAAAATTGTCGGTAACAGATAGTTTGATAGCAAGATAATTTGTAACGAGCAAGTAACGATAACGGTAAATAAAGTGCACCAAGGTAGCCCAACCCTTTTGTGGCAAAGTACAGGCCCAGATTGTCTCTTATAATAAGCAAAGTGTTCTAATTTCATCTAGCCACTTTCATCATGTTAGTTTGATTTGCGTTCGCTACTTTGATAATTTGATATGTGGGTGGACCGGTGCTTGGGTGTTGTTCTTACTTGAACAAACCTCTCACTTATGATTAACCCCCTCGCAAGCATCCGCAACTACGACAAAAGTCTTTAGATAAATTTAACCATAGCGTTAAACATATGGATCCAAATCAGTCCCTTACGAAGTAGCGCATAAACTAGGGTTTAAGCTTATGTCACTCTAGCAACCCATCATCTAATAACTACTCCACAATGCATTCCCTTAGGCCCAAAGATGGTGAAGTGCCATGTAGTCGACCTTCACATGACACCACTAACGGAATCTCAACATACATATCATCAAAATATCGAACACATATCAAATTCACATGATTACTTGCAACATGACTTCTCCCGTGGCCTCAAGAACAAAAGTAAATACTCACAAATGATATTCATGCTCAAGATCAAAGGGGTATTAAATAGCATAATGGATCTGAACATATAATATTCCATCAAATAAACCACATAGTAATCAACTACAAGATGTAATCAACACTACTAGTCACCCACAGGTACCCATCTGAGGTTCCGGTACAAAGATTGAACACAAGAGGTGAACTAAGGTTTGAGAGGAGATGGTGTTGTTGAAGATGTTTATGAAGATTGGCCTCCCAAAGATGAGAGGGTTGTTGGCGATGATGATGGCTTCACTTCCCCCCTCCGGGAGGGAAGTTTCCCCGGCGGAATCGCTCCATCGGAGGGCAAAAGTGCTCCTGCCCAAGTTCCGCCTCGATACGGCAGCTCTCCATCCCGAAAGTCCTCTGTTTATTTATTTTCTAGGTCAAAAGACCTCATATACCAGAACATACGCACCGGGGGTGGGCTGGGCTTCCCATCACCCACCAAGGCGCGCCCTGGTGTCTTGTAGGCACCCAGGGACCTCCCCTCCGGTAGTTCTTTTCTCCAATATTTATTAAATATTCCAAAATAATTCTCCGTAAAATTTTAGCTCATATGGAGATGTGCGGAATAGGTATCTCTGATGTAGCTTTTTCCGGTCAAGAATTCTAGTTGCCCGCATTCTCCCTCCTTGTGTAAACCTTGCATATTATGAGAGAAAAGGCATTAGAATTACCCCATAAAGCATTATTATACATAAAAACATTGTAAATAACAGTAGTAAAACATGATGCAATATGGATGTATCAACTCCCAAAGCTTAGACCTCGCTTGTCGTCAAGCAAAAGCTGATATCAAAAATCATGTCCGTGTTTAGAGAGAGAGGTGTCGATAAAAACAAAATACGGACATAGTAGCATCATGTTTGTTATTATAACAAAAATAAACTTTATCATAAAACTTCATCATGTAGCTTCTCATGAACAAGTAACAATTCATCACAACATCAAAGTAAAAAAGCATAAACCTTATTGAAAAGCAACAAACTATGTTCTCAGACAACTTTGTAACTACAATTCATCATATTTTCAGGAAGGGTCTCGTATCGGAGCCTTTTGGCAAGTCCACCATTGGTACAACGAGGTGATATACACACGGTTTTTAACCCCTTTCCGCGAAGGCATTTGGAACCGTCGCCAAGTGAGTGTGGGCGATAGGGGGGTCCTTCCCACATGACCCAGAAACCATCGGGGATAGGGAGCCTTAATACATACAGTTGTCCCCATATAACCATTTCTGATATCTTGAATATCCCAAACGCTTCATCATTGCTACTCGTTTGTGCTCGCATTGCCATCACAGTCGGAGTTTTGTGGTTTTACCTAAAACCAGGCAGATTCCAGGCATGGGAGTTTTCCAGGCACGTAACAAACTGGCTCTAAGTTTACGATGCCTAGCACATCACAAAAAATTCATGATTGTAAACCGTGTATGATAGGTAGACAATCACACACATTTAGTTTTCCCGCACCGTATGTCATAGTGTCTGACATCACACACGCTATGCAAACGACAACTGTGTGCATTGTTACACATGTTTCCTTTCTGTGAACCGTGTCGGATTATGAAGTATATCACATACGTTGTGCTTTATTAACCGTGTGCGTCGTAATGACCTGCACACCATAATTTCGCCCTAATTTAATTGCTGCAATTTAAAATTGTACCTAATTTAAACTTGAAAGTAGGCTATAGCTTTATTCATATCCATTAGGTTGAAACAAGCAATGCATTATTTGATTCACAAGTACATATGTTTAAGAATTACATAAGCACCAAATAAAGAATGATGAACCAGGGTTCTATACTTGTACTATTACAGATGGTAAAGAAAGAGGCGATAGATATTTTGGTTGTTGAACAAGGTGAAGCGGAATGGCCCTATTGTGCTCTCCTGGATGCAGAAGGCACGCATGACTCTAGTCCAACCCTTGTGATGGCCAGCCGCCAATCATGTAGTTTGAGAGGTAATCTTGAGTAAACTGCTTCAGGATCCACTGCAAAGGATAAAAGATTCACACATTGTCATCTAACACAACTCATTGCGGGTAGTAAAAATAAGGCTACAGGGTTCTTACTTACCATCCTGCAGTTCACTATTGTCTTGCATAAAGTGTAAACAAATAGTTCGATTGACATAGTTTGACCCATTTTAACAACAATCTTTATCAGTTTCCTCACTTGATGCTGGTTCGTGAATATCTCATTGCCCCATACACAGAAAGGGTCGAAGTGTGGATCTTTGGCAATGACATATGTACCTAAAAGCACCAAGTTAATATTAGAAGCTAAACAACAATTGCGAAATGATGCAGTACAACACTCCCTCCATCCCATTATATAAGATTTTATTACATGTATATCTAGACATCATCAAAACATTATGGTAACACTCTTCCTTGTTGCTATGTAGCCTGGGAATGCATATTTAGTCATTCAGTACAATGCATGTTGCTATGTAGCTTCAGTGTGCAGGCTTAAGCACGCTAGTTAAGAAAAACAAGAAGTGGAAAGGTGTGTTAACTGCATCAGGCATAACATTTAAAAACAAGCAAATAGCCATTCAAACTGGTATTGTGCAGGTCCAAAGTACACTAGTTATTGTTAAAAAACGAAAAGGCATGTTAACTGCAATATCCTTAACATCAACCAAATATCATAATTCATAGTGGTATTGTTGAAACTCTTATTGATGAAATTGAACTGCACGACAAATAGTTGCACATATAGAGCATCACATTGTGAAGAACTGAAATAAACAAGGCATAAGGCCATCTCTAGCCGATCCTTTAAAAGTTAATGGACTAAAACCCTTAGTGGATATACTCCAGCAATTTTTGGCTGTTTCTAGTCGATCCCCTATACTTAAAGTTGTAAACTTCAATTTGATCAAGTTCAAAGCAGGTTCAACCGAAAGTAGCATGCATTCAAACATAAACATAGATATTTTTGCATAACTGAACATAAAACATAAATTTAAACTAAGCTAAACTACTTTCGGTCGAAGTAGAGGTCGAGCCAATCCTTCCTCGTCAGGTACGGTGTGCCGCAAGCCGGGTCCGGGCCGGTGCCAACATCGGGGTCGTTGGGAAGGCACTCCTCCACTCGTCGACATTCATCTCCTCGTCCATGGGGCCCACCTCGACGCCCTCCGCGTCACCGTACTCGCCACCTTCGACCTCGTCATCGGAGGAGAGCGTGATAACCTCGCCGCCCTCTGCACCGCCGTCCTTGACGCCTTCGACCCCGTCATCAAAGGAGAGCGCGACAACCTAGCCGCCCTTCGAGCTGACAAAGATCGCCCGCTCCGCCTCCACAAGCTACGGGCGCTGCCGGCGGAGCTCTTGCATGTAGGCCTCGAGGCGCTCCCACACCTCGCGATCCTCCTGTGCCATAGCTGAGCTCACCACCCCTGGTTCCGGTGGAACGAGGTCTATCAGACGTGTGTCGAAGGGGAAATTGAGCCTAGCCATCGTGCCGTGGTAGCGGACCTGCCAGCGGTCGTACTCCATGGCCGCGAGCTCGACCATGTGGAAGCTACCAAGCCATCGGCGGGTGCGGGTCTCCCGATCTGTAATCTCGGCGACCCACATCCCCCACCGCCGATATCGGACCCCGAGGTAGGACCTCGTCGGCTGTCGGGTCCAAGGGAGGACGGGGAAGTCCTCGAACCGGCGTAGGGGCATGGCGGCGGGCGGCTCGAGGGACCGGCGACGACGGATAGAGCCCGCGGAGCACAACGGGGACACCTCGGCGGACACCTCGCCGGTGTCAGGCGAAGAGGTCGCGATAAACCTCTTTTTGGCCATTGGCTCCTCGATCTCCCCGACACACATGCAACGGTTGAGGATGGAGGCGGCGGCGATGACGGTGACCTACCAATGGTTTCGGGGGTGGTGTGTGTCTGTGTGAGCGAAGGTTTTGGGGAGTGTGTGTTGTGTGTGGAGGGGGGGCAAGGTGGTGTTTGAGGAAATACCGCGGCAACTGAAAATTTTACTAGGCGAGAGTTGACGAGGTTACAAACCTAGGGTAGGGTCACATGCCTGACCGAGGTACCCCACCCAAGGTCACTACCCTAGAAGATCAAAAGACAAGACCCATGACAGTAGAGACAGTCGACTGAGATGGTCCAAGGAGACACTTCACTCGACTGACTCATGTATGCAGGACGACTCAACTCCACTCGACCGGATCAGGCACTCAACCTCCGAAGGTCAAGCGCCTCTTGGAACAGCAACGGTCCTATATTTACTCACGGCAGTAAATACCTTAATTATCCTTTACTGTAGGCGTTATCAGTAACGCCTGCCTTAATGTACCTTTAAACCCTTGGTAACGCGGAGCATGGCTGGGGTCCTGGCACACTATATAAGCCACCCCCTCCTCCAGAACAAGGGTTCGCACCTCTGTAACACACGCATACACATATCAGTCGAACAAGCCTCCGGGCACCGAGACGTAGGGCTATTACTTCCTCCGAGAAGGGCCTGAACTCGCTAACTCCCTGTGTACAACCTCATCATAGCTAGGACCTTGCCTCTCCATTCATACCCCCTACCCTTACTGTCAGACTTAGAACCACGACAGTTGGCGCCCACCGTCGGGCAAGGCGTCTTAGCGACATTTGGTGAAGTTGCGATCTCTTCTCCGACCACTTTCATCATGATGTCAGGCGGCGTTTTGGCGTCGGGCCACGAGATCCGGCTCGGCGCGCTAGTCTTCGTCGCCGACGACTCCGCGTGGCTCCAGGAAGCTCCTCTCGACGTCGAGGCTCTGCCCGCCCGCGGAACTACGCACTTTCGCGCCGGCGCCGGCGGCGTCCTCCTGCTGCAGCCATCGACTCGGTACTCATCGTCCCCCATCCCCGCTGGACGCCGCCGCAAGCGATCCGGTCATTCGCGGCTCCAGCGGTGGGTGAAACATGCAGTGACCCGTCAAACGGCCACCCCACAAGTCGCGGCTATTGAGCCCGACGGCTACCTCTACGGGCCGGCCGACCAGTCGACCGGGCCCAAAGATTCCATTTGAGAATGCGGGAGCAGCAACCCCGCGGCCGAAATCCTTATGGTCGATTCACGCCACAGCCCGCTGGGTTTTCCTCGCGATGGGAATGGCGGCAGCGGCGGCGGCCGATCACACGACAACGATGGTTACATCCCTCAGCCCCTCACCTCCGAGCAAAGGGCTGAGCTTTGTCGCCGCAACAGAGATGCACTCTTCACTCCCATCATGGGAGATTCCCCAGAAGCTTTGGCTCTCGAAGCCACGCGCGTGGCCACCTTGGCCGAGCGCGCGCGCTTGGAAAACATCCAACGCTCACTCGACGAACAGGCTCGCCGACTGGTCCCCGAGTCCAGTCGACGGCCGCGGCAATCGCGGCAGCGCGAGACTCAGGTGTTCTGCACGCCAGTCCAAAACCTCGAGGCCGCGGCTCGTATCGCGGAGTCGATTCAACCCTCCCAGTCGCAGGCTGGGAGAGGTCTTTAGCAGATCCGAGCTTTGCTCCGAATGGCTGAAGAGCAAAACGCGGTTGTTTCTCAGTCGCGCAACAGGATTCATAGCAGTTCGGTGGCTGCAGACACCGTATGGTTGGCCCACAGTCCAAGATCGCCCCCGAGGCGTGAGGAACGTGGCCCGCGGCAAGACCGACACCTGGGTTGGAACGACGATCCACTCGACCGACAACACGGATGCTATGACCGCCGTCGAGCGCCTAACCCTCCTCCGGGAAGCGGGTCACACTCGCCCCAGCGGCACGTAGGCAGGCGCCTGCGAGATGACGAGCGCAGGATTCTCCCGGATCCTCGGCGGCCAGGTTTCGACGCGAGGTCCATCCTTGTACAGGGTCGAGTCGACCGTAACCGGGCATCCAGGGACGAGCGAGGCGGAGACCAACCCAATGGCAGCCGAGCGCCAGCCTTAGGGCCTGAATGTTCCTGCAGTGCAATCAGGGCCGCAGAGATCCCCCCAAACTTCAGGCTGGCGGCAGGAGTAAGCAGGTTCACCGGTGAGTCGAAGCCGGACACTTGGCTGGAAGACTACCGAGTGGCCGTGCAGATTGGAGGCAACAATGACGACGTGGCCATGAAGCACCTCCCCCTGATGCTGGGAGGCTCCGCTCGGGCGTGGCTCAACCAGTTAGCTCCCAGGAGCATATACAGTTGGGAAGAGCTCGCTCGAGTTTTCGTTCGGACCTTCGAAGGCACCTGCAAGCGACCTGCTGGACTAGTAGAACTTCAGCACTGCACGCAAAAGCCGAGTGAAACTTTGAGGGACTATATCAGCGGTGGACCAGTTTGCATCACACGGTGGAAAATGTTTCCGAGCACCAGGCGGTGTGCGCTTTCAAGGAAGGCGTGCGCAACCGAGAGTTGAATCTGAAGTTTGGCCGAACAGGCGACATGTCCCTGTCGCGGATGATGGAGATTGCCAGTCGGTACGCCAACGGCGAGGAGGCCGATCGGCTCCGTAGTGGCAAGAAACCAGTCGGACAGGACGACGAGAATCACAATCGAAAGAATAAGCGCAAGGCCGACCCAGCCGCTCAGGGAGAGGCTGCGGTGGTTAATCAAGGGAAGGGCAAAGGGAAGCCAAAAGGCTCCTGGGCCCCCAAGAAAGGAAAGGGTCAGGCTGGAGATGATATGCTCGACCAGCCGTGTCCCATACACACGAAGAAAGATGAAGAGGGGAACTTGGTGTATCCCAAGCACACCACTCGACAGTGTCGGCTCTTGATCCAGAATTTCCAGAAGGATCAGTCGACTGAGAAAGAGAAGGAATCAGAAGAGTCCGAAGACAAGGAAGGGGACGGAGGATACCCCCGCATCAACTCCACCTTGGTGATTTTCGCAGACGTCGAGAGCAAAAGTCGACTGAAAATCATCAACAGAGAAGTAAACATGGTTGCCCCGGCGACCCCCACGTTCTTGAAATGGTCAAAGACCCCCATCACATTTGACCAGTCCGATCATCCAGCGCACATCGCCACCCCTGGGCGGCAGGCGCTGGTGGTCGACCCAGTAATCGGAGGCACGCGCCTGACCAGAGTTCTGATGGATGGGGGCAGTGGCTTGAATATCTTGTATGCAGCAACCCTCCGGGATATGGGCATTCCGATGTCCAAGCTGAGGGAAAGTAACATGAGGTTCCGCGGGGTAATCCCCAGGAAGAAAGCCGACTCACTTGGCCAGATCTCACTCGACGTAGTCTTTGGTGAGTCCAAGAACTACCGAAAGGAGAAGCTGACGTTCGAAGTGGTGGACTTCAGCAGCGCCTATCACGCCATCCTGGGTAGGCCCGCCTACGCCAGGTTCATGGCTCGACCATGTTAGGTCTACCTCAAGCTGAAGATGCCAGGACCCAACGGCGTCATAACCATCACCGGGAACCGGCAGAAAGCGGAAGAATGCTTCCAGAAAGGCTCGAAGATCGCCGACGAGCAAATGGCAGCAGTAGAGATGGAGGAGTACCAAAAGAGAGTGGATCTGGGTGACCTGCTAAGGGCGAAGAAGCCAGCTTTCGAGTTAGCTTTTCAGTCGGCCGGTGAAAGCACATTTGCTCTCCGGGTGGTTTTGGTAATTAATGACAACATACTTTGTGGTTGGACTAATACTTTTATCAAGTATGTTTCAGGAAACCCAATCACATTGGTATGGCAAGATGATTGAAGAAGTGGACCCCTCAAATGCTAAGGCAAGCATTGGCAAAAGCTCAAGACTCCATTTTTGGTTTAGTGATCAAAGATCACATTGAGTCCATAGGAAAAGCCAATACTATTAAAAGGGGATGAGGTTGTGTTGATGATCTGGTTGCTCAAGTGCTTAGTGATTTAGCTCCTTCAACTATCAGCACCTTTCACTATCAAACACACCCATAAGTAATCTCGGACAAACCGATTCTTCCAACTCAGTCCCACCGAGATGAACCACTTCAGCCATATTCCAAACCCTAGAAAAATCGGTCACACCGAGTTTGAGATCGGTCTCACCGAAACTGAACTGCCAACCTTCTGTAACCATTTCACATCATATCGGAATATCCGAGTTTGTATTTTCGGTCTTACCGAAATGGCCAGGTTCTGTCTTGGGTCAAATCGGTCTCACCGAGATTGCATTATCGGTCCCACCGATTCTGGCATGTTCCTATTCTTTCTCAAATCGGTCCAACCGAGTTTTCTTTCTCGGTCTCACCGAAAACTCCAACGTTCATATCAGATGCACTTTCGGTCCCACCGAGATGGTATTTTCGGTCCCACCGAAAATCCCAACGTTCACTATATTTGAACTTTCGGTCTGACCGAGTTTTCATTTCGGTCTCACCGAGATTGGTCAAATGTGTGTGTAACGGTTGGATTTTGTGTGGAGGCTATATATACCCCTCCACCCCCTCTTCATTCGTGAGGAGAGCCATCAGAAAGTACCACCACTTCTACCATACACTTTCTGAGAAGTGAACCACCTACCCTTGTGTTGAGATCAAGTCATTCCATTCCTACCATATGAAACTTGATTTCTAGCCTTCCCAAGTTGCCTTCCACTCAAACCCTTCTTCCACCACAGCCATATCAGTGAGGAGAGTTGAGTGTTGGGGAGATTATCATTTGAAGCACAAGAGCAAGGAGTTCATCACCATCAACACCGTCTATTACCTTTTGGGGGGTGGTGCCTCCTAGATTGGTTAGGTGTCGCTTGGGAGCCTCCGTCTTGAGATGTGGAGTTGAACCAAGAAGTTTGTAAGGGCAAGGAGATCGCCTACTTCGTGAAGATCTACCCCGAGTAAGGCTAGTCCTCCGTGGGCGTAGGCCGTGATGGAATAGACAAGGTTGCTTCTTCGTGGACCCTTCGTGGGTGGAGCCCTCCGTGGACTCGCGCAGCCGTTACCCTCCGTGGGTTGAAGTCTCCATCAACGTGGATGTACGATAGCACCACCTATCGGAACCACGACAAAAATCTCCGTGTCACCAAACTGCGTTTGATCTTCTCCACCTCTCTCTACTATATATGCAATTTACTTTCCGCTGCCCATACTCTAGAATTGCATGTGTAGTGTGTTACTTGACTTGATCTTAGTTGTGAAACTGCCAAAAACTTTGCATGATCTAAAGGCAGATTTTTTATATTGTCAAGTAGTCTAATCACCCCCCCTCTAGACATACTTCTTCGATCCTACAATTGGTATCAGAGCTTTGGTCTCCATTGCTTTGGTTTACACACCATTGGAGGAAGATGGACGTGTCTACGGATGGGAGTGTTAGCCATAGAGTGCCTGTTCTTGATGGAAGGTTCTATAACTCTTGGAGGTCTGAAATGCTTAGTATCTTTAAAATGTACAATTTGTGCAAATATGTTGAGACCCCCTATGTGCCTCCATTTGATCCCTTGCACCCTACCATGGATGAAGAGCTTGATTTGCTTCGTAACCTTAGAACTGTGAATCTTATCATTAGAGGGTTACCTGATGACTTGCTTAATCTTGTTACAAACTTTGAGTGTGCCTATGCTATGTGGAAATTCTTGGAAGAACTTTATCCGGACTACTCTTTGAGAAGTCTTGATGAAATTCTACACAAGACTATTGAATTTGATAAGTTGCACCCCAATGATCCTAACTTTGATAAATGCTTCTTTGAGCTTCGTGATCTTATGAAAAAGAAGGGTGATCCCAGTCTTATCAATATTATCATTAGAAATGCTCTTGCATTGCATTCCGAAGATTATTGTTCCATTAACCAAACTAATGCAAATACTTATCAAATTGACCTAGGTGTTGATGATGAACAACCTATGGGTCAATATGATGATGAGCATGAGCATGATGATGATTACTCCGATTCGGACACCGAGCTAGACAAGGTCATGAAGAGTCTCAATCTCATGGCAAATATGAGAGACTACATGTCCGGTGGAAAAGAGTGGATTCTTGATAGTGGATGCACCGATCACATGACCGGAGACAAAGACATGTTTCGAGAGCTTGCAAAGAACGATGGTCCACGCAAGTATGTGACTTTTGGAGACAACTCCAAGGGTAAGGTACTTGGCCTTGGTAAGGTGGCCATATCTCATGATAGCTCTATTCAAAATGTCATGCTTGTAGAATCTCTTGGATACAATTTACTTTCCGTGTCTAGATTAGCTGATTTTGGATTCAATGTGCTATTCACCAAAGTAGATTGCCAAGTCTTTCGTCGTGATAATCAAAACATGGCTTTTACTGGTATTCGTAGAGGTGATCTATATATTGTTGATTTCACTAAGAAAGCCCAACCTAGAGCTTGTTTCATTGCTAAATCCTCTAAAGGTTGGTTATGGCATAGAAGGCTAGGACATGTTGGTATGCGTAATCTAGACAAGCTGATCAAAGGTGATCATATTCTTGGTGTTAAAGATGTTTTCTTTGACAAAGATAGACTTTGTAGTGCTTGTCAAGCAGGAAAACAAGTTGGTGGAAGTCATCCCGTGAAAAACATCATGACCACAAGGAGACCGCTTGAGCTTCTTCATATGGATCTCTTCGGTCCCAATGCTTACAAAAGTCTTGGTGGTAACTCCTTTGGTCTAGTTATAGTTGATGATTATTCCAGATTTACGTGGGTATTTTTCCTTGATGATAAATCGCAGGTTCAGAGGATCTTCAAGACCTTTGCCAAAAAGGCCCAAAATCAATTTGAGGTGAAGATCAAGAAAGTTCGGAGTGACAATGGAACGGAGTTCAAGAACGCCTATGTAGACTCTTTTCTCGATGAGGAAGGAATTCTACATGAGTTCTCGGCTACGTACACGCCTCAACAAAATGGAGTTGTTGAGAGGAAGAACCGAACGCTCATAGAGATGGCAAGAACGATGCTTGATGAATACAAGACACCGAAACATTTTTGGGGAGAAGCGGTCGAGACAGCTTGTCATGCTATCAACAGGCTTTATCTTCGTAAGCTTCTCGGCAAGACATCATACGAGCTTCTCACCGGTAACAAACCCCAAGTGGGATACTTTCGTGTCTTTGGTTCAAAATGCTATATCCTTGACAAGCATCGTCGATCTAAATTTGCTCCTAAATCTCATGAAGGCTTTCTTCTTGGTTATGGATCAAACTCCCACACCTACCGTGTCTACAATAATTTCACCCGAAAGGTTGAAGAGACGGTAGATGTGAAGTTTGATGAATCTAATGGCTCGCAAGTAGAGCAAATGCCTATTGATGTAGGAGACAAGGACCCATCTGAAGCTATCCAAGATTTATCTATTGGAAAGATCCGTCCCATGGAAGTGAAGGAGAGTACCTCATCTACATATGTGGAGCCACCTACCTCACAGAGAGATGAACCTCAAGGCAACATGGAGGCCTCCACAAGTGGAACTCACCAAGATGAGGAAATGCAACAAGAAGATCCACCACAACCTCCTTCTTCACCACCTCAAGACAACACCAACAACAATGAAGAAGAAGAAGAAGAAGATGAAGATGATGAGGAAGCTGAGCCACAACATCAACAAAGGCTATCCCGAGTTCGAGCAAGAGTCAAGAAGAATCATCCCATGGAACAAATGATGAACGACATCAACTCCGGGAGAATTACTCGCTCTAAAACTCGCTTAGCTAACTTTTGTGAGCATTACTCATTTATCTCTAGTATTGAACCTATGAAGGTAGAAGAAGCACTTAAAGACCCGGATTGGGTGAACGCTATGCACGAAGAACTACATAACTTCGAGAGGAACAAGGTGTGGACTTTGGTAGAGAAGCCCAACGATGATCAAAACATCATTGGAACCAAATGGGTGTTTCGGAACAAGCAAGATGAAGATGGACAAGTCATCCGCAACAAGGCTCGTCTCGTAGCTCAAGGTTACACACAAGTCGAAGGTATGGACTATGGTGAGACCTATGCTCCCGTTGCTAGACTTGAGTCCATTCGCATTCTTCTTGCTTATGCCAATCATCATGATATTACTCTCTATCAAATGGACATCAAAAGTGCTTTCCTAAATGGTGAAATTGAGGAGGAAGTATTTGTGAAACAACCTCCCGGTTTTGTGAATCCCAAAAAGCCTAATCATGTTTACAAGTTGCATAAAGCTCTTTATGGTCTTAAACAAGCCCCTAGAGCTTGGTACAAATGCTTAACTAGCTTTCTTCTTGAAAAAGGGTTTGAGATTGGAAAGATAGACTCAACGCTGTTCACAAAAAGGGTTAATGGTGAACTATTTGTGTGCCAAATATATGTTGATGATATTATCTTTGGTTCAACTAACCCCCATTTTAGCAAGAAGTTTGGACAGCTCATGTCGGAGAAGTATGAAATGTCCATGATGTGTGAACTCAAATTCTTCCTTGGGTTGCAAATCAAGCAATCTAAGGAGGGTACTTTTGTCTCACAAACAAAGTACACCAAGGATCTCTTCAAGAAGTTCAACATGCAAGAAAGCAAAGGTATGAGTACCCCCATGCCTACTAGTGGACATAATGACTTGACTAAAGATGGAGAACCCGTTGATCAAAGGGTTTATCGTTCTATGATTGGTTCTCTACTATATCTTTGTGCTTCTCGTCCTGACATAATGTTGAGTGTATGCATGTGTGCGAGATATCAAGCAGCCCCTAAAGAATGTCATCTTAAAGCTGTTAAAAGGATAGTGAGATACTTGATACACACACCAAACTTTGGCATTTGGTATCCTAAGAGAGCTTCTTTCGATCTTGTTGGCTATTCCGACTCGGACTATGCCGGTGACAAGGTTGATAGAAAGTCAACTTCGGGTACGTGTCAATTCCTTGGTCGATCCCTTGTATCTTGGTCCTCCAAGAAACAAAATTCGGTATCATTATCCACTGCCGAAGCTGAATATATTGCTGCTGGTTCGTGTTGTGCTCAATTACTATGGATGACACAAACGCTTAAAGATTATGGGATACATGTGAGACGTGTTCCCTTGCTTTGTGACAATGAGAGTGCAATCAAGATTGGACACAATCCTGTGCAACACTCTCGAACAAAGCATATTGAAGTTCGTCACCATTTTATTCGTGATCATATTGCCAAGGGTGATATTAATCTTAAGCATGTTCGTACTGACAAACAACTTGCTGATATCTTTACAAAACCTCTTGATGAGAAAGTGTTTTGTCGCTTAAGGAGTGAGTTGAACATCATTGATGCTTCAAACTTGGAGTGATAACTCCTTTGATGCATGCAAGGCATGAGCCTCTTGACTAATCCTTGATATTTCTCTTATGATGATGATCATATGTCTTGGACACATTTGCCTCCTTGTATTGCATCTAACTCTTTGCAGGTACTTGGATGATCTACATTCCACAAGATTACCACACACTCAATTCATGAGTAATCTTGTCATTGACCAAGTATCTAGCCCTTTGGGATGTTGTGTTCAAGGAACAAAATTCCACATATCCTTTTTGACACCTTATATATCTAGTATTTCACTCTTGTCATCTTGGATATCCTCGAGTATTTCCTTGCTTGCCTAACCCATGTAGGAAGATGAACTAGACAAGTAGAAATGGCGCTCCAACTTCACATTCAATGAGCACCTACATTAAGTTCACCTACATGAGCGAAGCATCAACAAGCCCAAGGTATGTTCTTCACATCTCTGAGGAGCTTTGCTCAAAAGTCATGAGTACAAGCAGCTTCATAAGATGTGATCACATCAAATGCTTAATCGAAAAATGGCAACCCCATTTTGAGCTTAAACGATGAGTATGACCTATGATCAAATGTCCTCATTTGACTCCTAAGTCAATATACTCAAACATAGGTGACTTTGTCGCCGACCTTTATCTAGATGAAGTACATATGCTTTTGGAGTTTTTCTGTTTTCTCTTATGTTCTCTCATTGAGTTTTTCTTTTTAAAAAAAAAAACTTCATCTAGGAATCTTTTTATTTTCTTATATTTCTTTGTGAATATCCTTCTGGAAATCTTTTTCTGGCTCTGATCAATTCCTTGAAAATCTTTTACAAATTCATTGCAAATCCTTTGAAACTTTCCTCGCAGAGTGAGCTGAATTATTTCTGTATTTCCTTGGAATAAACTCGGCGTCACTGATTTAAAACTTTCGGTTTAACCGAAAAGGATTCGGAACCACCAATCCATCTAATTCGGTGTCACCGATTTATCTTCCAGGACATCTACTTCTGCAGCTCCACTCAAATTTCAATCTTAAAGGAGAGGACTCAAATTTTAAACTCAAATTGTTTCTCTGAATGTTCTTATTTGCCCTGTTGTGATTCTTAAGGATCCCACTTCTTTCTTTCTTTCCATCTTTCCTGTCCTACCTAGTTTGCTCTCCTTTTCGGCACTTGATGTCAAAGGGGGAGAGAACTTAGGGGGAATAGGGGGAGTAGGGGAGAAGAGAAGACTTAAGGGAAGAAGAAAAGCAATCTTATCTTAAGGGGGAGAGAATCACATCAAAGCTTTGCCGTGTTTTACATTGGACATTACAATTGGCATCATTCTTTTGATTTTGCTTTTTCCATCACACCCCCTTGTTCTCACAATTGGTATCTCATGGAATCTTTTAGCCTAAGGGGAGAAGACTTAGAGGAATCTTCACAATTGATATCCTATGAAAAGCAAAATCTCTCTGAGTTCATTGAAAATCTTTTAGCTTCGGAGACATGTTTGCTGATTCAAGCCTGTGCTCAATATGAGACACTCTTTATACATGTCCTCCCTGGCTTGGTACTCTTGATGTTCTTGCAATTGATTGAAGGAATACTCTTGTGTTATCTAACCTTGTTTTCCCAAGTTTATCCCTTCAGGTACAAGTGCCAAGGAACCTCAAGGTAAGTATATGCATCTTGCAGAATGTGCATGATGGTGACTTGCTTGTAAATACTTGTTTGCAAGAAATCACCATGCACATATGCATTATCACTCAATTTCTTCTCTTCTGCTCTGATGCATATAGCCAAGCTGCATGTAGCACATCTTGCTTATCTCTCTTGTGTGCTTGTGGTAGTCCAAAACCATAATCTATGAAAATCTTGCACACTTGTAGGGGGAGCCTGTGTACTACATGCTTGTCAAAGCTTTCATGATAATCCTGTCTTTCTTTCAATAAGCTTTGATGTCTCGTTCAATATAATTTCAGTGTGTTGCCATCAATTACCAAAAAGGGGGAGATTGAAAGCACATTTGCTCTCCGGGTGGTTTTGGTAATTAATGACAACATACTTTGTGGTTGGACTAATACTTTTATCAAGTATGTTTCAGGAAACCCAATCACATTGGTATGGCAAGATGATTGAAGAAGTGGACCCCTCAAATGCTAAGGCAAGCATTGGCAAAAGCTCAAGACTCCATTTTTGGTTTAGTGATCAAAGATCACATTGAGTCCATAGGAAAAGCCAATACTATTAAAAGGGGATGAGGTTGTGTTGATGATCTGGTTGCTCAAGTGCTTAGTGATTTAGCTCCTTCAACTATCAGCACCTTTCACTATCAAACACACCCATAAGTAATCTCGGACAAACCGATTCTTCCAACTCAGTCCCACCGAGATGAACCACTTCAGCCATATTCCAAACCCTAGAAAAATCGGTCACACCGAGTTTGAGATCGGTCTCACCGAAACTGAACTGCCAACCTTCTGTAACCATTTCACATCATATCGGAATATCCGAGTTTGTATTTTCGGTCTTACCGAAATGGCCAGGTTCTGTCTTGGGTCAAATCGGTCTCACCGAGATTGCATTATCGGTCCCACCGATTCTGGCATGTTCCTATTCTTTCTCAAATCGGTCCAACCGAGTTTTCTTTCTCGGTCTCACCGAAAACTCCAACGTTCATATCAGATGCACTTTCGGTCCCACCGAGATGGTATTTTCGGTCCCACCGAAAATCCCAACGTTCACTATATTTGAACTTTCGGTCTGACCGAGTTTTCATTTCGGTCTCACCGAGATTGGTCAAATGTGTGTGTAACGGTTGGATTTTGTGTGGAGGCTATATATACCCCTCCACCCCCTCTTCATTCGTGAGGAGAGCCATCAGAAAGTACCACCACTTCTACCATACACTTTCTGAGAAGTGAACCACCTACCCTTGTGTTGAGATCAAGTCATTCCATTCCAACCATATGAAACTTGATTTCTAGCCTTCCCAAGTTGCCTTCCACTCAAACCCTTCTTCCACCACAGCCATATCAGTGAGGAGAGTTGAGTGTTGGGGAGATTATCATTTGAAGCACAAGAGCAAGGAGTTCATCACCATCAACACCGTCTATTACCTTTTGGGGGGTGGTGCCTCCTAGATTGGTTAGGTGTCGCTTGGGAGCCTCCGTCTTGAGATGTGGAGTTGAACCAAGAAGTTTGTAAGGGCAAGGAGATCGCCTACTTCGTGAAGATCTACCCCGAGTAAGGCTAGTCCTCCGTGGGCATAGGCCGTGATGGAATAGACAAGGTTGCTTCTTCGTGGACCCTTCGTGGGTGGAGCCCTCCGTGGACTCGCGCAGCCGTTACCCTCCGTGGGTTGAAGTCTCCATCAACGTGGATGTACGATAGCACCACCTATCGGAACCACGACAAAAATCTCCGTGTCACCAAACTGCGTTTGATCTTCTCCACCTCTCTCTACTATATATGCAATTTACTTTCCGCTGCCCATACTCTAGAATTGCATGTGTAGTGTGTTACTTGACTTGATCTTAGTTGTGAAACTGCCAAAAACTTTGCATGATCTAAAGGCAGATTTTTTATATTGTCAAGTAGTCTAATCACCCCCCCTCTAGACATACTTCTTCGATCCTACAGCCGGAGACACAAAACCTGTGCACATCCACCCCACCGACCCCAACGCAGCACCGACCCACATCTCCACCACACTCGACAGCAAATAGGAAGAAGCGCTCATCCAGTTCCTCCGTGAGAACTGGGACATCTTTGCATGGAAACCATCAGACATGCCGGGTGTGCCCAGGGGGCTGGCTGAGCACCATTTGCGAGTCGGCCCTAAAGTGAAACCTGTGAAGGAACATCTCCTTCGATCCGCTGTGGAGAAGCGAAAGGCGATTGGCGAAGAAGTGGCTCGACTCCTAGCAGCAGAGTTTATCCGCGAGATATACCACTCCGAGTGGCTCGCCAACGTTGTCATGGTCCCCAAGAAGGACAAGTCTCTCCGCATGTGCATCGATTTCAAGCACATCAATCGGGCCGGCCCGAAAGATCATTTCCTCTTCCCCGAATCGATCAGATAGTCGACTCGACTGCGGGATGTGAACGTTTGTCCTTTCTGGACGCATATTCCGGGTACCATCAGATCCGTCTGTATGGGCCCGATGAGATAAAGACAGCTTTCATCACCCCTTTCGGGTGTTTTTGTTATATCACCATGCCTTTCGGCCTCAAAAATGCCGGCGCCACCTTCATGCGCATGATCCAGAAGTGCTTGATAAAGCAGATCAGTCGGAACGTCGAGGCATACATGGATGACATCATGGTCAAGTCACGAAAAGGTTCTGACCTGCTGACTGACCTCGCTGAGGCATTCGTAAACCTCAGAAGCTACGATATCAAGATCAACCCGTCAAAGTGTACATTTGGAGTTCCTGGGGGCAAGTTGCTCGGTTTTCTCGTTTCCGAACGGGGAATCAACGCCTACCCAGAGAAGGTCAGCACCATCCTCCGAATGAAACGCCCCGAGCGTATTCACGACGTCCAGAAGCTTACTAGTTGCTTGGCCGCATTGAGTCGGTTCATTTCTCGTCTTGGTGAGAAGGCACTGCCTCTCTACCGACTCATGAAGAAATCTGACAAGTTCGAGTGGAATCCCGAAGCCGAAGCAGCGTTTGAAGAGCTCAAAGCCCTGCTGTCCACCCAGCCAGTGCTCGCTGCCCCAGTCAGCGGAGAGCCTCTTCTGCTGTACATTGCTGCCACCGGACAAGTCGTCAGTACGGTACTCACGGTCGAGCGGGAAGAAGAGGGCAAGGCATACAAGGTCCAACTCCTGGTCTATTACATATCCGAAGTTTTGACTCCCTCCAAGCAAAGGTATCCACATTACCAAAAGCTTGTGTACGGGATTTACTTGACTGCAAAAAAGGTTGCCCATTACTTCTCGGACCATTCGATCTCAGTCGTCAGCGACGCCCTACTATCAGAGATACTAAACAACCAAGATGCAACCGGTCGAGTGGCAAAATGGGCGATTGAACTTCTTCCGTTAGATATCAAGTTTGAAGCGAAGAAAGCCATCAAGTTCAGGCCATAGCGGATTTTGTGGCTGAGTGGATAGAACAAGAGCTGCCGACTCAAGTCCAGTCGGACCATTGGACTATGTTCTTCGATGGGTCCAAGATGCTGAACAGATCCGGCGCAGGCGTAGTCCCGGTCTCATCCAGGGGCAACAAGCTCAGCTACGTCCTTCAGATCCATTTCGATTCATCAAACAACGAGGCCGAATACGAAGCACTTTTGTATGGGTTGCGTATGGCCATCTCACTCGGCGTCCGTCGCCTGATGGTCTACGGCGATTCCGACCTAGTGGTGAACCAAGTGATGAAAGAATGGGACGTCAGGAGCCCGACAATGACCAGTTATTGCAGTGCAGTGCGGAAGCTTGAAAAGAAGTTCGAAGGCTTAGAGCTCCATCATGTGCGCAGAGCAAAGAATCAGCTAGCCGACGATCTCGCAAAAATTGGGTCGACTCGGAGTTCTATACCCAAGAATGTGTTCCTGGAGCATCTGCACACCCCCTCTGTCAAAGAAGACCCCTTCACGGAAGAGCCCCCACAGCCAGTCAGCGCGACGGATCCGACCGAGGTCGAAGTGCCTGCCGTGGTCGACTTGATCATGGAGGTCCTAGTGATTACGCCTGATTGGACTGCGCCATATATATCATATCTGCTCAGGCAAGAACTCCCAGAAGACGAAGAAGAAGCGCGCCAGATCGTCCGCCGATCCAAAGCATTCACAGTCATCCAAGGTCAGCTCTACAAAGAAAGCGTCACCGAAGTCGCCCAGCGCTGCGTCGACCCAGAGGAAGGTCGACTGATCTTGGATGAAATCCAATCGGGAACTTGCGGCCACTGTCGTGGTTCTAAGTCTGACAGTAAGGGTAGGGGGTACGAATGGAGAGGCAAGGCCCTAGCTATGATGAGGTAGTACACAGGGAGTTAGCGAGTTCAGGCCCTTCTCGGAGGAAGTAATAGCCCTACGTCTTGGTGCCCGGAGGCTTGGTCGACTGATATGTGTATGCGTGTGTTACCGAGGTGCGAACCCTTGTTCTGGAGGAGGGGGGTGGCTGATATAGTGTGCCAGGACCCCAGCCATGCTCCACGTTACCAAGGGTTTAAAGGTACATTAAGGCAGGCGTTACTGATAATGCCTGCAGTAAAGGATAATTAAGGTATTTAATGCCGTGAGTAAATATAGGACTGTTGCTATTCCAAGAGGCGCTTGACCTTCAGAGGTCGAGTGCCTGATCCGGTCGAGTGGAGTTGAGTCGTCCTGCGTACATGAGTCAGTCGAGTGAAGTGTCTCCTTGGACCGTCTCAGTCGACTGTCTCTACTGTCATGGGTCTTGTCTTTTGATCTTCTAGGGTAGTGACCTTGGGTGGGGTACCTCGGTCAGGCCTGTGACCCTACCCTAGGTCTGTAACCTCGTCAGTAGCCCCCGAATGGATTGAGGCTTGAGCAAGGGGATGCTGAGGGAAGCTCTGGTTTTGGTTCAACATCCTTGGGGTATATTGTTTCGGAGCTCGTGACTTGGGCAGGCTCCCTCAGTTGTGTCTTGGTCGCCTCGATCGATTCTGAAGCCATCAGTGAATTAGTTGCTTCTCGCGTCGACTGGACCTCTTGCGTCGATTGGACTCCTTGCGTCGACTGGATTTTGCGCTAGGCGTCGTGCACCGTGAGCGCGCGCCATTTTCGACGGGATCGGTTGCCCTCTGGTCGCCGGATTCGGCGGGGCTTTCGAAATTTGGGGAAGTGCGCGGGGCGGGACGTGCCGCATCAATCGGAGAGATGCGGTTCGAACGCCTCGATTCCCGCGCCTCCTTTTTCGCCACGTATCGCGTCAGCGTCTGTTACGGGATCGGATAGGATTGCTCGGGGACACCGGTCAGCCACTCGACCGAGCCGTTATAAAGGCGCGCCGAGCCCGCAGCGGGGGGCACTCTGCGCCCAATCTTCTCCCGTTCGCCTCGGCTTCTCTGCAGCGCTCTTGTTTCTCCGCTGCGCCCCCGTTCCTTCCTGCCTCTCTCCGCAGCGACCACCGTCGCGCGAGCCATGGGGAAAGATAAGACCGCGGCCATGGAGCGCTCCAAGAAGGCGGCGTCGGGGAAGGGGAGGCAAGCTGGCCGGAGCGGTTCGTCGTCGAGGTCCGGACTCCCCGCTGGATGGATCCAGGGGGATTGGATCCGGTCCACCGTCGTGGTGGAGGATCTCGAGGAGCTGGAGGAGGAGGGTTGATCGCCAGCGGCTCCTGGCGGGCGCTGGGGGGAGAGCTCGAGCCCCGACCGCAGGAGGGCGAGTGTGTACTCCACGCCACCCACGTCGACCGAGGTTTTTCTACGCCCCCGCATCCCTTCTTCCGCGCGTTCTTGATCTTCTTTGGTGCCCATTTTCATTACTTTACGCCCAACTCCATCGCCTTCCTCTCCGCCTTCGTTTCTATGTGCGAGAACTTCCTCGGTTGCCAACCGCACTGGGGCTTGTTCAAACACATCTTCACCTGCCGCTCGCAAACCGTCAAGAGGGTGAACCCGAGTGACGGCAAGACGCACGTCCTCCAGGCGTGCGGCGGGCTCGGGATTCAGCTTAGGAATAGGAGCGCCTTTCCTCCCATGAACCTTCCGGAGTCGATTCGGGGCTGGCAGTCGACCTGGTTTTATTACAAGGACAGTCCGACTCCGGGTCAGTCGACTGGCCTTCCTCCATTTACTCTAGGTCGAGCCAGCCCACCTCCTTCGATGGTAATGAGCAAGGCTGAGAGGGCCGAAGTAGACATGTTGATGGAGAGGGTCGTCCAGCTAGTCCGCGAGGGGGTCACGGGGATGGACCTGTTTGAGGTGTATCTCGCGCGAAGGATCCAACCGCTTCAAGCCCGGGACCAGCCGATGTGGCTGTACTCCGGCACCGACGACTCGTCGCGAGTCCACCCAGAGGCGGCCGACCCGAAGTACGTGGTGCAGTGCTTGAAGAGCATCACCGGGAACAAGGACAACCCCAGGGGGTCTGGGAGGATCATCCCGTTCGACGCTGACCACCTGCCAGACAAGGTTAGTCTTCTGCTTCCGAGTGACGTGTCTGTCGACTGGTTTGAGATTTGTATGGATGGGTCTGACTGGTATTTGGTCAAACTTCTTTTCTTTGCAGATCTATACAGAGCTGTACTCGCTGCCCAACGGGGACTTGGACCAGGAGGGCGAGGAGGGCACGGGCGACGCCACCGAATGGAAGTCGGAGGAGGAGAGCGAGGAGAGCGAGGATTATAGCAGCGGGGAGGAGGTCGAGTCACCTCCCCGTGTCGAGCACCGATCCAAGGAGAAGAACGACCCAGGGGCCGCACGCCTCCAAGCGGGTCCCTCGGGGTCATGGACACCCAAACGCACTCGAACGACCACTCCCGACCCAGCCGAGAAGACACCCAAGCAGCCCAAGGTCGCCACCACCAAGCCTCGGAAGGCCCTGCCTAGGATTAAGGTGGATGTACCCATCGCCTCCACGTAAGTGTTACTTGGACTTATTTCCTTCTATTTCTTGGAGGTCGACTGCAACTTTAGTCGACTCATCTCTTGACTGAATCTTCCAGAGCCGCTGCTTCCACGACCTCGATGGACATCGACCGGGGTCGAGACGACGAGGAGACCGCGGATGCCGCGACATCTCGCGCAGGTGCGGGCTCTATGAGACTTGTCTTATCCTTCTTTTCTTTCGCGGGCAACGGTCGACTGACTTAGTTCTCCACCTGATCTGAAGTGCCACGCCTCGTCATAGAGCTGCCGGATGATGACGAAGACGAGGAGCAGTTGGGAGGGGACCGCCGGCGCGCAGGGAAGAAGGGCCGGAAGGTGCCTTCTGGCTCAGAGGCCCAGCGACAGGAGGACGCTGCCCGAGCCACGGTTTCTTTCGCCGTCCCTGTGTCGATCGTGCGTGCTGTTGACACATCGCCTGCGCCGAACGTCGACCCAGCGCCCGCCCCGACGCCTGCGCCGAACGTCGACCCAGCGCTCGCTCCAGTTGTCGACCCAATGCCAACTCCAGCCGTCGACTCAGCGCCGGTTCGTGCCGTAGATCCAGCGCCCGCGCCTGCGGCCGACCCGACGCCCGCCGCTTCATCAGTCCTCTTCTCTACCTACCGCCTCCCGGAGGACCCTGTGGGGGCGGCTCAAGAAGTCGTTCGCCAGGCGGAGGTGATGATGGGGAGGACGAAGGCGGCGTATGAGGCCAGCATGGCGGCTTACGATGCCAGCTCTGCTCTTCGGGCTAACGTCCAGGTACGTTGTCTTCATTGAAGTAGTCTTTGATTTCGAGAGAATCTGCTTGTTTTGCTTCGTGAGATACCACACCCACTTGGTGTTCTTCTTTTCCTCTCTTCTTTGAGCTCGCGCCGGACTGACCTTGGCCGAGTGAAACCAGTGGGGGCACGCTCAGTGCACCCACTGGGTGTAGTCCCCGAGTCCGTGGTCGACTGCTGGCGGTCGGCCATGGTCTTATTATAGAACTTCCTTGTTGTTGGTTGTTTTTTTGGGCTCGCGCCGGACTGACCTTGGCCGAGTGAAACCAGTGGGGGCACGCTCAGTGCACCCACTGGGTGTAGTCCCCGAGACTGCGGTTGAGTGTTTTGACTCTACTGTAGTCTTATAATCTTGCTTTGTTGTGTTGATGCAGAAATCTTGCGAGTTTGGGGCCAAGTTTGCAGATCTTGAGCAGAAGCAAATCCAGCTTAATCTTGACTTGCAGTTGGCTCGGGACCACCTGAAGAAGACGCAGGATGATGCGGCTGGTAACTTACTCCTATCTTCTGTCGACTGACTTTTCGATAGGTGTGCCTTGTGTTCCTTCATGTTCATCTGTCCAGTGGCGACTTTGGTAGGCCAACTGAAGGCAACCTTGGAGCAAAAGGATCTCGACCTGGCGGCGGCGCAGCAGGCGGCTCAGGAGAAGTCGGAACTGGTGGCGAAGAAGCAAGCTTCCGTGGGTGCGCTCGAGGCGGAGATCATCCGAATGAGAGGCTCACTCGACGCGGCCAACCAAGAGGTGACTCAGCTGAAGAAGTCCAAGGCCGTCCTGAACGACAAGTATGAGGCTCTCTTTCGGAAGAGGGTTGATCTCGAGGCGTATCTGGGCGACATCACCAAAAAATGGTACCTCGTGCTCGAAGGTATGTCTCCTTCGGCTTGGTTAAAATTGAATCGGTCGACCCGTATCTTATCCGTTGACTCGACTTGCTGTTTTTGGTGCAGAGTTCTGTCGTAACTTCGAAGAGGAGACTGGACGGGTCGAGACTGGCTTGGACCCAACCAACTCCATCGTGAAGGATGAGGTGTCCATAAATATACTGGGGCTGGAGTCCCGCCTCACTGCGGCCACGGATTATCTGGGACGACTGAAGGCAGTGATGGCCCGAATCGACACCGCGCTCTGGAGGTGGATCGCGCAGGAGAACGACCTCGAGTCCTTGATAACTCGACTCAACGAGATCCCCGACCGAGTGCGGGAGTGGAAGAAGTCGGCGGCCCGGGGAGGAGTGTAACATCCCAAATTTTCAATTTGGAATGTTATACATAGATCATAATTGCATTTCATTGTTTTGCATTTTTTTTATTCAAGGAGTTCCTCGAAATTCTAAGCAATTCAAGGACCTACGGAGAGAGTTGGGGATTTTACCGTTTTCTTATTTGAGTTTGCTCGAATACCGGTACGAGGACAGTGTGATTCTAATTATTTTCTCTCCTAAAAATATTTCTAAATAAAATAAATGAGCGGAGATAATATGACTTCTCCAAAATAACAGAAATATTGGAGGAAAAAATATTAAAATCACTTTTGGAATTTTTTTGGATTTACTAGCAAAAAAGCCTGTGCGTTGCAACGGGTGAAAAATATACACAGACCTAACGCAATAAACATGGATCAAGAAGGAGTCGAGCCGATAATTAGAAACATCAAATAATCATCTATACAAAATGGAGAACTCATCTTCTTTCCATCTGTTTCAAGACATGCTGCAAAAAAAAATTCTCAGCTGAAGATGAGAACGGTCAATGGTGTATATATACTCCCTCCGTCCCATAATATAATAACGTTTTTAACACAGTGTTAAAAACGTTCTTATATTATGGGACAGAGGAAGTAGTTAGGAAGTATCATTAGGCTAGACCATGATCGTGAGTACATGCAGTATGATATCCATTACCTAGGAGACAAAATCTGGTGCTAGCAGGACTTTAGCTCCAAATTCTTCCCTAAGATGGAAATTGGAGTAGTTTAGTGCACCATGGATGTAAGGGGGTTACAATACAGAATCTATGTAATCTAGGGATATTTAGGGCTGCTCGGTGCTTAATACTCCTATTTGATTCCAGTATGTGAACTACGCATAGAGCAAAATCAGACTATACATGCACAGTATTCTCTAGCTTGAAACAGATTAAGGAGACCACCTATATAATGTAAAAGCACGTATCTCTCCTTTTCATTTACAAATATTGGGTTACATAAAAAAATTGTTCTGTTAAAAAAACATATAATTATTCAGCTATTGGTACTTAAAGGTTGTCAAGGTAGTTGAATATGTCCTCGCAAAAAAAAGGTAGATAAATATGTTGCCATCACGCCAAGGTTCTTTCCCTTTCCGCATTTATAGAGCTCTTGGTGCACATATATATTTGAGAAGTGCAGAAGGGAAATCATGAGTGTCAGGCCCAAGTAATATCATCTTTCAATCCATTGTACTAATCTTTAGTAAAAAAAATGATGTCACTTAGTAATTACCATATCCGATTGATTGGAATACCTGCACTTGAACTTTAATTAACACGTGGTTACGAAAGTGGCAACTGATAAAGAACCACATCAGTTGCTTCTCTCATCTTACACATGAAACCCTCTGTTCTTCCATGTCGTGAAAAGGGGAAGTCTTTTTGTCAGTAAGATTGAACACAAACAATCTGTACAATTGACGACAGAAAGGTCTGTGCCAACCTTCTAGCTCACAATCAATTATCATAACCAAACTGAGTAAATTATTTAAGAACCTCAAGCAGTAAGAAAAAGAGGAAAAAATAAGCAAACAGGGAGAAATTAGGATGCATTTGGGTAGAATTCGAGAGAAGGGGCCGGGCGGACTTGCGTTGTTTCTCTCTTAATAAAGCGCAGGCGCCTGTACTCATGGTTCTCCCAAAAGGCGACTGTTGATCCAGCTGGAAGAACATGGATTATGACTCACGTTTTGATCCGGACTGTGCTTTACTTTCACTGAGACGTTCAGTCCAGTTGTGTCGTACTTTCGGGTGAAAGCGATCTGCAAAACCAGGGTCCGTTTGCTCCCAGATGAAATGCCGCGGGGACCAATCTGCAAGTACAAAGCTAGCTTGTGCAACCAGATCAATCCAGCTGCAATGCGCCAAGAGCATGCGCAAAGTACATCATGCCGGAATCAATCTATGGTCAAGGGAATAAAATGATCTGTATACCTGCATGCGTTGTATATGGTGAATCCATCAGCTAGCTCGTCTGCACTTGCATATCTTGCCGCGTAAGGTCAGTTCGGATAGACGCAGAAGCTACTTTTCCCAATGGTGCTTACATGTAGTCCGTGCATGCCGAGGAATAGCTCCACGGGCAGCATAAGGAACGGCCATTGGACGCGACGGTCATTGTCGCACCTGGCATCTGGCGTTAGCCCAGCAGCAACTCCTAGCAATCTTTGGGCGGCAAGCCTCGTGTCGACCACCGACGGTCCCGGGGATCCGTCTCCCACCGGTGCCAGGGCAGGCGAGGCTTAGCAGCAAGAGCCGCTCGGCATTGTACTCTTCTAACACGCTGGCGGCGAGAGACTCGGGTCAGCGGCTCCAGGATGCGTCCCCGACGATTAGTTTCTATTCTCCTGGTTCGATTTGAGGAGCAAATCAATGGGATTCGCTAACCGTGACGTTCTCTTTATTGCAGCAGATTGGTTTTGGAGTTAGAGTTGTATACACAATGGACTAATAATAGAAAGCGATGGACCAGGAAACATACCAAAAAAATAGGACAACCACGTATAGCCTAGTATAGACAGCGATGGACAACCATGTATAGCTTTTACTTATTACGGACGAAAGGGCTCAGATAAATTAGTACCACCTCTGATATATCTTTTAAAAGTCAAACTGAAACTTTTAAAAGTCAAACTGAAAGCGTAAATTCACGGAAAGAAGCGTATTGTGACGGTGAACCCGACAAACTCGTTCCGTGCTTTATTATTAGGTAAAGATTTTCGGATTTATTTGCATAGGAAAAATACGCGTTTTTCAAAATTGTATTTAGGTCCAGGAAAAATGTTCACTTTGTCCTAAATATTATTAGAGGACGGTGAAAATTTATTTCGGGAATTTTGAAGTCCGTTTGGTATTTCTTTTGTTAGTTTTACTGCGCCGGGACTCTATTTAAAAAAAGGGAACCGACTAGGACTAGTAAAGGACCAGGACTCTCGGCTTTAAATAAGCCAGAGCCTGCCCGTTTCGCCCGCCAGCCCGCAGCGCCCCGTCGCCCCCAAACCCTAGCCGCCGCCGCCGCCGTGCAACGCCGCCGCCAGCCCACCGCCGCCGCCGCCCGCTTGCCTCGCCGCCCGCGCCGCAGCCCGCCGCCGCCGCCGCCCGCTCGCCTCGCAGCCCGCCGCCGCCGCCACACCCGCCGCCCCGAACCGCCGCCGTCGCCAGAGCCGCCGCCGCACGCCGCCCCGCCCGCCGGAGCCACCGGAGTCGCCGGAGTCGTCGAGGTAGTTTTCTTTTTAGAAAAAACCGATCGGTTTAGAAATAAACCAGTAGATTTCGTTTTTTTATTAGATCGGTTTGGTTTTTTATTTTTTTTCGCCGGTTCAGTTAAATAGCGGACGTTCGTCCGTACGTTCGTTTTAACGAACGGTTTTCGTTAGTTAACCACAGACAGCGAACGTTCGTTCGTTAGCCTGTTCGTCGTTTTTCTTTTTCGGGGTATTTAAACCGTGATTTTTCCGATCGTGATTTCTGCCCTGAACTTGTTTTTCATTTTTCTTTTTGCTCGAGAGTCGGAATCAGGTGATTCAAAATCCCAGATCTTCGTCTCAAAGCCCTCTTTACGTTAGATCAACTTGAACAAAGTTTTGGCTAATGTAAAATTTGACTTTAGGCCAACTAGCAATTCGGAGCTCGTTTCTTTTGCAGTTTGAGTTTCATTGCTTCTTTCGAGTTGATTCTTTTTGCAAACCGGAGTTCTTAAGTTGAACTTTCTGGTTAGATCTCTTATTTGAGTTTTATCCGTGCATTAATTAAGTACTTATTGTATGCTTGTTTGTTTGATAACGATAGAGTACCCGGAGTGTGCCGCTTGCTACTTTGAGTCTCTAGGTTTTGCGGATCATCAGCAAGGCAAGTAACACTTTGATCATGCTTTCCAATTACCCAGTTTTCATTGCATTAGTCAAACCCTCACACAATGCATGAGTAGGATCAATTAACTTTTGGGATTGGGAAGTAGTTTGAGGTAGTACCTATTACCTGCATTACATTCAAACCCTTGGGAGTTACTTCTACGTTTGCTGTTAGGACATGCTATGCTCGTAGACGTGGTTTGGGTTTGAGTGAAATCCATGACATATGTGAGTTGTTAATTAATGGTTCAACTTAAGGTGGCAACTTTAATACACATCTGGGTGGATTGAGGCATTTGGTTATTCCAGGGTTGCCTGTTTTTCTTTTGGACCGCCACCCAGGCTCAAAGGGATCATGAGATTTTTCATACTAGAAACTTCCGTGTGCAGCCACATGCCAATATGTGCTCTGGCATAGTTGAGTAAGTTGTGGGAAACCTTTCCATGATGGGCTAGCAGATGTAGTTTGGTTTTGTAGGTGTACCGGCCTATCTATCTGGTTAAGGGGACCTCTTCGGAAAGACTGTGTCTCGGTCATCCGTTTCTCAAACACCATGCAGTGCGAGAAACCAAATGGAGGCGATCGAGTCTTGTGGGTAAAGTGCACAAACCTCTACAGAGTGTACAAACTGATCATGATTAGCCGTGTCCCCGGTTATGGACGTCTTGAGTATCTGGTACTTGGATTATCATGTGCATCTCAACATGTTACTTTAAATTAATTTTGTTGGGTTTAATGATTACTTTTAATTGGGGTTGAGAGGATGTCTATCTTCTCAACGATGTTTCAACTACCATGATAGTTAATTAAAATAAATTCCTTTGAAGTAGGGAAAAATTGGCTTTACGCAAAAACTTAACCATAGAGCTTTCCACCAGCCATATTGCATATAGTATAGCTTTACCTTTATTGCATCTCTTATGTTACCTTGCCAACATATTCCATGTGCTGACCCGTTTTTCGGGCTGCAACGTTTCATGTTGCAGACTTTTCAGACGACGAGTAAGATGCCCTTTTTAGGTCGTGGTTCTATACTCAGTGATGCCGCTGGAGTTGATGAACTCACTTATCTTCCAAGCCTTCCGCTGTTATCGTATTAGATGGCCTTCAGCCATGATTTTTGTAATAAATTCATCGTTGAACTATCGATGTAATAAGTGTGTGATTGCTACTCTGTTATAAATCCTTCAAGTACCATGCATGTCAGCATTACTGATCCAGGGATGACACTGATGCATGGAGATCAGACTATTTGAGGTCTGTTCGCTATAAGATGGTATTAGAGCACACGCTGACTGTAGGACACGACCACTAAGACAAGCCCTAGAACACTATCCACTCTTTTCTCTTCTGACTCCTCATCTTTTCTATTCTTTAGGATGGTGGAAGCAAAGCACAAGTTCATGCAACCGGATGATGATACACCTTTTGGACGACACTTGAAGGAAGTCACAGATATCTACACATTGATTACCAAGTTTCACTGGAACCTACAATGCCACTCTACCCGAGGAGGAGCGTTGGTTGATTCAAGCTCAAGTTCCAGGAAGGACGTTCGCACCCGTCACCTCACTCATAGCATTTTCCTTTAATGCACCTACATGGAGCCTAGGAAGGAGTATGGCAGCCCACATTGCTATGGGAAGGATTGGAGAAGTCTACAAGCAGGAGCTAAAGGACACCATCTACCAGATTTGTGGACGCCGAGATGAGAATTGGGATATTATCAGCACTCGGAAGGGTATATCCATTGCCGCATTCATCCAGGAGTTGAACCACCACATTCGTCGCCAGGAGCACCAAATGTGTGCTGGGATGATAGATTTGAAGAAGGCCCTAAATAGGAATTTGGAGCTAGAAGAAGAACTCAAGTCTACACGCGACGGTTATGAGGAGGAGATGAAGATACTTGTGGAGAAGAATGATGATTTGACTCGGAAGTTAGGGATACTCATGGGAGAAGAAGACGAGGAAGAAGAACCCAAGGAGATTCCACCGGAAGATTATATCATCATAGATGACACAGATTCGGAAGCTGAGGATAGCAAGGATGAAGACTATGAAGATGAAGCTGGGGCAGATATTATGGAATCCTCTGCCGATCAATATTTTTAGATGAGCACCCTGTGACTAGTAGTTTACCTCCATATATTAGATTTAGAGCACCTTTGTAACGATTGTTAGATTTGTAAGACCTTGTTTGAAATTGATTGGTGTGATATGATTGTGTGTTTGTCTCATGTGCATATGGGTAGTGATTTTCCTTTAGACCTCTATTCTATTCTAATATCTTCCCTCTACACCCATCAGATGCCTCCAAGACGTGAATTCGAGTTTCCCCCTGAGCTCACCCAGTTGATCCAGCAGCAGAACACCCTGATGCAACTTCTTGTCCAGAACACCCAGAACAATCAGAACAACAACAACAACAACAACAACCCTCCACCACCACCACCTGTGGACAACCTGACACGTTTCTTAAGGTTGCAACCACCCGTGTTTGCTAGCAGCATCGAACCAATTGTGGCTGATGACTGGCTACGCAAGATTGGAAGGGATTTGACCACCGCCAATTGCTCGGATGCTGAGAAGGTGCGATTTGCCGCACACCAGTTGTTTGGACCAGCCGCAGCATGGTGGGAAAATTACACAGCCACTTATCCCATAGCCAATATGACTTGGGATCAGTTTCAGCAAGCTTTTCGTACTACCCACGTCTCAACTGGAGCCATGAGTATGAAGAAGCAGGAGTTTCGCAATTTGCGCCAAGGGAATCGTACTGTGGCCCAGTACGTGGATGAGTTTAGTACCCTATCTCGTTACGCCCCAGATGATGTGGCCACCGATGCCAAGAAGCAGTAGAGATTTATGGAAGGGCTGAATGATGAGATGAGTGTGCAGCTGATGGTGGCAACTTTCAATAACTATCAGGAGTTGGTTGACCGAGCCCTGATGATTGAAAGGAAGCACCAGCAGATTGACAGTCGCAAGAGGAAGTATGGGCAAGGAAAGTATAATTCTGGAGCTCAGCAGAAGCCTCGCTTTACCCCTAAAGCAGTAGGACAGTTTCAGCATACCCATGGAGGAAGTAGTTCACACAACCATCATGGCACCAAGAATGGCAATGGCAATGGTAATGGGAATGGAGCCAATGGAAACCAGAACCGCCCTGCACCGTCCACACCCACCAAGAGGGATTTTAGCCATGTCACCTGTTACAAGTGTGGGGAGACTGGACATTATGCCAATGAATGCCCAGAGGTTAAGAATGGGAACGGCAATGGAAGCGCCAGGAAGAAGCCCAACCCGTTCAACAAAGGACAAGTGAACCACGTGACCGTGGAGGAGGTAGAAGAGCAACCAGATGCTGTTGTCGGTAAGTTTTTGGTTAAGACATTTACCGCAATAGTTCTTTTCGATACTGGTGCATCGCATTCATATATTTCAAGGGGATTCGTAAATAGACATAGGATGTCCACCCGAGTTCTTAAGACCCCCATGTTAGTAAGTTCACCTGGAGCAGATTATATGGCACACCAAGGATGTTTTCAGACGCCATTGATCATAGGACGCCATACTTTCCCCTCTGACCTAATAGTTCTGGAGTCACAAGGATTGGATGTGATATTAGGTATGGATTGGCTATCGAAGTATGGTGGTAACATTGACTGTGCCAGTAATTCTATTTTGCTCACCACCCCGGAGGGAAAAAGGATTAAGTATGTATCTAGGCATTCGCCTACAAGGACTCAAGTACATTCTCTCACGGGAGTTGTTCAGGAGGAAGTGCCAGTAGTGAAGGATTATCCGGATGTGTTTCCAGAGGAGTTACCTGGCATGCCACCGGATAGAGATATAGAGTTTTTGATTGAACTTTTGCCAGGCACCGGGCCAATTTCTAAGAGACCATATAGGATGCCCGCAAAGGATTTGGAGGAGATAAAGAAGCAGATTAAGGAGTTACTGGATAAAGGATTCATACGCCCAAGTTCTTCGCCTTGGGATTCGCCAGTACTTCTAGTGGAGAAGAAGGATGGATCGTTAAGAATGGTTGTTGATTACCGAAGATTGAATGAAGTAACGATCAAGAACAAGTACCCAATGCCAATTATCAACGATCTGTTTGATAGATTGCAAGGAGCTAAGGTATTTTCTAAGATCGATCTGCGATCAGGGTACCATCAGTTGAAGATTCGAGAGCAAGATATCCCTAAGACGGCCTTTACCACTAGGTATGGGTTGTACGAGTATACCGTTATGTCGTTTGGTCTGACCAACGCACCGGCCTACTTTATGAACCTGATGAACAAAGTGTTTATGGAGTATTTGGATAAGTTCGTCGTAGTGTTCATATATGATATTTTGATCTTCTCGAAGGATGAAGAGGAGCATGAAGAGCATTTGCGTTTGGTATTGGAGAAGCTCAAAGAACATCAGTTGTATGCCAAGTTTAGCAAATGTGAGTTTTGGTTGAAGGAAGTCGGATTCCTCGGACATGTTATATCCGGAGAAGGAATAGCAGTAGATCCCGCCAAGGTGGAGACTATGACCAATTGGGAAGCACCGACGACCGTTGGACAGATCCGGAGTTTTCTTGGACTCGCAGGATACTGCCGGAGATTTATCGAGAATTTCTCGAAGATTGCAAAGCCAATGACGGAGTTGTTGAAGAAGGAAACCAAGTTCAGTTGGACTGAAGAATGTGAGACTAGTTTCCAGGAGTTGAAGAAAAGGTTGGTCTCATCCCCTGTGTTGATCCTGCCAGATCAACATAAGGATTATGAGGTGTACTGCGACGCTTCACGTCGAGGACTTGGAGCTGTTCTTGTGCAGGAAGGAAGAGTTGTTTCGTATGCTTCACGACAACTGAAACCTCATGAGATGAACTATGCCGCCCACGATTTGGATTTAGCAGTCGTAGTGCATGCATTGAAGATGTGGAGACATTTTCTCATAGGAAACCATTGTGAAGTATATACGGATCATAAGAGTCTGAAGTATATATTCACTCAGAAGGAGCTGAATCTTAGGCAAAGGAGATGGCTAAAACTCATTAAGGATTATGACATGAGATTGCATTATCACCCTGGAAAAGGCTAACGTAGTAGCTGATGCGCTAAGCCGTAAGAGCCATGTCAATACCCTAATGATGGAGGAGTTTCCAAAGGAGTTAGCCGAGGACCTACGAGAACTACGTTTGGAGATAGTTCCGAGAGGCTATGTAGCAACACTAGAAATCCAGTCTACCTTGATGGATAAAATCAGAGAAGCTCAGAAAGATGACAAGGAGATTGTCGCTATAAAGGAGAGGATGAGCGAAGGAAAAGCTAAAGGATTCCGTGAGTATGAGCACGACACCTTATTGTTTGAGGATCGAATCTATGTGCCCAATGACCCGGAGATTAGGAAGTTGATTTTACATGAGGCCCATGATTCACCATACTCGATTCACCCAGGAAATACTAAGATGTATTTGGATTTGAAGGATATTTTCTAGTGGACCGGTATGAAGAAGGATATTGCGGAGTATGTAGCAGTTTGTGATATATGTCAGAGAGTAAAGGCAGAACATCAGAAGCCAGCAGGATTGTTACAACCTATGCCAATTCCTGAATGGAAGTGGGAGAAGCTTGGTATGGATTTTATCACCGGATTGCCCTGGACCAAAGCAGGATATGATTCAATCTGGGTAGTAGTAGTCCGATTGACTAAGGTAGCCCACTTTATCCCGGTAAAAACCACATATACCAGTGCGAAGTTGGACAACATATACATGACCAGAATTGTATGTCTGCATGGAGTTTCGAGGAGCATCGTATCAGATAGAGGAACCCAGTTTACCTCAAAGTTCTGGAATCAGTTACATGAAACTTTGGGTACCAGGCTAGAGTTTAGCACCGCGTTTCACCCGCAGACAGATGGACAGACGGAGAGAGTCAATCAGATTCTGGAGGATATGTTGAGAGCCTGTGCATTAGATTATGGATCTAGTTGGGATGACAACTTGCCTTACGCAGAGTTCTCATACAACAACAGTTACCAGGCCAGTTTGAAGATGGCACCGTTCGAGGCATTGTATGGAAGGAGATGCCGAACACCGTTGTCGTGGGATGAAGTTGGAGACCGACAGTTGTTTGGACCAGACGTAATCAAAGAGTCTGAGGAGAAGGTGAAGTTGATCCGAGATAGACTGAAGGTAGCTCAGTCTAGGCAGAAGAGTTATGCCGACTCGAAGCGCAAGGAGATAACCTATGAGATCGGAGACAGAGCGTACTTGAGGGTATCGCCTCTGCGAGGAGTTAAACGTTTCGGAGTTAAAGGGAAGCTAGCCCCGAGATTTGTGGGACCTTACCGTGTTTTGGAATGCATGGGAGAGGTTGCCTATAAGTTGGAATTGCCCGAAGGATTGTCAGGAGTGCACGACGTGTTTCACGTTTTGCAGCTTAAGAAGTGCCAAGCGGAGATGGCCGATATACTGCTTAGAGACACAGTACCCCTGGAAACAATTCAGTTGGACAGTGACCTGACCTACGAGGAGAAGCCCGTTAAGATTCTCGAATTTTCGAGTAGAGTTACTCGCAGCAAAGTTAACAAGTTTTACAAAGTTCAGTGGAGTCACCACACCGAGGAAGAAGCTACCTGGGAGCGAGAAGATGATCTACGCAAGGACCACCCACACCTGTTCTCTAGCCAAGTCGAATCTCGAGGGCGAGATTCATTCTAAGGGGGGTAGTTTTGTAACATCCCAAATTTTCAATTTGGAATGTTATACATAGATCATAATTGCATTTCACTATATTGCATTTTTTTTATTCGTGGAGTTCCTCGAAATTCTAAGCAACTCAAGGACCTACGGAGGGGGTGGGGTTTTTTACCGTTTTCGTATTTGAGTTCGCTCGAATACTGGTACGAGGACAGTGTGATTCTAATTATTTTCTCTCCTAAAAATATTTCTGAATAAAATAAATGAGCGGAGATAATATGACTTCTCCAAAATAACAGAAATATTGGAGGAAAATATTAAAATCACTTTTATAATTTTTTTGGATTTATTTTCGGATTTATTTACATAGGAAAAATACGCGTTTTTCAAAATTGCATTTAGGTCCGGGAATAATGTTCACTTTGTCCTAAATATTATTAGAGGACGGTGAAAATTTATTTCGGGAATTTTGGAGTCCGTTTGGTATTTCTTTCATTAGTTTTACTGCGCCGGGACTCTATTTTTTTAAAAAAAGGGAACCGACTAGGACTAGTAAAGGACCAGGACTCTCGGTTTTAAATAAGCCACAACCGGCCCGTTTCGCCCGCCAGCCCACAGCGCCCCGTCGCCCCCAAACCCTAGCCGCCGCAGCCGCGCAACGCCGCCGCCGCCCGCTCGCCTCGCCGCCCGCGCCGCAGCCCGCCGCCGCCGCCACATCCGCCGCCCCGCGCCGCCGCACGCCGCCGCCGTCGCCGGAGCCGCCACCGCACGCCGCCCCGCCCGCCGGAGCCGCCGGAGTCGCCGGAGTCGTCGAGGTAGTTTTTTTTTTAGAAAAAACCGATCGGTTTAGAAATAAACCAGTAGATTTCGTTTTTTTATTAGATCGGTTCGGTTTTTTAATTTTTTTCGCCGGTTCAGTTAAATAGCGGACGTTCGTCCGTACGTTTGTTTTAACGAACGGTTTTCGTTAGTTAATCGCAGACAGCGAACGTTCGTTCGTTAGCCTGTTCGTCGTTTTTCTTTTTCGGGGTATTTAAACCGCGATTTTTCCGATCGCGATTTCTGCCCTGAACTTGTTTTTCGTTTTTCTTTTTGCTTGAGAGTCGGAATCAGGTGATACAAAATCCCAGATCTTCGTCTCGAATCCCTCTTTACGTTAGATCAACTTGAACATAGTTTTGTCTACTGTAAAATTTGACTTTAGGCCAATTAGCAATTCGGAGCTCGTTTCTTTTGCAGTTTGAGTTTCGTTGCTTCTTTCGAGTTGATTCTTTTTGCAAACCGGAGTTCTTAAGTTGAACTTTCTGGTTAGATCTCTTATTTGAGTTTTACCCGTGCATTAGTTAAGTACTTATTGTATGCTTGTTTGTTTGATTGCGATATAGTACCCGGAGTGCGCCGCTTGCTACTTTGAGTCTCTAGGTTTTGCGGATCATCAGCAAGGCAAGTAACACTTTGATCATGCTTTCCAATTACCCAGTTTTCATTGCATTAGTCAAACCCTCACACATTGCATGAGTAGGATCAATTAACTTGTGGGATTGGGAAGTAGTTTGAGGTAGTACTTATTACCTGCATTACATTCAAACCCTTGGGAGTTACTTCTACGTTTGCTGTTAGGACATGCTATGCTCGTAGACATGGTTTGGGTTTGAGTGAAATCCATGACAGATGTGAGTTGTTAATTAATGGTTCAACTTAAGGTGGCAACTTTAATACACATCTGGGTGGATTGAGGCATCTGGGTATTCCAGGGTTGCCTGTTTTTCTTTTGGACCGCCACCCAGGCTCAAAGGGATCATGAGATTTTTCATACTAGAAACTTCCGTGTGCAGCCACATGCCAATATGGGCTCTGGCATAGTTGAGTAAGTTGTGGGAAACCTTTCCATGATGGGCTAGCAGATGTAGTTGGGTTTTGTAGGTGTACCGGCCTATCTATCTGGTTAAGGGGACCTCTTCGGAAAGACTGTGTCTCGGTCATCCGTTTCTCAAACACCATGCAGTGCGAGAAACCAAACGGAGGCGATCGAGTCTTGTGGGTAAAGTGCACAAACCTCTGCAGAGTGTACAAACTGATCATGATTAGCCGTGTCCCCGGTTATGGACGTCTTGAGTATCTGGTACTTGGATTATCATGTGCATCTCAACATGTTACTTTAAATTAATTTTGTTGGGTTTAATGATTACTTTTAATTGGGGTTGAGAGGATGTCTATCTTCTCAACGATGTTTCAACTACCATGGTAGTTAATTAAAATACATTCCTTTGAAGTAGGAAAAAATTGGCTTTATGCAAAAACTTAACCATAGAGCTTTCCACCAGCCATATTGCATATAGTATAGCTTTACCTTTATTGCATCTCTTGTGTTACCTTGCCAGCATATTCCATGTGTTGACCCGTTTTTCGGGCTGCAACGTTTCATCTTGCAGACTTTTCAGACGACGAGTAAGATGCCCTTTTTAGGTCGTGGTTCTATACTCAGTGATGCCGCTGGAGTTGATGGACTCACTTATCTTCCAAGCCTTCCGCTGTTATCGTATTAGATGGCCTTCAGCCGTGATTTTTGTAATAAATTCATCGTTGGACTATCGATGTAATAAGTGTGTGATTGCTACTTTGTTATAAATCCTTCAAGTACCATGCGTGTCAGCATTACTGATCCAGGGATGACACTGATGCATGGAGATCAGACTGTTTGAAGTCTGGTCGCTACAAGGAGATGACGTGGCACTGTCACTCGGGGGCTTAGCTGCGACCCCGTGACTCACCTAAGTTACAACCATTTACTCCGAGTGAAGAGCAACCCTGCCACTCGGGGGCTTAGCTGCGGTCCTCCAAGCTACGCTACAAGCACAAAGCGGCTCGGTCCTTCGAACTCCGCCACAAGTACAACGTAGCTCGGAATCGCCTAAGTTACAACCATCCACTCCGAGTGAAGAGCGACCCTCTCACTCGGGGGCTTAGCTGCGACCCCGTGACTCGCCTAAGTTACAACCATTTACTCCGAGTGAAGAGCAACCCTCTCACTCGGGGGCTTAGCTGCGGTCCTCCAAGCTACGCTACAAGCACAAAGCGGCTTGGTCCTCCAAACTCCGCCACAAGTACAACGTAGCTCGGAATCGCCTAATTTATAAACATCCCGCTCCGAGTGAAGAGCGACCCTCTCACTCGGGGGCTTAGCCGCGACCCCGTGACTCGCCTAAGTTACAACCATTTACTCCGAGTGAAGAGCAATCCTCTCACTCGG
>LR738710.1:247145855-247343973 GCA_902687465.1 Secale cereale
GCTACAAGTACAAAGCGGCTCGGTCCTCCGAACTCCACCACAAGTACAACGTAGCTCGGAATCGCCTAAGTTATAAACATTCCACTCCGAGTGAAGAGCGACCCTCTCACTCAGGGGCTTAGCCGCGACCCCGTGCCTCGCCTAAGTTACAACCATTTACTCCGAGTGAAGAGCAATCCTCTCACTCGGGGGCTTAGCTGCGGTCCTCCAAGCTACGTTACAAGTACGAAGCAGCTCGGTCCTCCGAACTCCGCCACAAGTACAACGTAGCTCGGAATCGCCTAAGTTATAAACATTCCACTCCGAGTGAAGAGCGACCCTCGCACTCGGGAACATAGCTGAAGACGTCGACTCGAAGATTCAAACAACCAGAAGAAGAGCGACAAACCAGAGGATCAAAATCAAATAAAAGCCCCGCAAAGATCGGGCAAGAGTACTTGGGCCACAGACCCACCAGAGTTTAATGATTACAAATCCACGCGGCATTCCGCGGCGAATGAGATTAATGTATCAAAGTCATGGCTCGGGAGGAGGCGGGCTTGCGGGCGCAACGAATTCATCTAGATCAATCCCATCGACGATGCGAGTGGCGGCTTCCAGGAAAGTCTCCATAAACGACTGGCATTGGAGCTCCTTCGTGTTTGCGACCTTCAGCGCAGCAAGCTTCCTCTCCTTCACCTCCCTACAGTGCACACGGACCAAAGACAGCACCACGTCATCTCCTCCCCGGGCCGCCGACTTCTTCCACTCCTGCACTCGGTCGGGGATCTCGTTGAGTCGAGTTATCAAGGACTCGAGGTCGTTCTCCTGCGCGATCCCCCTCCAGAGCGCGGTGTCGATTCGGGCCATCACTGCCTTCAGTCGTCCCAAATAATCCGTGGCCGCAGTGAGGCGGGACTCCAGCCTCAGTATATTCATGGACACCTCGTCCTTCACGATGGAGTTGGTTGGGTCCAAGCCAGTCTCGACCCGTCCAGTCTCCTCTTCGAAGTTACGACAGAACTCTGCACCAAAAACAGCAAGTCGAGTCAACGGATAAGATACGGGTCGACCGATTCAATTTTAACCAAGCCTAAGGAGACATACCTTCGAGCACGAGGTACCATTTTTTGGTGATGTCGCCCAGATACGCCTCGAGATCAACCCTCTTCCGAAAGAGAGCCTCGTACTTGTCGTTCAGGACGGCCTTGGACTTCTTCAGCTGAGTCACCTCTTGGTTGGCCGCGTCGAGTGAGCCTCTCAGTCGGATGATCTCCGCCTCGAGCGCACCCACGGAAGCCAGCTTCTTCACCGCCAGTTCCGACTTCTCCTGAGCCGCCTGCTGCGCCGCCGCCAGGTCAAGATCCTTTTGCTCCAAGGCTACCTTCAGTTGGCCTACCAAAGCCGCCACTGGACAGATGAACATGAAGGAACACAAGGCACATCTATCGAAAAGTCAGTCGACAGAAGATAGGAGTAAGTTACCAGCCGCATCATCCTGCGTCTTCTTCAGGTGGTCCCGAGCCAACTGCAAGTCAAGATTAAGCTGGATTTGCTTCTGCTCAAGATCTGCAAACTTGGCCCCAAACTCGCAAGATTTCTGCATCAACACAACAAAGCAAGATTATAAGACTACAGTAGAGTCAAAACACTCAACCGCAGTCTCGGGGACTACACCCAGTGGGTGCACTGAGCGTGCCCCCACTGGTTTCACTCGGCCAAAGTCAGTCCGGCGTGAGCCCAAAAAAAACCAACAACAAGGAAGTTCTATAGTAAGACCATGGCCGACCGCCAGCAGTCAACCACGGTCTCGAGGACTACACCCAGTGGGTGCACTGAGCGTGGCCCCACTGGTTTCACTCGACCAAGGTCAATCCGGCGCGAGCTCAAAGAAGAGAGGAAAAGAAGAACACCCAGTGGGTGTGGTATCTCACAAAACAAAACAAGCAGATTCTCTCGAAATCAAAGACTACTTCAATGAAGACAACGTACCTGGACGTTAGCCCGAAGAGCAGAGCTGGCATCGTAAGCCGCCATGCTGGCCTCGTACGCCGCCTTCGTCCTCCCCATCATCACCTCCGCCTGGCGAACGACTTCTTGAGCCGCCCCCACAGGGTCCTCCGGGAGGCGGTAGGTAGAGAAGAGGACTGATGAAGCGGTGGGCGTCAGGTCGGCCGCAGGCGCGGGCGCTGGATCTACGGCACGAACCGGCGCTGAGTCAACGGCTGGAGTTGGCATTGGGTCGACAACTGGAGCGAGCGCTGGGTCGACGTTCGGCGCAGGCGTCGGGGCGGGCGTTGGGTCGACGTTCGGCGCAGGCGATGGGTCGACAGCACGCACGGTCGACACAGGGATGGTGAAAGAAACCGTGGCTCGGGCCGCGTCCTCCTGTCGCTGGGCCTCTGAGCCAGAAGGCACCTTTCGGCCCTTCTTCCCTGCGCGCCGGCGGTCCCCTCCCAACTGCTCCTCGTCTTCATCGTCATCCGACAGCTCTATGACGAGGCGTGGCACTTCGGATCAAGCAGAGAACTAAGTCAGTCGACCATTGCCCGCGAAAGAAAAGAAGGATAAGACAAGTCTCATAGAGCCCGCACCTGCGCGAGATGTCGCGGCATCCGCGGTCTCCTCGTCGTCTCGACCCCGGTCGATGTCCATCGAGGTCGTGGAAGCAGTGGCTCTGGAAGATTCAGTCAAGAGATGAGTCGACTAAAGTTGCAGTCGACCTCCAAGGAACAGAAGGAAATAAGTCCAGGTAACACTTACGTGGAGGCGATGGGTACATCCACCTTAATCCTAGGCAGGGCCTTCCGGGGCTTGGTGGTGGCGACCTTGGGCTGCTTGGGCGTCTTCTCGGCTGGGTCGGGAGTGGTCGTTCGAGTGCGTTTGGGCGTCCGAGACCCCGAGGGACCCGCTTGGAGGCGTGCGGCCCCTGGGTCGTTCTTCTCCTTGGATAGGCGCTCGACACGGGGAGGTGACTCGACCTCCTCCCCGCTGCTATAATCCTCGCTCTCCTTGGTCTCCTCCTCCGACTTCCATTCGGTGGCGTCGCCCATGCCCTCCTCGCCCTCCTGGTCCAAGTCCCCGTTGGGCTGCGAGTACATCTCTGTATAGATCTGCAAAGAAAAGAAGTTTGACCAAATACCAGTCAGACCCATCCATACAAATCTCAAACCAGTCGACAGACACGTCACTCAGAAGCAGAAGACTAACCTTGTCTGGCAGGTGGTCAGCGTCGAACGGGATGATCCTCCCAGACCCCCTGGGGTTGTCCTTGTTCCCGGTGATGCTCTTCAAGCACTGCACCACGTATTTCGGGTCGGCCGCCTCCGGGTGGACTCGCGATGAGTCGTCGGTGCCGGAGTACAGCCACATCGGGTGGTCCCGGGCTTGAAGCGGCTGGATCCTCCGTGCGAGATACACCTCAAACAGGTCCATCCCCGTGACCCCCTCGCGGACTAGCTGGACGACCCTCTCCATCAACATGTCTACTTCGGCCCTCTCAGCCTTGCTCACTACCATCGAAGGAGGTGGGCTGGCTCGACCTAGAGTAAATGGAGGAAGGCCAGTTGACTGACCCGGAGTCGGACTGTCCTCGTAATAAAACCAGGTCCACTGCCAGCCCTGAATCGACTCCAGAAGGTTCATGGGAGGAAAGGCGCTCCTATTCCTAAGCTGAATCCTGAGCCCGCCGCACGCCTGGAGGACGTGCGTCTTGCCGTCACTCGGGTTCACCCTCTTGACGGTTTGCGAGCGGCAGGTGAAGATGTGTTTGAAAAAGCCCCAGTGCGGTCGGCAACCGAGGAAGTTCTCGCACATAGAAACAAAGGCGGAGAGGAAGGCGATGGAGTTGGGCGTAAAGTAATGCAACTGGGCACCAAAGAAGATCAAGAACGCGCGGAAGAAGGGATGCGGGGGCGTAGAAAAACCTCGGTCGACGTGGGTGGCGTGGAGTACACACTCGCCCTCCTGCGGCCGGGGCTCGAGCTCTTCCCCCCGGCGCCCGCTAGGAGCCGCGGGCGATCAACCCCTCTTCCTCCAGCTCCTCAAGATCCTCCACCACGGCGGTGGACCGGATCCAATCCCCCTGGATCCATCCACCGGGGAGTCCGGACCTCGACAACGAACCGCTCCGGCCAGCTCGCCTCCCCTTCCCCGACGCCGCCTTCTTGGAGCGCTCCATGGCCGCGGTCTTATCTTTTCCCATGGCTCGCGCGACGGCGGTCGCTGCGGAGAGAGGCAGGAAGGAACGGGGGCGCAGCAGAGAAACAAGAGCGCTGCAGAGAAGCTGAGGCGAACGGGAGAAGATTGGGCACACAGTGCCCACCGCTGCGGGCTCGGCGCGCCTTTATAACGGCTCGGTCGAGTGGCTGACCGGTGGCCCCGAGCAATCCTATCCGATCCCGTAACAGACGCTGACGCGATATGTGGTGAAAAAGGAGGCGCGGGAATCGAGGCGTTCGAACTGCATCTCTCCGAATGATGCAGCATGTCCCGCCCTGCGCGCTTCCCCAAATTTCGAAAGCCCCGCCGAATCCGGCGACCAGAGGACAACCGATCATGTCGAAAACTGCGCGCGCTCACGGCGCACGACGCCTAGCGCAAAATCCAGTCGACGCAAGGAGTCCAATCGACGCAAGAGGTCCAGTCAACGCGAGAAGCAACTAATTCACTGATGGCTTCAGAATCGATCGAGGCGACCAAGACACAACTGAGGGAGCCTGCCCAAGTCACGAGCTCCGAAACAATATACCCCAAGGATGTCGAACCAAAACCAGAGCTTCCCTCAGCATCCACTTGCTCAAGCCTCAATCCATTCGGGGGCTACTCACTAGGTTACAGACCTAGGGTAGGGTCACAGGCCTGACCGAGGTACCCCACCCAAGGTCACTACCCTAGAAGATCAAAAGACAAGACCCATGATAGTAGAGACAGTCGACTGAGACTGTCCAAGGAGACACTTCACTCGACTGACTCATGTACGCAGGACGACTCAACTCCACTCGACCGGATCAGGCACTCGACCTCCGAAGGTCAAGCGCCTCTTGGAACAGCAACGGTCCTATATTTACTCACGGCAGTAAATACCTTAATTATCCTTTACTACATGCGTTATCAGTAACGCGTGCCTTAATGTACCTTTAAACCCTTGGTAACGTGGAGCATGGCTGGGGTCCTGGCACACTATATAAGCCACCCCCCTCCTCCAGAATAAGGGTTCGCACCTCTGTAACACACGCATACACATATCAGTCGACCAAGCCTCCGGGCACCGAGATGTAGGGCTATTACTTCCTCCGAGAAGGGCCTGAACTCGCTAACTCCCTGTGTACAACCTCATCATAGCTAGGGCCTTGCCTCTCCATTTGTACCCCTACCCTTACTGTCAGACTTAGAACCACGACAGGAGTAACAAGGCGGGGTTGCTGAAAATTTGGATCAAGGGCGAGCAGATATTTTTTAAATTGCGAGGGAAGCAAAGGCGGGAGTAAAATGCCGGGACTACTGAAAATTTGAATCAGGGGACTGAAGCAGAGAGGGAGAAACGGATATCGCACATGGTCCGCACATACTAATCGTGTGCTATCAAATATTAAAACCTTCTAGGCGGTAGATATTTTTGAGATTACGAGGCTGTAGATATTTTTGAGATTGCGAGGGATGCAGAGGTGGGAGTATTTGGGGAGAAGCAGTGTACTTGACACACCGGTTGTGGACTATAGCCCATGTCCCCCATCGCCGATGTCGGACCCCGAGGTAGGACCTCGTCGGCTGCTAGATCCGAGGGAGGACGGGGAAGTCCTTGAACCAACGTAGGGGCGCGGCGGCGGGTAGATCGAGGGACCGGCGATGGAGCGATAGAGCCCGCTGAGGACAACGGGGACACCTCGCCGGTGTCGGGTGAAGAGGCCACAATAAACCTCTTTTTTGCCATTGGCTCCTCGAGCTACCCAGCACATAGGCAGGGGTTGAGGACGGAAGCGACGGCGATGGCGGTGACCTACCAATGGTTTCGGGTGTGGTGTGTGTCTGTGTGAGCGGAGGTTTTGGGGAGTGTGTGGTGTGTGTGGAGGGGGGCAATGTGGTGTCTGAGGAAATACCGTGGCAACTGAAAATTTTACTAGGCGGGAGTAACAAGGCGGGATTACTGAAAATTTGGATCAAGGGCGAGCAGATATTTTTGAGATTGCAAGGGATGGAGAGGCGGGAGTAAAATGCCGGGACTACTGAAAATTTGAATCAAGGGACTGAAACAGAGCGGGAGTAACAGACATCGCACATGGTCCGCACATACTAATCGTGTGCTATCAAACATTAAAACCTTCCAGGCGGTAGATATTTTCGAGACTACGAGGCAGTAGATATTTTCGAGATTGCGAGGGATGCAGAGGCGGGAGTATTTGGGGAGCGAGCGGTGTGCTTCACATGCCAAATGTGGACTGTAGCCGACGCACCTTCTTGCGTAAGCCATAGGCATACTATACACCGACGACGCTCCAGGATATTTTGTACTGCATCTCACAGGGTTGGTGAGAATAAACTGTGTGTGATCTACTTGATTTTTCGTCTTGATTTGAATTACATAATGGGGTCACAGCTGCAATGGACGGTGTTTGAATTGCTAGAACTTTTATCTGCAGTGAACATGCAACTATAGGTGTGTGTCAAAAAATTGGAAATATTCAGGTTTCATTTGGCCATTTTTATGCATTAACTTGGTTTTCTAGGCATTTTAGGTGCACGATTCAAAATTAAACTACATGCACATGCTCCGGTGCACCAACATGGCTCGCAAAATCATATATGTGTCCATGGGTTTATGCTTATGTCCCATGCAAGAAATGGGGATGAATTTCGAACACCACGGCACCGTGACTCTTCGGCAAATGTTGAGGTGCTCGGTTTTAAAATTCTAGTAAATCTAAAACTCGTCTGAAATTCATGAAACTCGACATGATATCATGGAACGGCATCGACGTGTCGCGGTAAAAATATTGTCCCATTTGGGCAGGTTTGGGTATAAGGTTCTCGCAAACCAGAGCTTCTCTCATAACAAGTTTGATGGTTTCGGTAGGGAACGTGCCACCTTGGGGGACGAAACAATATATGTTGCCTCTTCTTACTTTCAATTCTTTTTCTAGTGTCAACATAGAACAACATAAGTGTTGTGTTAATTTTAGGAATTTTTTGGGGCTCGTTTGGACATTTTTATAAATTAACTGAGTTTTCTATGCATTTATGTGCATAATTCAAATTTGAACTACATGCACATGATCTAATGCAAATAAATTGGTTGAAAATTCAAATATGTGTCCTTGGTTGCATGCTTAGGTCACATGCAAGAAATGGGAATGAATGTCAAACACCCTGCCACCGTCACTCGGCCGCAAACATTGAGGTACCTGGTTTTTAAATCTTAGTAAGTCCAAAACTCGTCTGAAATTCATGAAACTTGGGATGCTACCACGGAGCGGCATCAACATGCCATGGTAAAAAAATTGTCCCATTTGGGGCAGGTTTGGGTATGAGCTTCTCACAACGAGCCTCATTGTTTCGGTAGGGAACGTTTCACCTTTCTGGATGAAATGATATATGTTGCCTCTGCTTTATTTCAATTTTTTCTCTAGCGTCAACATAGAACAACAGGAGTGTTGTGTTAAATTTTACGAATTTTTCGGGGCTCATTTGGACATTTTTATACATTAACTAAGTTTTCTATGCATTTATGTGCATATTTCAAATTTGAACTACATGCACATGCACATGCACATGCTCTAATGCATATAAATTGGTTGAAAATCCAAATTTGTGTCCTTGGTTATATGCTTAGGTCTCATGCAAAAAATAGGAATGAATGTCAAACACTCTGCCACCGTCACTTGGTCGCAAACATTGAGATGTCTGGTTTTTAAATTCTAGTAAATCCAAAACTCGTCTACAATTCATGAAACTTGGCATGCTATCATGGAGCGGCGTCAACATGTCGTGGTAAATTTTTTGTCCCATTTGGGGCAGGTTTGGGTAGAAGCTTCTCACAAACCATAGCTTCTCACAACAAGCCTGATGGTTTCGGTAGGGAACGTACCACCTTTCGGGACGAAACGATATCCGTTGCCTCTTATTGCTTTCAAAAAAATTCTAGTGTCAACATAGAACAACATGAGTGTTTTGTTAAATTTTGAATTTTTTTGGGGGTTCATTTGGACATTTGTATACATTAACTGGGTTTTCTAGGCATTTTATGTGCATAATTCAAATTCGAACTACATGCACATGCTCTAGTGCATATAAATTGGTTGAAAAATCAAATATGTGTCCTTGGTATAAGCTTCTTGCAAACTGGAGCTTCTCTCGAGAAGACTCGTGGCTCCCGAGGGGGGAAGTGTCACATTTTTGTGCGAAACGATATACGCTGCCTCCGCCCCACCCCCTTGATTTTTTACAGAGGCAACATAGAACTATATGAGCACCGTGTTAAAATTTGGAATTATTCCGGGTTCGTTTGGACTTTCTTATACATTAATTGAATGCCTGGTCATTTAATGTGCATAATTCAAATTTGAACTACAAGCACATGCTCTAGTGCACCAAAGTTGGTTGAAAAATCACATGTGTATCCTTGGCTGAATTTTTAGGTCCCATGCAAGAAATGGGAATGAAATTCAAACATCTAGACGTCGTGGCTCGGCTGGAAAGATTGAGAAACTTGGTTTTTAATTATGTAAATCCAAAACACGCCTGACAATCATGAAACTTGGCATGGTGTCATGACATGGCACCTACATGATGTGGTAATATTTTTGGCCAAATTGGGACAAGCTTTGGTACAAGCTTCTTGCAAACCGAAGCTTCTCTCAAGAAGGCTCGTGGTTCCGAGAGGGAACGTGTCACCTCCGTGTGCGAAACGACATACACTGCCTTCACCCACCTTGATTTTTTTACATAGGCATCTTAGACCAAATAGGAGTTTCATGGTAAATTTTGGAATTATTCCGGGTTCGTTTTGCCTTTTTATACATTAACTCATTTTCTAGGCATTTAATGCACATAATTCAAATTTGAAGTACAAGCGCATGCCCCAGTGCGCAAAAGTTAGTTAGAAAATCATTTATGTGTACTTGGGCGAACTACTAGGTCCCATGGAAGAAGTGGGAATGGAATTCAAACATCTGGGTGTCTTGGCTCGGCCGGAAACATCGAGAAACTTCATTCTAAAATTCATTTAAATCCAAAACTCGCCTGAAAATCATGAAACTTGCCATGGTGTCATGACATGGTACTGAAGGAAATATGCCCTAGAGGCAATAATAAAGATGTTATTTGTATTTCCTTATATCATGATAAATGTATTTTATTCATGCTAGAATTGTATTAACAGGAAACTTGATACATGTGTGAATACATAGACAAAATAGTATGTCCCTAGTATGCCTCTACTAGACTAGCTCATTGATCAAAGATGGCTATGTTTCCTAGCCATAGACATGAGTTGTCATTTGATCAACAGGATCACATCATTAGGAGAATGATGTGATGGACTAGACCCATCCGTTAGCATAGCACTATGATCGTTTAGTTTTACTGCTATTGCTTTCTTCATGACTTATACATGTTCCTATGACTATGAGATTATGCAACTCCCGAATACCGTAGGAACACCTTGTGTGCTATCAAACGTCACAACGTAACTGGGTGATCATAAAGATTCTCTACAGGTGTCTCTGAAAGTATTCGTGGTGTTGGCATAGATCAAGACTGGATTTGTCACTCCGAGTGTCGGAGAGGTATCTCTAGGCCCTCTCGGTAACACACATCATAATAAGCCTTGCAAGCAAAAGACTAATGAGTTAGTCACGACATGATGTATTACGGAACGAGTAAAGAGACTTGCCGGTAACGAGATTGAACTAGGTATAAAGATACCAACGATCGAATCTCGGGCAAGTAACATACCAATGACAAAAGGAACAACGTATGTTGTTATGCGGTTTGACCGATAAAGATCTTCGTATAATATGTAGGAGCCAATATGAGCATCCAGGTTCCGCTATTGGTTATTGACCGGAGATGAGTCTCGGTCATGTCTACATAGTTCTCGAACCCGTAGGGTCCGCACGCTTAACGTTTGATGACGATCGGTATTATGAGTTTATGAGTTTTGATGTACCGAAGGTAGTTCAGAGTCCCGGATAAGATCACGGACATTATGAGGAGTCTCGGAATGTCCGAGACGTAAAGATTGATATATTGGACGACTATATTCGGACACCGGAAGTGTTCTGGAAACTTACGGAATTTACCGGAGTGCCGGGAGGGTTACCGGAACCCCCCGGGGGAATGATGGGCCCTGGTGGGCCATAGGGGAGAGAGAGGGCAGCAGCCAGGAGGTGGCGCGCCCCCTCCCTGGGGGCATTCCGAATAGGACTAGGGGAGGGGGGCGCGGCCCCTCATTCCCCCTCCCTCTCCCTCTCCTTCCTTCCCCCTCTCCTTCTTGGTGGACTCCTACTAGGAATAGGATTGCAATCCTATTCCTAGTAGGATTGCCTCTCTAGCCGCACCATAGAGGGCCGGCCAGCCTCCCCCCTTGCTCCTTTATATACGGGGGCAGGGGGCACCCAAAGACACACAAGTTGAATTGTTTTAGCCATGTGCGGTGCCCCCCTCCACAGAAACACACCTCGGTCATACCGTTGAAGTGCTTAGGCGAAGCCCTGCGCCGGTAGATACATCATATCCGTCACCATGCCGTCGTGCTGGCGAAACTCTCCCGTGAAGCTCAACTGGATCAAGAGCTCGTGGGACGTCATCAAGCTGAACGTGTGCTGAACGCGGAGGTGTCGTACGTTCGGTGCTTGATCGGTTGAATCGCGAAGAAGTTCGACTACATCAACCGCGTCACTTGACGCTTCCGCTCCCGGTCTACGAGTGTACGTAGACACACTCTCCCCTCTCGTTGCTATGCATCTAGTAGATAGATCTTGCGTGATCGTAGGAAAATTTTAAAATACTACGTTCCCCAACAGTGGTATCATGAGCCAGGTCTATGCGTAGATGATATGCACGAGTAGAACACAATGAGTTGTGGGCGATACTAGTCATACTGCTTACCAGCATGTCATACTTTGCTTCGGCGGTACTGTGAGATGAAGCGGCCCGGACCGACATTACGCGTACGCTTACGCGAGACTGGTTTCACCATTATGAGCACTCGTTTCTTAAAGCTGAATCAAGTGTGGCTACGCCCGGTCCTTGTGAAGGTTAAAACAGCACATACTTGACGAAACATCGTTGTGGTTTTGTATGCGTAGCTAAGAACGGTTCTTGCTAAGCCCGTAGTAGCCACGTGAAACTTGCGACAACAAAGTAGAGGACGTCTAACTTGTTTTTGCAGGGCATGTTGTGATGCGATATGGTCAAGACATGATGAGATATACGGTTTTGTATGAGATGATCATGTTTTGTAATGTTGTCGGCAACTGGCAGGAGCCATATGGTTGTCGCTTTATTGTATGAAATGCAATCGCCATGTAATTGTTTTACTTTATCACTAAGCGGTAGCGATAGTCGTAGAAGCAATAGTTGGCGAGACGATAACGATGCTACGATGGAGATCAAGGTGTCGCGCCGGTGATGAAGGTGATCATGACGGTGCTTTGGAGATGGAGATCAAAAGCACAAGATGATGATGGCCATATCATGTCACATATTTTGATTGCATGTGATGTTTATCTTATTATACTTCTTGTTTTGCTTAGAACGACGGTAGCATTATAAGATGATCCCTTACTAAATTTCAAGGTATAAGTGGTCTCCCTGAGTATGCACCGTTGCGAAAGTTCGTCGTGCCGAGACACCACGTGATGATCGGGTGTGATAAGCTCTACGTTCAAATACAACGGATGTAAGCCAGTTTTGCACACGCAGAATACTCGGGTTAAACTTGACGAGCCTAGCATATGCAGATATGGCCTCGGAACACTGGAGACCGAAAGGTCGAGCGTGAATCATATAGTAGATATGATCAACATAAGATGTTCACCATTGAAACTACTCCATCTCACGTGATGATCGGACATGGTTTAGTTGATTTGGATCACGTGATCATTTAGATGACCGGAGGGATGTCTATCTAAGTGGGAGTTCTTTAAGTAATTTGATTAAATTGAACTTTAATTTATCATGAACTTAGTTCTGATAGTTTTTGCATATCTATGTTGTTGTAGATCAATGGCCCGTGCTACCGTTCCTTTGAATTTTAATGCATTCCTAGAGAAAGCTAAGTTGAAAGATGATGGTAGCAATTACACGGACTGGGTCCGTAACTTGAGGATTATCCTCATTGCTGCACAAAGGAATTATGTCCTTGAAGCACCGCTAGGTGACAAGCCCCCTCCCGCTAATGTAGACGCTTTGAACGTCTGGCAGACGCGGTCTGATGACTGCATGATAGTTCAGTGTGCCATGCTTTACAGCTTAGAACTGGGACTTCAACGATGTTTTGAACGTCATGGACCATATGAGATGTTCCAAGAGTTGAAGTTAATATTTCAAGCAAATGCCCGGATTGAGAAATATGAGATTTCCAATAAGTTCTACAGCTGCAAGATGGAGGAGAATAGTTCTATCAGTGAACACTTGCTCAGAATGTCTGGGTACTACAATCATATGACTCAACTTGGTTGCAAAGTTGACGAGAGTAGTGTTATTGATAGAGTTCTTCAATCACTGCCAACAAGCTATAAAGGCTTCGTGATGAACTATAATATGCAAGGGATGCAGAAGACAATTCCCGAGCTCTTCGTTATGCTCAAGGCTGCGGAGGTAGAAATCAAAAAGGAGCATCAAGTGTTGATGGTTAACAACACCACTAGTTTCAAGAAAAAAGGCAAGGGAAAGAAGGGGAACTTCAAGAAGAATAGCAAGATAGTTGCTACTCCCGCGAAGAAACCCAAGTCTGGAGCCAAGCCTGAAACTGAGTGCTTCTACTGCAAAGGGACTGGACACTGGAAGCGGAACTGCCCCAAGTATTTGGCGGATAAGAAGGATGGCAAGGTGAACAAAGGTATATATGATATACATGTTATTGATGTGTACCTTACTAATGCTCGTAGTAGTACCTGAGTATTTGATACCGGTTCGGTTGCTAATATTTGTAACTCGAAACAGGGACTACGGATTAAACGAAGATTGGCTAAGGACAAGGTGACGATGCGCGTGGGAAATGGTTCCAAAGTCGATGTGATCGCCGTCGGCACGCTACCTCTACATCTACCTTCGGGATTAGTTTTAGACCTAAATAATTGTTACTTGGTGCCACCGTTGACCATGAACATTATATCTGGATCTTGTTTGTTGCGAGACGGTTATTCATTTAAATCAGAGAATAATGGTTGTTCTATTTTTATGAATAATATCTTTTATGGTCATGCACCCTTGAAGAGTGGTCTATTCTTATTGGATCTCGATTGTAGTGATACACATATTCATAATATTGAATCCAAAAGATGCAAGGTTAATAATGATAGTGCAACTTATTTGTGGCACTGCCGTTTATGTCATATTGGTGTAAAACACATGAAGAAACTCCATAGTGATGGACTTTTGGAATCACTTGGTTATGAATCACTTGGTGCTTGCGAACCATGCCTCATGGGCAAGATGACTAAAACTCCGTTCTCCGGAACTATGGAGCGAGCAACAGATTTGTTGGAAATCATACATACTGATGTATGTGGGCCAATGAGTGTTGAAGCTCGCGGCGGGTATCGTTATTTTCTGACCTTCACTAATGATTTAAGCAGATATGGGTATATCTACTTAATGAAGCACAAGTCTGAAACATTTGAAAAGTTCAAAGAATTTCAGAGTGAAGTAGAGAATCATCGTAACAAGAAAATAAAGTTTCTACGATCTGATCATGGAGGAGAATATTTGAGTTACGAGTTTGGTCTTCATTTGAAACAATGTGGAATAGTTTCACAACTCACGCCACCCGGAACACCACAACGTAATGGTGTGTCCAAACGTCGTAACCGTACTTTATTAGATATGGTGCGATCTATGATGTCTCTTACCGATTTACCACTATCGTTTTGAGGTTATGATTTAGAGACAGCTGCATTCACGTTAAATAGGGCACCATCTAAATCTATTGAGACGACACCTTATGAACTATGGTTTGACAAGAAACCAAAGTTGTCGTTTCTTAAAGTTTGGGGCTACGATGCTTATGTGAAAAAGCTTCAACCTGATAAGCTCGAACCCAAGTCGGAGAAATGTGTCTTCATAGGATACCCAAAAGAGACTGTTGGGTACACCTTCTATCACAGATCCGAAGGCAAGGTATTCGTTGCTAAGAATGGATCCTTTCTAGAGAAGGAGTTTCTCTCGAAAGAAGTGAGTGGGAGGAAAGTAGAACTTGATGAGGTAATTGTACCTTCTCCTGAATTGGAAAGTAGTACATCACAGAAAATTGTTCCAGTTATTCCTACACCAATCAGTGAGGAAGCTAATGATGATGATCATGAAACTTCAAATCAAATTTCTGCTGAACGTCGTAGATCAACCAGAGTACGTTCCTCACCAGAGTGGTACGACAACCCAGTTCTAGAAGTCATGTTACTAGACCATGATGAACCTACGAACTATGAGGATGCGATGATGAGCCCAGATTCCGCAAAATGGCTTGAGGCCATGAAATCTGAGATGGGATCCATGTATGAGAACAAAGTGTGGACTTTGGTTGACTTGCCCGATGATCGACAAGCCATCGAAAATAAATGGATCTTCAAGAGGAAGACCGACGCAGACGGTAATGTTACTGTTTACAAAGCTCAACTTGTTGCGAAAGGGTTTCGACAAGTTCAAGGAGTTGACTATGATGAGACTTTCTCACCTGTAGCGATGCTTAAGTCTGTCAGAATCATGTTAGCAATTGCCGCATTTTATGATTATGAAATCTGGCAAATGGATGTCAAAACTGCATTCCTAAATGGATATCTCAAAGAAGAGTTGTATATGATGCAACCAGAAGGTTTTATCGATCCAAAAGGTGCTAACAAAGTATGCAAGCTCCAGCGATCCATCTATGGACTGGTGCAAGCATCTCGGAGTTGGAATATACGCTTTGATGAGGTAATCAAAGCATATGGTTTTATACAGACTTTTGGAGAAGCCTGTATTTACAAAAAAGTGAGTGGGAGCTCTGTAGCATTTCTAATATTATATGTGGATGACATATTGTTGATTGGAAATGATATAGAATTTCTGGATAGCATAAAAGGATACTTGAATAAGAGTGTTTCAATGAAAGACCTCAGTGAAGCTGCTTATATATTAGGCATCAAGATCTATAGAGATAGATCAAGATGCTTAATTGGGCTTTCACAAAGCACATACCTTGATAAAGTTTTGAAGAAGTTCAAAATGGATCAGTCAAAGAAAGGGTTCTTGCCTGTGTTACAAGGTATGAAGTTGAGTAAGACTCAATGCCCGACCACTGCAGAAGATAGAGAGAAAATGAAAGTCATTCCCTATGCCTCAGCCATAGGATCTATCATGTATGCAATGATGTGTACCAGACCTAATGTATGCCTTGCTATAAGTGTAGCAGGGAGGTACCAAAGTAATCCAGGAGTGGATCACTGGACAGCGGTCAAGAACATCCTGAAATACCTGAAAAGGACAAAGGATATGTTTCTCATATATGGAGGTGACAAAGACCTCGTCGTAAACGGTTACGTCGATTCTAGCTTTGACACTGATCCGGATGACTCTAAGTCACAAACTATATATGTATTTTTATTGAACGGTGGAGCTGTCAGTTGGTGCAGTTCTAAGCAGAGCGTCGTGGCGGGATCTACGTGTGAAGCGGAATACATAGCTGCTTCGGAAGCAGCAAATGAAGGAGTCTGGATGAAGGAGTTCATATCCGATCTAGGTGTAATACCTAGTGCATTGGGTCCAATGAAAATCTTTTGTGACAACACTGGAGCAATAGTCTTGGCGAAGGAATCCAGGTTTCACAAGAGAACAAAGCACGTCAAAAGACGCTTCAATTCCATCCGCGATCTAGTCAAGGAGGGAGACATAGAGATTTGCAAGATACATACGGATCTGAATGTTGCAGACCCGTTGACTAAGCTTCTTCCACGGGCAAAACATGATCACACCAGGACTCCATGGGTGTGAGGATCATCACTTTGTAATCTAGATTATTGACTCTAGTTCAAGTGGGAGACTGAAGGAAATATGCTCTAGAGGCAATAATAAAGATGTTATTTGTATTTCCTTATATCATGATAAATGTCTTTTATTCATGCTAGAATTGTATTAACCGGAAACTTGATACATGTGTGAATACATAGACACAATAGTATGTCCCTAGTATGCCTCTACTAGACTAGCTCATTGATCAAAGATGGCTATGTTTCCTAGCCATAGACATGAGTTGTCATTTGATCAACGGGATCACATCATTAGGAGAATGATGTGATGGACTAGACCCATCTGTTAGCATAGCACTATGATCGTTTAGTTTTACTGCTATTGCTTTCTTCATGACTTATACATGTTCCTATGACTATGAGATTATGCAACTCCCGAATACCGTAGGAACACCTTGTGTGCTATCAAACGTCACAACGTAACTGGGTGATCAAATAGATGCTTTACAGGTGTCTCCGAAAGTATTCGTGGTGTTGGCATAGATCAAGACTAGGATTTGTCACTCCGAGTGTCGGAGAGGTATCTCTAGGCCCTCTCGGTAACACACATCATAATAAGCCTTGCAAGCAAAAGACTAATGAGTTAGTCATGAGATGATGTATTACGGAACGAGTAAAGAGACTTGCCGGTAACGAGATTGAACTAGGTATAAAGATACCGATGATCGAATCTCGGGCAAGTAACATACCAATGACAAAAGGAACAACGTATGTTGTTATGCGGTTTGACCGAGAAATATCTTCATAGAATATGTAGGAGCCAATATGAGCATCCAGGTTCCGCTATTGGTTATTGACCGGAGATGAGTCTCGGTCATTTATACATAGTTCTCGAACCCGTAGGGTCCGCACGCTTAACGTTTGATGACGATCGGTATTATGAGTTTATGAGTTTTGATGTACCGAAGGTAGTTCGGAGTCCCGGATGAGATCACGGACATGACGAGGAGTCTCGGAATGTCCGAGACGTAAAGATTGATATATTGGACGACTATACTCAGACACCGGAAGTGTTCTGGAAAGTTTCGGAATTTACCGGAGTGCCGGTGGGGTTACCGGAACCCCCCGGGGGAATGATGGGCCCTGGTGGGCCATAGGGGAGAGACAGGGCAGCAGCCAGGAGGTGGCGCGCCCCTTCCCTAGGGGCAATCCGAATAGGACTAGGGGAGGGGGGCGCGGCCCCTCTTTCCCTCTCCATCTCCCTCTCCTTCCTTCCCCCTCTCCTTCTTGGTGGACTCCTACTAGGAATAGGATTGCAATCCTATTTGTAGTAGGATTGCCTCTCTAGCCGCACCATAGAGGGCCGGCCGGCCTCCCCCCTTGCTCCTTTATATACGGGGGCAGGGGGCACCCAAAGACACACAAGTTGAATTGTTTTAGCCGTGTGCGGTGCCCCCCTCCACAGAAACACACCTCGGTCATACCGTTGCAGTGCTTAGGCGAAGCCCTGCGCCGGTAGATACATCATATCTGTCACCACGCTGTCGTGCTGACGAAACTCTCCCGTGAAGCTCAACTGGATCAAGAGCTCGTGGGACGTCATCAAGTTGAACGTGTGCTGAACGCGGAGGTGCCGTACGTTCGGTGCTTGATTGGTTGAATCGCGAAGAAGTTCGACTACATCAACCGCGTCACTTGACGCTTCCGCTCCCGGTCTACGAGGGTACGTAGACACACTCTCCCCTCTCGTTGCTATGCATCTAGTAGATAGATCTTGCGTGATCGTAGGAAAATTTTAAAATACTACGTTCCCCAACAGGTACGAGACCGCGTGGTAATTTTTTTGTACGATTTGCGAAGGTGCACAATCAACAAAGTCATTTTGGAACTAGTGTTGTCACATTACAAATTGGAAACACAAGTATTATTGAAACCGTGGGCATTCTACCTACCAATTCCATGCCGCCACGCGTCCCCTTTTTTATTGGCTAGGAGGTGTCATGCGGGGTACTCATCGAGAGGAGAGCCCTTTGACCTCTATCCGCCGCCCACCTCCCTCCCAACATCTCCATTAATGGCACCCGAGCCCCTATTTCATGGCATGGCTATGTCTCACTCGACTGAGATTTAAGAGAGAAAATAAAATCTAAAAAGAAAGTTTTGCACGGATCTTGATGTAAGATATGACGGACCTATATAGCGTCGACTACGACTTATAGCAAGACTGATGACTATAAGGACGACGAAAGTGGATAATAATTGTCTTACATATTTAGGAAGATAATCAAAAAGCCACATGCGGCAACGCCCGAAATACACAAGGGCTAAAGAAGAAGGAACTAGTCTCTGCGGTGAGCGGTGATGAGCTCTTTCATGTCCTCAATACGCTGCTTGAGAGCATCCATAGATTCTTCTAGCAGCCTTCGATGCTCGATGCGGAGCATGTCATTCTCATCCATAAGTTTCTTGATAATGAAGCCGGTCCTCTTCAACAAGGCAGTGATCTCATCATGCTCGTGCCGGAGCTTCGCATTGCCCTCCCTTAGTTACCGGATGACACCAGTAGCCTTTTCAAACGAGGCTTTTATGTCGTCATGCAACCTTGCCCAGCCGGAGATCTGATCCATCTGGCTATGGACGAGCACATTCATGCGCTTGTAAGAGTCCTCGCCTACCTGCGGGACATTTTCCCAGGCCACCGCGGCACGGGAGGATACTCTGCTGCATTCACGGTGCGGTGGGACATCTATGCTGCTTCCGCGGTGCGGCCGGAACAGTCTGCTGCATCGACGGCGCGGCGGGACTTCCGTGCTCCTTCGGCGGCGCGGCGGGACCTCTCTGCTACTACGGCCGTGCGGCGGGACATGTGATACACCTCCAACGTATCTATAATTTTTGATTGTTCCATGCTATTATTTATGAAGTCTTGGATGTTTAATGGGCTTTATCATTCACTTTTATATCATTTTTGGGACTAACCTACTAACCCAAAGGCCCAGTCCATATTGCTGTTTTTTGCCTATTTCAGGGTTTTGCAGAAAAGGAATATCAAACGGAGTCCAAACGGAACAAAACATTCGCGAGAGATATTTTTGGAGGAAATCATGCTCAAGAAACTTCAGGACCAAGTCAGTGGGCAAGGGGCCTGCCCTCGAGGGCGGGGGGCGCGCCCCCTGCCCAGGGCGCGCCCCCTGCCTCGAGGCTGGCCTACACGGCCCCCGGTGCCCTCCTTCTTCCTATATATACCTACGTACCCCAGAAACTCCAGAGGCAGAGAGAAAACCCTAATTCCACCGCCATAGCTTCTGTTCCCATGGAGATCCCATCTTGGAGCATGTTCCGGGAGGGGGATCCATCATGGAGGCCTTCATCATCATCATCATCGCCCTCACCATGAGTTGTGAGTAGTTTAGCAAAGACCTTCGGGTCCATAGCTAGTATCTACATGGCTTCTTCTCTCTCTCTGGATCTCAACACAAAGTTCTCCTCGGTCTTCGAGGTGATCTATTCGATGTAATCTCTTTTTGCGATGTGTTTGTCAAGATCCGATGAATTGTGAGTTTATGATCAAGGTTATCTATGAAAGATATTTGGTTCTTCTCTGAACTTTTTATGTGTGCTCATAATATCCTTGCAAGTCTCTTCGAATTATTGGTTTGGTTTGGCCTACTAGATCTATAGTTCTTGGAATGGGAGAAGTGCTTGGCTTTGGGTTCAATCTTGCGGTGTCCTTTCCCAGTGACAGTAGGGGCAGCAAGGCACGTATTGTATTGTTGCCATCGAGGATAAAAAGATGGGGTTTTCATCATATTGCTTGAGTTTATCCCTCTACATCATGTCATCTTTCTTAAAGCGTTACTCTGTTCGTATGAACTCAATACACTAGATGCATGCTAGATAGCGGTCCATGTGTGGAGTAATAGTAGTAGATGCAGAATCGTTTTGGTCTACTTGTCTCAGACGTGATGCCTATATACAATGATCATGCCTAGATAGTCTCATAATTATTCGCTTTTCTATCAATTGCTCGACAGTAATTTGTTTACCCGTCGTAGAATACCGCTATCATGAGAGAAGCCACTAGAGAAAACTATGGCCCCCGGGTCTATTCTAAACATATCAATCTACATCTACTTTACTTTTCTTGCTTTTATTTGCTGTTTTATTAAACCAAAAATACCAAAATTATAATTATCATCTCTATCAGATCTCACTCTCGTAAGTGACCGTAAAGGGATTGACAACCCCATATCGCGTTGGCTGCAAAGTTCTTATTTGTTTGTGCAGGTGCGAGGGGCTGGCACATGGTCTCCTACTAGATTGATACCTTGGTTCTCAAAAACTGAGGGATATACTTACGCTGTTGTGCTGCATCTCCCTTTCCTCTTCGAGGGAATACAACGCAAGCTCAAGAGGTAGCAAGAAAAATTTCTGGCGCCGTTGCCGGGGAGGCTTACGCAAAAGTCATATACCAAGTACCTATCACAAACCCTTATCCTTCGCATTCCATTTATTTGCCTCTCGTTTTCCTCTCCCCCACTTCACCCTTGCCGTTTTATTCACCCTTCTTCCGCCGTGTGTTTTTCGTTCGCTTGCTTCTTGTTTGCTTGTGTGTGTTGGATTGCCTGCCTGTCACTATGGCTCTCCCCACTAGTGTTGACCCTCACCTCAAGAGGCTGGAGGAGATTGAAAACAATGTTAGACATTTTCTGACTATACAATTTGAGCACAATGACTTCTTCAGAAGTGAGCTTAAAGAACAGAAAAATTTTATGGAGTATATGAATAAGGACCTTGATGATATGTCTAAGGAATTTTATGGCTTGAAATCACAGTTTGCTCATCTTGAGAACTTAATTGCCCAAATTTCAGATAAACAGTTCACCTTGATTAATAAGATGGCTGCTAAACCGGAAGAGCATGAAAATAAACATGAAGATCTGAAAGTTATTGATGTGTCTCCTATTAGATCCTTGTTTTCTAGTATTAATCTTGATGAGAATAGGATTGGAGATGGTTCTGCTTTAAGGTGTCCCAATTATTTGGAGTTTTTAGATCTTGATGCTAAAATTTCTAAAAGTGGGAGTGAAGAGATTAAAACTTTGCATAATGATGAACCCACTACTTTGGATTTCAAGGGATTCAATTATGATAATTGCTCTTTGACTGATTGTATTTCCTTGTTGCAATCCGTGCTAAATTCTCCGCATGCTTATAGTCAAAATAAAGCTTTCACTAAACATATAGTTGATGCTTTGATGCAATCTTATGAAGAAAAACTTGAGTTGGAAGTTTCTATACCTAGAAATCTTTATGATGAGTGGGAACCTACTATAAAAATAAAAATAAAAGACCATGAATGCTATGCTTTGTGTGATTTGGGTGCTAGTGTCTCCACTATCCCAAAAACTTTGTGTGATTTGCTAGGGTCCCATGAGCTTGATGATTGTTCTTTAAATTTGCATCTTGCGGATTCCACTATTAAGAAGCCTATGGGAAGAATTAATGATGTTCTTATTGTTGCCAATAGGAATTGTGTGCCCGTAGATTTCATTGTTCTTGATATAGATTGCAATCCTTCATGTCCTATTATTCTTGGTAGACCTTTCCTTTGAACGATCGGTGCAATTATTGATATGAAGGAAGGAAATATTAGATTCCAATTTCCGTTAAGGAAAGGCATGGAACACTTTCCTAGAAAGAAAATCAAATTACCATGTGAATCTATCATGAGATCCACTTATGGATTGCCTTCCAAAGATGTCAATACCTAGATCTATCTTGTATCGTGCCTAGCTAGGGGCGTAAAACGATAGCGCGTGCTGGGAGGCAACCCAATTTTTTGTTTTTTTGTTTTTGTTGCTGTTAGGGAATAAATATTGCATCCAGCCTCTGTTTAGATGTGGTTTCATGTTTTTTTACTGTTTGTGCCAAGTAGAACCTTTGGTAAGACTTGTGTGAAGCTTATTTGATCTTGCTGTGAAAAACAGAATCATTAGCGCTCACTAAAGTAGTCTTATGATTTGGCTGGAGCGTGCTTTTTAGTTGATTCCTTTTGCTGCTGATTGGTAGTCAAATTGCGCAAATTTACCAATTTAGTTTGAATTTTTTGGAGTTCTAGAAGTAGGCGAACCTAACAGATTACTACAGACTGTTCTGTTTTTCACAAATTATGGTTTTCGTGTGTTGTTTGCTTATTCCGATGCATCTATGAGTAATATTGGAGGATATGAATCATAGAGAACTTGGAGTACAGTAGGATTAACACCAATATAAACAAAGAATTAATTCCTTGTTGTACCTTTGAGTGGTGGTTTGCTTTCTCTTACTAACGGAGCTCACGAGAATTTTTGTCTATGTTTTGTGTTGTGAAGTTTTCAAGTTTTGAGTATTCCTTTGATGGACTATGAAACAAGGAGTAGCAAAGTACCAAGCTTGGGGATGCCCATGGCACCCCAAGTAAAATCAAGATAATCAAAATCCTAAGCTTGGGGATGCCCCGGGAAGGCATCCCCTCTTTCGTGTTCATCCATCGGTAACTATACTTGGAGCTATATTTTTATTCGCAACATGCTATGTGTTTTGCTTGGAGCGTCTTGTATAATTTGAGTCTTTGCTTGTTTGTTTGCCACAATCATCCTTGCTGGACACACCTATTTGAGAGAGCTAAATATGGCCTAGAAATTATTAGAACACTCTATGTCCTTCACTTATATCTTTTGAGTTGAATAGTTTTTGCTCTAGTGCTTCACTTATATCTTTTAGAGCAAGGTGGTGGTAATATTTTGTAGAAATTGTTGAACTCTCATGCTTCACTTATATCTATTTGAGAGTCTGTTAAAACAGCATGGTAATGTGTTTAGGCTAAAGAAACTAGTCTTCACATGATAAACATCCAATGTCAATGTAGTAAAAATTTCACACCAAGTGCATTGAATAAAATGAGATGTTGGATGCTTGATAATTGTTTTGAGACATGAGGATAGTGATATTAGAGTCATGCTAGTGGAGTTATTATGAAATTGAGAAATACTTGTGTTAAGGTTAGTGATTCCCGTATCATGCACGTATGGTGAATCGCTATGTGACGAAGTTGGAGCATGAGGTATTTGTAGAGTGCCAACCTTTGTGTGGAGGTCGGGGGCGCGCGATGTTTAACTCCTACCAACCTCCCCCTAGGAGCATGTGTTGATTGCTTTGTTTTTTATGACTCGTAGATTTTTGCAATAAGTATATGAGTTCTTATGACTAATGTTGAGTCCATGGATTATACGCACTCTCACCCTTCCACCATTTGTACCGCGCAACTTTCGCCGGTTCCATAAACCCACTGTATATCCTTCCTCAAAACAGCCACCATATTGTTCCTCAAAACAGCCACCATACCACCTATCATGGCATTTCCATAGCCATTCCGAGATATATTGCCATGCAACTTTCCACCGTTCCGTTCATATGACACGCATCATATTGTCATAGTGCCATGCATGATCATGTAGTTGACATCGTAGTTGTGGCAAACCACCATGCATAATTTTTCATATATGTCGCTCCTGAATCATTGCTTATGCCGGTACACCGCCGGAGGCATTCACGTAGAGTCATACTTGTTGTAGTATCGAGTTGTAATTTCAAGTTGTAACAAAAAGTGTGATGTTCATTATTATTAGAGCATTATCCCGTGTGAGGAAAGGCCAATAAAAAAATAGAAGGCCCAAAAAAATAGAGAGGGGCTAATAAAAAAAAGAGAAAAGCCCCTCCAAAAAATGAGAAAAAAGAGAGAAGGGACAATTGCTACTATCTTTTTCCACACTTGTGCTTCAAAGTAGCACCATGATCTTCATTGTAGAGAGTCTCATGATTAGTCACTTTCATATACTAGTGGGAATTTTCATTATAGAACTTGGCTTGTATATTCCAACAATGGGCTTCCTCAAATGCCCTAGGTCTTCGTGAACAAGCAAGTTGGATGCACACCCACTAGTTTCTTTTGTTGAGCTATCATTCATATTTAGCTCTAGTGCATCCGTTGCATGGCAATCCCTACTCACTCACATTGATATCTATTAATGGGCATCTCCATAGCCCATTGATACGCCTAGTTAATGTGAGACTATCTTCCTCTTTTTGTCTTCTCCACAACCACCTCTATTCCACCCATAGTGTTATATCCATGGCTCACGCTCATGTATTGCGTGAAAGTTGAAAGGTTTGAAAAAATAGAGTATGAAAACAAATGCTTGGCTGAAATCGGGGTTGTGCATGATATGAATATTTTGTGTGATGAAGAGGGAGCATAGCCAGACCATATGATTTTGTAGGGATAACTTCCTTTAGCCATAGTATTTTGAGAAGACATGATTGCTTTGTTAGTATTGCTTGAAGTATTGTTATTTCTTATGTCAATATAGGCTTTTATCTTGAATCTTTCAGATCTGAACATTCATGCCACAATTAAGAGAATTACATTGAAAAACTATATTGGTTAGCATTCCACATCAAAAATTCTTTCTTCATCATTTACCTACTCGAGGAGGAGCAAGAATTAAGCTTGGGGATGCTTGATACCTCTCCAACGTATCTATAATTTGTTATTGTTCCATGCTATTATTTATGAAGTCTTGGATGTTTAATGGGCTTTATCATTCACTTTTATATCATTTTTGGGACTAACCTACTAACCCAAAGGCCCAGTCCAGATTGTTGTTTTTTGCCTATTTCAGGGTTTTGCAGAAAAGGAATATCAAACAGAGTCCAAACGGAACGAAACATTCGCGAGAGATATTTTTGGAGGAAATCATGCTCGAGAAACGTCAGGACCAAGTCAGGGGGCAAGGGGCCTGCCCTCGAGGGTGGGGGGCGCGCCCGCTGCCCAGGGCGCGCCCCCCTGCCTCGAGGCTGGCCTACACGGCCCCCGGTGCCCTCCTTCTTCCTATATATACCTACGTACCCCAAAAACTCCAGAGGCAGAGAGAAAACCCTAATTCCACCACCGTAGCTTCTGTTCCTGTGGATATCCCATCTTGGAGCCTATTCCGGGAGGGGGATCCATCATGGAGGCCTTCATCATCATCATCATCGCCCTCACCATGAGTTGTGAGTAGTTTACCATAGACCTTCGGGTCCATAGCTAGTATCTAGATGGCTTCTTGTCCCTCTCTGGATCTCAATACAAAGTTCTCCTCGGTCTTCGAGGAGATCTATTCGATGTAATCTCTTTTTGCGGTGTGTTTGTCGAGATCCGATGAATTGTGAGTTTATGATCAAGGTTATCTATGAAAGATATTTGATTCTTCTCTGAACTTTTTATGTGTGCTCATAATATCCTTGCAAGTCTCTTCGAATTATTGGTTTGGTTTGGCCTACTAGATCTATAGCTCTTGCAATGGGAGAAGTGCTTGGCTTTGGGTTCAATCTTGCGGTGTCCTTTCCCAGTGACAGTAGGGGTAGCAAGGCACGTATTGTATTGTTGCCATCGAGGATAAAAAGATGGGGTTTTCATCATATTGCTTGAGTTTATCCCTCTACATCATGTCATCTTTCTTAAACCGTTACTCCGTTCGTATGAACTCAATACACTAGATGCATGATGGATAGCGGTCAATGTGTGGAGTAATAGTAGTAGATGCAGAATCGTTTCGGTCTACTTGTCTCAGACGTGATGCCTATATACAATGATCATGCCTAGATAGTCTCATAACTATTTGCTTTTCTATCAGTTGCTCGACAGTAATTTGTTTACCCGCCGTAGAATACCGCTATCATGAGAGAAGCCACTAGAGAAAACTATGGCCCCCGGGTCTATTCTCAACATATCAATCTACATCTACTTTCTTTTCTTGCTTTTATTTGCTATTTTATTAAACCAAAAATACCCAAAATATAATTACCATCTCTATCAGATCTCACTCTCATAAGTGACCGTAAAGGGATTTACAACCCCTTATCGCGTTGGCTGCGAAGTTCTTATTTGTTTGTGTAGGTGCGAGGGACTGGCACGTGGTCTCCTACTGGATTAATACATTGGTTCTTAAAAATTGAGGGAAATACTTACGCTACTGTGCTGCATCTCCCTTTCCTCTTCGAGGGAATACAACGCAAGCTCAAGAGGTAGCAACATGTCGGTTGCTTTCGTGGCGAGGCAGGACATCTCTCATGCTTCCGCTTCCATGCTCGACTCTCCCTGGTGGTAATCTCTCGACACAGAACTCACGTTGGCCATGGCAGATGCAAGGGAATGATGAGGAATGACTTGTTTGTTTTCGTGGATGAGGACTTGAGGAGGAATGAGCAGTCATCTTGGAGTAGTAGTATTTATAATCGAGTACTAATACGCTCCTAAGTGGGAAACTCCTTAGGTTTTGATCGGTGTGAACAGGTTTGTAATTTGGAATGTGACGGTACACAGGCTCAAAATTTATTGACGGTTCTATAATTTCTAAGTGCGGCACTATTCCCGGACGACGTAATGTGGGCACACGTTCTCGGATGCGTACGTGGCGTCTGCACCATAGGGTGCACCGCAATAGGCAGTGTCAGCACACGTCTTGTTCCAACAACCGTGCGCGCTTGTTATTACCATCGCACACGCTTATTTTAATTAGAATGTGTGCCCGTATAGCGCACACATGTTGATCTGTCTAACTGTTTTTGTTTATTATGGCTAGTCACAAACAGTTCATCCGTGTGAAGTGTATGCCGTCAATCGCAGACACGTTGATCTGGCTGGCCGTTTCTGTTGTGTTGCCTAATCGCAAACAATTAATCCTTCTGAAGCATACGCCCTCAATTGCACACACTATTGGAAATATGCACTAGAGGCAATAATAAAATGGTTATTATTATATTTCCTTGTTCATGATAATTGTCTAGTGTTCATTGTATTATTCGGAAATTGTAATGCATGTGTGAATACATAGACCACAACATGTCCCTAGTGAGCCTCTAGTTGACTAGCTGGTTGATCAATAGATGGTTGCGGTTTCCTGACCATGGACATTGGATGTCATTGATAACGGGATCACATCATTAGGAGAATGATGTGATGGACAAGACCCAATCCTAAGCATAGCACAAGATCGTGTAGTTCGTATGCTAAATTTTTTCCAATGTCAAGTATCCTTTCCTTAGACCTTAAGATTGTGCAACTCCCGGATGCCGTAGGAATACTTTGGGTGTGCCAAATGTGACAACGAAACTGGGGGGGCTATAAAGGTACACTACGAGTATCCCAGAAAGCATTTGTTGGGTTGGCACGAATCGATACTAGGATTTGTCACTCCGTATGACGGAGAGGTATCTCTGGGTCCACTTGGTAAGACATGATCGTAATGAGCTCTATGTGACTATGGAGTTGGTCACGTGATGATGTGTTATAGAACGAGTAAAGAGACTTCCGATAACGAGATTGACCAAGGTATCGGTATACCGACGATCGAATCTCGGGCAAGTGCTATACCGGTAGACAAAGTGAATCGTATACGGGATTGATTGAATCCTTGACATCGTGGTTCATCCGATGAGATCATCGTGGAACATGTGGGAGCCAACATGGGTATCCAGATCCCGCTGTTGGTTATTGGTTGGAGATATGTCTCGGTCATGTCTGCATGATTCCCGAACCCGTAGGGTCTACACACCTAAGGTTCGATGACGCTTGGGTTATAGGGAATGTATGTACGTGGTTACCGAGTCTTGTTCGGAGTCTCGGATGAGACCCCGGATGTCACGAGGAGTTCCGTAATGGTCCGGAGGTAAAGATTTATATATGGGAAGTCACTATACGGTCACCGGAAAAGTTCGGGGGGTACCGGTATTGTACCGGGACCGCCGAAGGGGTTTCAGGGGTCCACCGGGAGGGTCCACCTGCCCTGGAGGGCCCTATGGGCTGTATATGGAGAGGGACCAGCCCCTAAGTTGGTTGGGCGCCTTCCCCCCTAGGGCCCATGCACCTAGGGTTGGGGGAAAACCTAAGGGGGGCACCCCCTTGGCTTGGGGGGCAAGCCACCTCCCTCTGGCCGCCGCCCCCTCCTCAGATTAGATCTGAAGGGGTCGACACCCCTCTCCCTTGCCCCTATATAAAGAGAGGGGATGGGAGGGCAGCCGCACCTGAACCCTGGCGCAGCCCTCCCCCTCTCCCAACTCCTCCTCTTCTCCTGCGAATCTTGGCGAAGCCCTGCCGGAGTACCACGCTCCTCCACCACCACCACGCCATCGTGCTGCTGCTGGACGGAATCTTCCCCAACCTCTCCCTCTCTCCTTGCTGGATCAAGGCGCGGGAGACGTCACCGGGCTGCACGTGTGTTGAGCATGGAGGCACCGTTGTTCGGTGCTTAGATCGGATTCGACCGCGATCTGAATCGCCTCGTGTACGACTCCATCGACCGCGTTCTTGCAACGCTTCCGTATCGCGATCTTCAAAGGTATGAAGATGCACTCCCCTCTCGTTGCTAGTAAACTCCATAGATAGACCTTGGTGATGCGTAGAATTTTTTTGAATTTCTGCAACGATCCTCAACACTGGCATCATGAGCTAGGTCTATGCGTAGTTACTATGCACGAGTAGAACACAAGTTGTTGTGGGCGTAGATTTTGTCAATTTACTTGCCGCTACTAGTCTTATCTTGATTCAGCGGCATCGTGGGATGAAGCGGCCTGGACCGACCTTACACGTACGCTTACGTGAGACAGGTTCCACTGACTGACATGCACTAGTTGCATAAGGTGGCTAGCGGGTGTCTGTCTCTCCCACTTTAGTCGGATCGGATTCGATAAAAAGGGTCCTTATGAAGGGTAAATAGTAATTGGCATATCACGTTGCGGTTTTGGCGTAGGTAAGAAACGTTCTTTCTAGAAACCTATAGCAGCCACGTAAAAACTTGCAACAATAATTAGAGGACGTCTAACTTGTTCTTGCAGCATGTGCCGTGTGGTGTGATATGGCCAAAAGGATGTGATGAATGATATATATATATGTGATGTATGAGATTGATCATGTTCTTGTAATAGGAATCACGACTTTCATATCGATGAGCATGACAACCGGGAGGAGCCATAGGAGTTGTCTTATTTTATTATATTACCTGCGTGTCATTGAAAATGCCATGTAATTACTTTACTTTATTGCTAACCGTTAGCCATAGTAGTAGAAGTGAGGTTTGGCGAGACAACTTCATGAAGACACGATGATGGAGATCATGGTGTCATGCTGGTTACGATGATGATCATGGAGCCCCGAAGATGGAGATCAAAAGGAGCAAAATGATATTGGCCATATCATGTCACTATTTGATTGCATGTGATGTTTATCATGTTTTACATCTTATTTGCTTAGAACCACGGTAGTATAAATAAGATGATCTCTCACTAAAATTTCAAGAATTGTGTTCCCCCTAACTGTGCACCATTGCTAAGGTTCGTTGTTCCGAAGCACCACATGATGATCGGGTGTGATAGGTTCTAACGTTCGCATACAACGGGTGTAAGCCAGGTTTACACACGCAATACACTTAGGGTTGACTTGACGAGCCTAGCATGTACAGACATGGCCTCGGAACTCGGAAGACCGAAAGGTCGAACATGAGTTGTATAGAAGATACGATCAACATAAAGATGTTCACCGTTGATGACTAGTCCGTCTCACGTGATGATCGGACACGGCCCAGTCGATTCGGATCATGTATCACTTAGATGACTAGAGAGATGTCTATCTGAGTGGGAGTTCGTTAAATTTGTTTAGATGAACTTAATTGTCATGAACATAGTCTAAAATCTTTACAATATGTCTTGTAGATCAAATGGCCCACGCTAATGTTGCCCTCAACTTCAACGCGTTCCTAGAGAAAACCAAGCTGAAAGACGATGGTAGAAACTATACGGATTGGGTCCGTAACTTGAGGATCATCCTCATAGCTGCCAAGAAAGCATATGTCCTTGAAGCACCACTAGGTGATGCACCCGTTTTCCCAGCAACTCAAGACGTTATGAACGCATGGCAGTCGCGTAGTGATGATTACTCCCTGGTTCGGTACATCATGCTTTACAGCTTAGAATCGGGGCTCCAAAAGCGCTTTGAGCAACACGGAGCATATGATATGTTCCAAGAGCTGAAAATGGTTTTCCAAGCTCATGCCCGAGTCAAGATATATGAAGTCTCGGACAAGTTCTACAGTTGTAAGATGGAGGAGAATAATTCTGTCAGCGAGCATATACTCAAAATGTCTGGGTTGCACAATCGCTTGTCTCAGTTGGGAGTTAATCTCCCAGATGACGCGGTCGTTGACAGAATCCTTCAGTCGCTCCCACCTAGCTACAAGAGCTTTGTGATGAATTTCAATATGCAAGGGATGGAGAAGTCCATTCCCAAGTTATATTCAATGCTGAAATCAGCGGAGGTGGAGATCAAAAAGGAACATTGAGTGTTGATGGTGAATGAAACCACTAAGTTCAAGAAAGGCAAGGGTAACAAGAACTTCAAGAAGGATGGCAAAGGAGTTGCTGCGCCCGGTAAGCCAGTTGCCGGGAAGAAGCCAAAGAATGTACCCAAGCCTGAGACTGAGTGCTTTTATTGCAAGGGAGCGGGTCACTGGAAGCGGAACTGCCCCAAATACTTAGCAGATAAGAAGGCCGGCAACGTCAAAGGTATATGTGATATACATGTTATTGATGTGTACCTTACCAACGCTCGTAGTAGCTCCTGGGTATTTGATACCGGTGCAGTTGCTCACATTTGTAACTCAAAGCAGGAGTTGCGGAATAAGTGGAGACTGGCGAAGGACGACGTGATGATGCGCGTCGGGAATGGTTCCAAGGTAGATGTGATCGCCGCGGCACACTACCTCTGCACCTACCTTCGGGATTAGTTTTAAATATCAATACTTGTTATTTAGTACCAGCTTTGAGCATGAACATTGTATCTGGATCTCGTTTAATGCGAGATGACTACTCATTTAAATCTGAGAATAATAGTTGCTCTATTTATATGAGAGAAATGTTTTATGGTCATGCCCCGCTGGTCAATGGTTTATTCTTATTGATTCTCGAACATGATGTTACACATATTCATAGTATGAATTCCAAAAGATGTAAGGTTGATAATGATAGTCCCACATACTTGTGGCACTACTGCCTTGGTCATATTGGTGTCAAACATTTGAAGAAGCTCCATGCAAATGGACTTTTGGGGTCTCTTGCTTATGAATCATTTGACACGTGCGAACCATGCCTTTTGGGCAAGATGACCAAGACTCCGTTCTCCGGAATAATGGAGGGAGCAACCAACTTGTTGGAAATCATACATACTGATGTGTGCGGTCCAATGAGTGTTTAAGCTCGGGGTGGTTATCATTATGTTCTCACCCTCATTGATGACTTAAGTAGATATGGGTATGTATACCTAATGAAACACAAATCTGAGACCTTTGAAAAGTTCAAGGGATTTCAGAATGAGGTTGAGAATCAACATGACAGAAAAATAAAGTTCTTACGATCAGATCATGGAGGAGAGTATTTAAGTCACGAATTTGGCATGCACATAAGGAAATGTGGAATTGTTTCACAAATGACACTGCCTGGAACACCTCATCGTAACGGTGTGCCCGAGCGTCGTAATCGTACTGTGTTGGACATGGTGCGATCTATGATGTCTCTTACCGACTTACCGCTATCATTTTGGGGTTATGCTTTAGAGACTGCCGCATCCACTTTAAATAGGGCACCATCTAAATCCATTGAGACGACACCGTATGAACTATGGTTTGGGAAGAAACCTAAGGTGTCGTTTCTAAAAGTTTGGGGATGCGATGCTTATGTCAAGAAACTTCAACCTGAAAAGCTCGAACCCAAATCGGAAAAATGCGTCTTCATAGGATACCCTAAGGAAACTATTGGGTATATCTTCTACCTCAGATCCGAAGGCAAGGTATTTGTTGCCAAGAATGGATCCTTTCTGGAGAAAGAGTTTTTCTCGAAAGAAGTCAGTGGGAGGAAAGTGGAACTTGATGAGGTGATTGTCACCCCTCTCGAACCGGAAAGTAGCGCAGTACAGGAAGATGTTTCTGTGGTGCCTGCACCGACTAGAGAGGAAGTTAATGATAATGATCATGAAACTTCGGATCAAGTCACTTCTGAACTTCGTAGGTCCATGAGGACACGTTCCGCACCAGAGTGGTACGGCAACCCTGTCCTGGAAATCATGTTGTTAGACAATGGTGAACCTTTGAACTATGAAGAAGCGATGGTGGGCCCGAATTCCAAAAAATGGCTTGAAGCCATGAATTCCGAGATAGGATCCATGTATGATAACAATGTATGGACTTTGATTGACTTGCCCGACGATCGGCAGGCCATAAAAAATAAATGGATTTTTAAGAAGAAGACTGACGCGAATGGAAATGTGACCATCTATAAGGCTCGGCTTGTCGCTAAGGGTTATCGACAAGTTCAAGGGATTGAATGCGATGAGACTTTCTCTCCCATAGCGATGCTGAAGTCCGTCCGAATCATGTTAGCAATTGCCGCATTCTATGATTATGAGATATGGCAAATGGACGTCAAAACGGCATTCCTTAACGGCTTCCTTAAGGAAGAACTGTATATGATACAGCCGGAAGGTTTTGTCGATCCTAAGAATGCTAACAAGGTATGCAAGCTCCAGCGCTCCATCTATGGGCTGGTGCAAGCATCTCGGAGTTGGAATATTCGCTTTGATGAGGTGATCAAAGCATTTGGGTTCATATAGACTTATGGAGAAGCATGTATTTACAAGAAAGTGAGTGGGAGCTCTGTAGCATTTCTCATATTATATGTGGATGACATATTGCTGATGGGAAATGATGTAGAAATCTTGGAAAACATAAAGGCCTACTTGAATAAGTGTTTTTCAATGAAGGACCTTGGAGAAGCTGCTTACATATTAGGCATCAAGATCTATAGAGATAGATCGAGACGCCTCATTGGTCTTTCACAAAGCACATACGTCGACAAGATATTGAAGAAGTTCAATATGGATCAGTCCAAGAAAGGGTTCTTGCATGTATTGCAAGGTATGAGATTGAGCACAGCTCAATGTCCGACCTCGGCAGAAGGTAGAGAAAAGATGAGTGTCATCCCCTATGCCTCGGCCATAGGTTCTATTATGTATGCCATGCTGCGTACCAGACTTGATGTGAATCTTTCCATAAGTTTGGTGGGGAGGTACCAAAGTGATCCCGGAATGGAACACTCGACATCGGTCAAGAACATCCTGAAGTACCTGAAAAGGACTAAGGATATGTTTCTCGTTTATGGAGGTGACAAAGAGCTCGTCGTAAAGGGTTACGTCGATGCTAGCTTCGACACAGATCCAGATGACTCCAAGTCACAAACCGGATACATGTATATTTTGAATGGTGGGGCAGTCAGCTGGTGCAGTTGCAAGCAAACCATCGTGGCGGCATCTACATGTGAAGCTGAGTACATAGCTGCTTTCGAAGCAGCGCAGGAAGGAGTTCATCGCCGACCTAGGAGTTATTCCAAGCGCGCCGGGCCCGATTACTCTCTTCTGTGACAACACTGGAGCTATTGCCATTGCCAAGGAGCCCAGGTTTCAAAAGAAGACCAAGCACATCAAGCGCCGCTTCAACTCCATTCAAAGTTATATTCAAGATGGAGACATAGATATTTGTAAAGTGCATACGGATCTGAATGTCGCAGATCCGTTGACTAAACCTCTTCCACGAGCAAAACATGATCAACACCAGAACTCTATGGGTGTTCGATTCATCACAATGTAACTAGATTATTGTCTCTAGTGCAAGTGGGAGACTGTTGGAAATATGCCCTAGAGGCAATAATAAAATGGTTATTATTATATTTCCTTGTTCATGATAATTGTCTAGTGTTCATTGTATTATCCGGAAATCGTAATGCATGTGTGAATACATAGACCACAACATGTCCCTAGTGAGCCTCTAGTTGACTAGCTCGTTGATCAATAGATGGTTACGGTTTCCTGACCATGGACATTGGATGTCATTGATAACGGGATCACATCATTAGGAGAACGATGTGATGGACAAGACCCAATCCTAAGCATAGCACAAGATCGTGTAGTTCGTATGCTAAAGATTTTCCAATGTCAAGTATCCTTTCCTTAGACCATGAGATTGAGCTTTTCCAAACATCACAACGTAACTGGGTGGCTATAAAGGTACACTACGGGTATCCCCGAAAGCATTTGTTGGGTTGGCACGAATCGAGACTGGGATTTGTCACTCTGTATGACGGTGAGGTATCTCTGGGCCCACTCGGTAAGACATCATCATAATGAGCTCTATGTGACTAAGGAGTTGGTCATGTGATGATGTGTTACGGAACGAGTAAAGAGACTTGCCGGTAACGAGATTGAACAAGGTATCGGTATACCGACGATCGAATCTCGGGCAAGTGCTATACCGGCAGACAAAGGGAATCGTATACAGGATTGATTGAATCCTTGACATCATGGTTCATCTGATGAGATCATCGTGGAACATGTGGGAGCAAACATGGGTATCCAGATCCCGCTGTTGGTTATTGGTCGGAGATATGTCTCGGTCATGTCTGCATGATTCCCGAACCCGTATGGTCTACCCACTTAAGGTTCGATGACGGTAGGGTTATAGGGAATGTATGTACGTGGTTACCGAATGTTGTTCGAAGTCCCATATGAGATCATGACATCACAAGGAGTTCCGGAATGGTCCGGAGGTAAAGATTTATATATGGGAAATCACTATATGGTCACCGGAAAAGTTTGGGGGGTACCGGTATTGTACCGGGACCGCCGAAGGGGTTCCGGGGGTCCACCGGGAGGGTCCACCTGCCCTGGAGGGCCCTATGGGCTGTATATGGAGAGGGACCAGCCCCTAAGTGGGCTGGGCGCCTTCCCCCCCTAGGGCCCATGCACCTAGGGTTGGGGGAAACTCTAAGGGGGCGCCCTCCTTGGCTTGGGGGGCGAGACACCTCTCTCTGGCTGCCGCCCCCATCATTTAATCTTCTATGATTGCTAACACTCACAGCATATATATGAGCAAAAAGTCTCAACCAGACATATAGAAAGATAGGGGCTTATAGTTCCGCCTCCTAACTTATTCACCTCAATGGTGATGTCAACAATAATAACTCATGCTCACTCACATACAATTGGGTATAAGTGCCTAGATCTTTCCCCTCCACATGATGCTTTCTAAAGAGAAAAATAAAAAGAATAGAGAAGAATATTTTGACACAAGCATAAAAAGGTAAATACATAAAAGTAAATGATATCCCCTTCGCAGAGAGAAGGAGAGGTTGTCATGTGCTTTTTGGTTTGTGTGCACATTGTCTTAATGCAAAAGAATGTCACGTTATATTACCCCTTATGATAGCAACCTTTATTATGCAGTCCATCGCTTTTATTACTTTGCCATCACAAGTTCGTACAACGTTTAATTTCCCTTACACTAAATGATCAAACACATTTAGAAGCAATTTTTATTGCCTTATTGCACCGATGACAACTTACTTGAAGGATCTTACTCAACCCATGGGTAGGTATGGTGGACTTGAAGGAAATATGCCCTAGAGGCAATAATAAAGTTATTATTTATTTCCTTATATCATGATAAATGTTTATTATTCATGCTAGAATTGTATTAACCGGAAACTTAGTACATGTGTGAATACATAGACAAAACAAAGTGTCCCTAGTATGCCTCTACTAGACTAGCTCATTGATCAAAGATGGTTATATTTCCTAGCCATAGACATGAGTTGTCATTTGATCAACGATATCACATCATTGGGAGAATGATGTGATGGACAAGACCCATCCGTTAGCTTAGCACTATGATCGTTTAGTTTTACTACTATTGCTTTCTTCATGACTTATACATGTTCCTATGACTATGAGATTATGCAACTCCCGAATACCGTAGGAACACCTTGTGTGCTATCAAACGTCACAACGTAACTGGGTGATCATAAAGATGCTCTACAGGTGTCTCCGAAAGTGTCCGTGGTGTTGGCATAGATCAAGAATAGGATTTGTCACTCCGAGTGTCGGAGAGGTATCTCTGGGCCCTCTCAGTAACACACATCAAAATAAGCCTTGCAAGCAAATGACTAATGAGTTAGTCAGGACATGATGTATTGCGGAACGAGTAAAGATACTTGCCGGTAACGAGATTGAACTAGGTATTGAGATACCGACGATCGAATCTCGGGCAAGTAACATACCAATGACAAAGGGAACAACATATGTTGTTATGCGGTTTGACCGATAAAGATCTTCGTAGAATATGTAGGAGCCAATATGAGCATCCAGGTTCCGCTATTGGTTATTGACCGGAGATGAGTCTCAGTCATGTCTACATAGTTCTCGAACTCGTAGGGTCCGCACGCTCAATGTTTGATGATGATCGGTATTATGAGTTTATGAGTTTTGATATACCGAAGGTAGTTCGGAGTCCTGGATGAGATCACACACATGATGAGGAGTCTCCGAATGTCCGAGACGTGAAGATTGATATATTGGACGACTATATTCGGACACTGGAAGTGTTCTGGAAAGTTTCAGAATTTACCGGAGTGCCGGGGAGGTTACCGGAACCCCCCGGGGGAATGTTGGGCCCTGGTGGGCCATAGGGGAGAAAGAGGGCAGCAGCCAGGAGGTGGCGTGCCCCCTCCCTAGGGGTAGTCCGAATAGGACTAGGGGAAGGGGGCGCGGCCCCTCTTTCCCTCTCCCTCTCCCTCTCTTTCCTTCCCCCTCTCATTCTTGGTGGACTCCTACTAGGAATAGGATTGCAATCCTATTCCTAGTAGGATTGCCTCTCCTAGCGCGCCATAGAGGGCCGGCCGGCCTCCCCCCTTGCTCCTTTATATACGGGGGCAGGGGGCACCCAAAGACACACAAGTAGAATTGTTTTAGCCGTGTGCGGTGCCCCCCTACACATAAACACACCTCGATCATACTGTTGCAGTGCTTAGGCGAAGCCCTGCGCCGGTAACTTCATCATATCCATCACCACGCCGTCGTGCTGACGAAACTCTCCTGTGAAGCTCAACTGGATCAAGAGCTCGTGGGACGTCATAAAGCTGAACGTGTGCTGAATGCGGAGGTGCCGTACGTTCGGTACTTGATCGGTTGGATCGCGAAGAAGTTCGACTACATCAACTGCGTCACTTGACGCTTCCGCTCTCGGTCTACAAGGGTACGTAGACACACTCTCCCCTCTCGTTGCTATGCATCTGGTAGATAGATCTTGCGTGATCGTAGGAAAATTTTGAAAATACTATGTTCCCCAACTGTGGCATCATGAGCTAGGTCTATGCGTAGATGATATGCACGAGTGGAACACATTGAGTTGCGGACGATACTAGTCGTACCGCTTACCAGCATGTCATACTTTGGTTCGGCGGTATTGTGAGATGAAGCGGCCCGAACTGACATTACGCGTTCGCTTATGCGAGACTGGTTTCACCGTTAGGAGCACTCGTTGCTTAAAGGTGACTCGCGGGTGTCTGTCTCTCTCACTTTAGCTGAATCGAGTGTGGGTACGCCCGGTCCTTGTGAAGGTTAAAACAGCACATACTTGATGAAACATCATTGTGGTTTTTGTATGCGTAGGTAAGAATGGTTCTTGCTAAGCCCGTAGCAGCCACGTAAAACTTGCAACAACAAAGTATAGGACGTCTAACTTGTTTTTGCATGGCATGTTGTGATGTGATATGGTCAAGACATGATGAGTTATACGGTTTTCTATGAGATGATCATGTTTTGTAAAGTTATCGACAACTGGCAGGAGCCATATGGTTGTCGCTTTATTGTATGAAATACAATCGCCATGTAATTGATTTACTTTATCACTAAGTGGTAGCGATAGTCATGGAAGCAATAGTTGGCGAGACGACAACGATGCTACGATGGAGATCAAGGTGTCGCGCCAGTGACGATGGTGATCATGATGGTGCTTTGGAGATGGAGATCAAAAGCACAAGATGATGATGGCCATATCATGTCACATATTTTGATTGCATGTGATGTTTATCTTATTATGCTTCTTATTTTGCTTAGTACGACGGTAGCATTAGAAGATGATCCCTTACAAAATTTCAAGGTATAAGTGTTCTCCCTGAGTATGCATCGTTGCGAAAGTTTGTCGTGCCGAGACACCACGTGATGATCGGGTGTGATAAGCTCTACGTTCAAATACAACGGGTGTAAGCCAGTTTTGCACACGCAGAATACTCGGGTTAAACTTGACGAGCCTAGCATATGCAGATATGGCCTCGGAACACTGGAGACCGAAAGGTCGAGCATGAATCATATAGTAGATATGATCAACATAAGATGTTCACCATTGAAAACTACTCCATCTCACGTGATGATCAAACATGGTTTAGTTGTTTTGGATCGCGTGATCATTTAGATGACCGGAGGGATGTCTATCTAAGTGGGAGTTCTTTAAGTAATATGATTAATTTGAACTTTAATTTATCATGAACTTAGTCCTGATAGTATTAGCATATCTATGTTGTAGATCAGTAGCTCACGTTATAGCTCCCCTATGTTTTTTGATATGTTCCTAGAGAAAATTAATTTGAAAGATGTTAGTAGCAATGATGCGGACTAGGTCCATGATCTGAGGATTATCCTCATTGCTGCATAGAAGTATTATGTCCTTGATGCACCGCTAGGTGAAAGACCTATTGTAGGAGCAGATGCAAACGTTATGAACGTTTTGACAAAAGCTCGGTATGATGGCTACTTGATAGTTTAGTGCACCATGCTTTACGGCTTATAACTGGGACTTCAAAGACGTTTTGAACGCCACGGAGCATATGAGATGTTCCAAGAGTTGAAATTATTATTTCATACTCATGCCCGTGTCAAGATGTATAAGACCTCTGACGGTACTTTGCCAACAAGATGGAGGAGAATAGCTCAACCAGTGAGCATGTGCTCAGATTGTCTGGGTACTACAATTGCTTGAATCAAGTGGGAGTTAATCTTCCAGATAAGATAGTAATTGACAAAGTTCTCTAGACACCATCACCAAGTTAGTAGAACTTCGTGATGAACTATAATATGCAAGGGATGATGAAAGTAATTCCCGAGCTCTTCGCGATGCTGAAATCGGCAAAGGTAGAAATCAAGAAACAGCATCAAGTGTTGATGGTTAACAAGACCACTTGTTTCAAGTAAAGGGCAAAGGGATAGAAGGGGAACTTCAAGAAAAATGACAAGCAAGTTGTCACTCCCGTGAAGAAACCCAAAGCTAAACTCAAGCCTGAAACTAAGTGCTTCTACTGCAAAGGAAATGGTCACTAGAAGTGGAACAACCCTAGATACTTGGTGGATAAGAAGGATGGAAAAGTGAGCAAAGGTATATTTGATATACAGATTATTGATGTGTACTTTACTAGTGTCCATAGCAACCCCTGGGTATATGATACCGGTTCAATTGCTAAAATTAGTAACTCGAAACGGGAGTTTCAGAATGAACAGAGACTAGTTAAAGGTGAAGTGACGATGTGTGTTGGAAGTGGTTCCAAGATTGATATGATCATCATCGCACACTCCCTATACTTTCGGAATTAGTGTAGAACCTAAATAAATGTTATTTGGCATTTGCGTTGAGCATGAATATGATTTGATCATGTTTGTTGCAATACGGTTATTCATTTAAAGTCATAGAATAATTGTTATTCTGTTTACATGAATAAAGCCTTCGATGGTCATACACCCAATGAAAATAGTTTGTTGGATCTCGATTGTAGTGATACACATATTCATAATATTGAAGCCAAAAGATACAAGGTTAATAATGATAGTGCAACTTATTTGTGGCACTGCCGTTTAGGTCATATTGGTGTAAAGCACATGAAGAAACTCCATAGTGATGGACTTTTGGAATCACTTGATTATGAATCACTTGGTGCTTGTGATCCATGCCTCATGGGCAAGATGACTAAAACTCCGTTCTCCGAAACAATGGAGCGAGCAACAGATTTGTTGGAAATCATACATACAGATGTATGTGGACCGATGAGTGTTGAGGCTCGCGGCGGGTATCGTTATTTTCTGACCTTCACTTATGATTTGAGCATATATGGGTATATCTACTTGATGAAACACAAGTCTGAAACATTTGAAAAGTTCAAAGAATTTCAGAGTGAAGTAAAGAATCATCGTCACAAGAAAATAAAGTTTCTACGATCTGGTCGTGGAGGTGAATATTTGAGTTACGAGTTTGGTCTTCATTTGAAATAATGTGGAATAGTTTCACAACTCACGCCGCCCGGAACACCACAGCGTAATGGTGTGTCCGAACATCGTAACCGTACTTTATTGGATATGGTGCGATCAATGTTGTCTCTTACCGATTTACCACTATCGTTTTGGGGTTATGCTTTAGAGATAGTTGCATTCACGTTAAATAGGGCACCATCTAAATCCGTTGAGACGACACCTTATGAACTATGGTTTGGCAAGAAACCAAAGTTGTCGTTTCTTAAAGTTTGGGGCTGCGATGCTTATGTGAAAAAGCTTCAACCTGATAAGCTCGAACCCAAGTCGGAGAAATGTGTCTTCATAGATACCCAAAAGAGACTGTTGGGTACACCTTCTATCACAGATCCGAAGGCAAGGTATTCGTTGCTAAGAATGGATCCTTTCTAGAGAAGGAGTTTCTCTCGAAAGAAGTGAGTGGGAGGAAAGTAGAACTTGATGAGGTAATTGTACCTTCTCCCGAATTGGAAAGTGGAACATCACAGAAACTAGTTCCAGTGATTCCGACACCAATTAGTGAGGAAGCTAATGATGATGATCATGAAACTTCAGACCAAGTTTCTGTTGAAAGTCGTAGATCAACCAGAGTACGTTCTGCACCAGAGTGGTACGGCAACCCAGTTCTGGAAGTCATGTTACTAGACCATGATGAACCTACGAACTATGAGGAAGCGATGATGAGCCCAAATTCCGCAAAATGGCTTGAGGCCATGAAATCTGAGATGGGATCCATGTATGAGAACAAAGTGTGGACTTTGGTTGACTTGCCCGATGATCGGCAAGCCATCGAAAATAAATGGAACTTCAAGAGGAAGACGGACGCCGACGGTAATGTTACTGTCTACAAAGATCGACTTGTTGCGAAAGGTTTTCGACAAGTTCAAGGAGTTGACTACGATGAGACTTTCTCACCCGTAGCGATGCTTAAGTCTGCCCAAATCATGTTAGCAATTGCCGCATTTTATGATTAGGAAATCTGGCAAATGAATGTCAAAACTACATTCCTGAATGGATATCTTAAAGAAGAGTTGTATATGATGCAACCAGAAGGTTTTCTCGATCCTAAAGGTGCTAACAAAGTGTGCAAGCTCCAACGATCCATCTATGGACTGGTGCAAGCATCTCAGAGTTGGAATATATGCTTTGATAAGTTGATCAAAGCATATTGTTTTTACAGACTTGTGGTGAAGCCTGTATTTACAAGAAAGTGAGTGGGAGCACTACAACCTTTCTGATAACTATATGTGAATGACATATTGTCGATCAGAAATGATGTAGAATTTTCTGGAAAGCTTAAAGGAGTGTTTGAAAGGAGTTTTTCAAAGAAAAACCTCGGTAAAGCTGCTTACATATTGAGCATCAAGATCTATAGAGCTAGATCGAGACGCTTGATAAGTTTTTTCAATGAGTACATACCTTGACAAGTTTTTTTGAAGTAGTTCAAAATGGATCAGTCAGAGAAGGAGTTCTTGCCTGAGTTGTAAGGTATGAAGTTGAGTAAGACTCAAAGCCCGACCTCGATAGAATATAGAGAAAGAATGAAAGTCATTCCCTATGCCTCAGCCATAGGTTCTATAAAGTATGCCATGCTGTGTACCAAACTTATTGTGTACCTTACCATGAGTTTGGCAAGGAGGTACAAAAGTGATCCAGGAGTAGATCACTGGACATCGGTCAAAATTATCATTAGTTACTAGATGACTAAGGAAATGTTTTCTCGATTATGGAGGTGATAAAGAGTTCGTCGTAAAGAGTTACACCGATGCAATATTTACACTAATCCAGATGACTCTGAGTATCAATCTGGATCCATATTGAAAGGGGGAGCAATTAGTTAGAGTAGCTCCATGCAGAGCATTGTAGACATAGAAGTTTGCGAAATACATACGGATCTGAATGTGCGAGACCCGTTGACTAAACTTCTCTCACAAGCAAAACATGATCACACCATTTTACTCTTGGGTGTTAATCACATAGCGATGTGAACTAGATTATTGACTCTAGTAAACCCTTTGGGTGTTGGTCACATGGCGATGTGAACTATGGGTGTTATTCACATAACGATGTGAACTATCGGTATTAAATCACATGGAGATGTGAACTACATTATTGACTCTAGTGCAAGTGGGAGACTGAAGGAAATATGCCCTAGAGGCAATAATAAAGTTATTATTTATTTCCTTATATCATGATAAATGTTTATTATTCATGCTAGAATTGTATTAACCGGAAACTTAGTACATGTGTGAATACATAGACAAAACAGAGTGTCCCTAGTATGCCTCTACTAGACTAGCTCATTGATCAAAGATGGTAATATTTCCTAGCCATAGACATGAGTTGTCATTTGATCAACGAGATCACATCATTGGGAGAATGATGTGATGGACAAGACCCATCCGTTAGCTTAGCACTATGATCGTTTAGTTTTACTACTATTGCTTTCTTCATGACTTATACATGTTCCTATGACTATGAGATTATGCAACTCCCGAATACCGTAGGAACACCTTGTGTGCTATCAAACGTCACAATGTAACTGGGTGATCATAAAGATGCTCTACAGGTGTCTCCGAAAGTGTTTGTGCTGTTGGCATAGATCAAGAATAGGATTTGTCACTCCGAGTGTCGGAGAGGTATCTGTGGGCCCTCTCGGTAACACACATCAAAATAAGCCTTGCAAGCAAATGACTAATGAGTTAGTCACGAGATGATGTATTACGGAATGAGTAAAGAGACTTGCCGGTAATAAGATTGAACTAGGTATTGAGATACCGACGATCGAATCTCGGGCAAGTAACATACCAATGACAAAGGGAACAACGTATGTTGTTATGCGGTTTGACCGATAAAGATCTTCGTAGAATACGTAGGAGCCAATATGAGCATCCAGGTTCCTCTATTGGTTATTGACCGGAGATGAGTCTCAGTCATGTCTACATAGTTCTCGAACCCGTAGGGTCCGCACGCTTAACGTTTGATGACGATCGGTATTATGAGTTTATGAGTTTTGATGTATCGAAGGTAGTTCGGAGTCCTGGATGAGATCACGGACATGACGAGGAGTCTCGGAATGTCCGAGACGTAAAGATTGATATATTGGACGACTATATTCGGACACCAGAAGTGTTCTGGAAAGTTTTGGAATTTACCGGAGTGCCGGGGGGGTTACCGGAACCCCCCGGGGGAATGTTGGGCCCTGGTGGGCCATAGGGGAGAAAGAGGGCAGCAGCCAGGAGGTGGCACGCCCCCTCCCTAGGGGTAGTCCGAATAGGACTAGGGGACGGGGGCGCGGCCCCTCTTTCCCTCTCCCTCTCCCTCTCTTTCCTTCCCCCTCTCCTTCTTGGTGGACTCCTACTAGGAATAGGATTGCAATCCTATTCCTAGTAGGATTGCCTCTCCTAGCGCGCCATAGAGGGTCGGTCGGCCTCCCTCCCTTTCTCCTTTATATACGGGGGCAGGGGGCACCCAAAGACACACAAGTTGAATTGTTTTAGCCGTGTGCGGTGCCCCCCTCCACATAAACACACCTTAGTCATATTGTTGCAGTGCTTAGGCGAAGCCCTGCGCCGGTAACTTCATCATATCCGTCACCACGCCGTCGTGCTGACAAAACTCTCCCGTGAAGCTCAACTAGATCAAGAGCTCGTGGGACGTCATCAAGCTGAACGTGTGCTGAACGCGGAGGTGTCGTACGTTCGGTGCTTGATCGGTTGGATCGCAAAGAAGTTCGACTACATCAACCGCGTCACTTGACGCTTCCGCTCTCGGTCTACAAGGGTACGTAGACACACTCTCCCCTCTCGTTGCTATGCATCTGGTAGATAGATCTTGCGTGATCGTAGGAAAATTTTGAAAATACTACGTTCCCCAACAGGACTCTCAAATATGGATTTGGGTTTAAGGTTTTTGGATGCACAAGAAGTATCTCTACTTAGTGCGGATTTCTGGCTAGCAAAGATATTGAGCAAGCACCAGATGTTGAAGGATCTATGACAATATAAATTATATGTGAATAAGAGGAAACATAAATCATTACGTTGTCTTCCTTGTCCAACGTCAATAGTATTGTCATATAATATTTAATAGGGGCTCACAATCATAAAAGGTGTCCAAGATAGTGTATTTGCATGTGAATCTTCTCTTCCCTTATTAATACTTTCATGAATTGCATCATTGACCAATGTTATGTTTGTCATCCTTCAATAAATTTTATCACTTTTATTTTTCCTTATGTGATGTCATTACTTACCATAATATTAGCATATGATCTTTTTTATTATTTCCTTCTTATTTTCATTGAAGCATACAAGTTAAGAAGAAACAACTCAAACTAAACTTTATTATGTAGCTCTCACTCGATTACATAGATAAATAGATCACGAAACTACCACTCTAAAATAGTTCACACTAAACTTTTATTTAACTAAATCATGAAGTAACTAATGATCGGACTACGATAGGTAAAGGTAAATAAAAGTGATGGTGATACGATACCGGGGCACCTCCCCCAAACTTGGCGCAAGCCAAGGGGAGTGCCCATACCCGTGTACTCAAGTCTACTTTGGTGGGGAAGATGATGGTGGTGGTGGTGATGAGGTAGCAAGCTTCTTCTCCAGTTTACGTCTAAGGCTAAAGTTTTCCTCCCTTAGATCTCCATTCTCCAACTGAAGCTTTAATACCCTTTCGCATAATTCCGCCTTCCTCTCCTGCAGAAAAAGGGATGGGGTAAATGGAACCTTAGGTTTGTTGCCTTTGTTAGGGAGGCTCAACTTCTTGAATTCCACGTGCATATCTCCAGGTTGAGATAATGGATCTTCCTCTTCCTTAGAGCTAGCATCCCTTGTTTCCTTCATGTCGTCGTCTTCCTCCTCATCCGTGGTCCAACCATAATGATCCACCTCCCCATAGACCTTAGGGTTTGCAATACAATCAGCGACATAGCTCTCTCCCTCTGAATCTTGAGACGACATATTTTCAGATCTACTAGGAAAACAACACGAAACAAGAACATGGGATTTCTCCATGATGCGGTAGTCAAATCATTCAAGGGTATATATAAATATATTTTTATCATGGGAAGCAAGAATACGAAAAAAGGCGGAGTTGGGAAAGTGCCAGAGGGGCCCACCACCCACCAGGGCGCACCTGCCCTCCCAGGCGCGTCTGCTGTCTTGTGGGCACCAGGGTGGCCTTCCCTGTTGTTTCTTATTTTCCTATTTTTTCTAATATTCCTGAACTGACAAAAAATATTTTTGCGGATTTTTCAAAATCCGTTTACTTACTATATCACGTACCTCTTCCTTTTGAGGGTTCTAGAGTGTTTTGGAAGGTTTCTTTTATGTGTTCCTTCTGTGTCATAGTTTCAATAATATTTGTTTCAACATTAATTGGCGTACCTGAGATATAGTGCTTAATTCTTGCCCATTGACCACCTTTGGGTTAGTATCTCCGGCATTATTGATCTTAATAGCTCCAGAACAATAAACTTCTTCAATAATGTATGGTCCTTCCCATTTTGATGAAGATTGGCCTCCCAAAGATGAAAGGGTTGTCGGTGATGACAAAGGCTTCGATTTCCCCCTCCGAGAGGGAAGTTCCCCCGATGGAATCGCTCCGCCGGAGGGCAAAAGTGCTCCTTCCCAAGTTCCTTGTCGAGACGGCAGCGCTCCATCCTGAAAGTCCCCCGCTTATTTTTTTTCTAGGTCAAAAGACCTCATATACCAGAAGATGGGCACCGTAGGTGGGCTGGGCTGCCCACCACCCACCAGGGCACGCCTGGGGGCCTGTCATGCCCTGGTGTCTTGTGGGCACCTAGAGACACCCCCCCTTCGGTAGTTCTTTTCTCCAATATTTATTAAATATTCCAAAATAATTCTCTGTAAATTTTAGCTAATTTGGAGATGTGCAGAATAGGTATATCTGACGTAGCTTTTTTGGTCCAGAATTACAGTTGTCGACATTCTCCCTCTTTCTGTAAACCTTGCATATTTGAGAGAAAAGGCATTAGAATTACCCCATAAAGCATTATTATGCATAACAACATTACAAATAATAGTAGGAAAACATGATGCAAAATGGACGTATCATGAAGCTATTCCAACTAGTAGTGTTGATCACAACATTTCCATTAAAATGCTTAAAGAAGTTATTTTCCTGAGGTTTGGAGTCCCTAGATATTTAATGACATATGGTGGTTCACACTTTATTCATGGTGTTTTTCGTAAACTCCTTGCCAAATATGATGTTAACCATAGAATTGCATCTCCTTATCATCCTCAGTCTAGTTGTCAGGTTGAATTAAGTAACACAGAAATAAAGTTGATCCTGCAAAAGTCTGTCAATAGATCTAGAAAGAATTGGTCTAAGAAACTTGACAAAGCACTATGGGCTTATAGAACCGCGTATAAGAATCCTATGGGTATGTCTCCATATAAATTGGTCTATGGATAAGCATGTCATTTACCTCTTGAACTAGAACATAAAGCTTATTGGGCAATTAAAGAACTTAACTATGATTTTAAACTTGCTGGTAAAAAGAAGCTATTTTATACTAGCTCACTTGATGAATGGATAATCCAACCCTATGAAGATGCTAAACTGTTTAAAGAAAAAGTTAAAAGATAGCATGACAAAAGAATACAAAAGCTGAAATTTAATGTAGGTGATCAAGTCTTGATATACAGTTCTCATTTAAGATTTTTTGCAGGAAAACTTCTCTCCAAATTGGAAGGACCCTATGTTATCGAAGAAGTTTACTGCTCCGTTGCTATTAAGATCAACAACATTGAAGGAACTAATCCGAAGGGGGTGAATGAACAAAGAATTAAGCATTATATCCCATGTCGCCTATAAATATTGAGACCAATATTATTCATTCCATAACACCGGAGGAATACATAAAAGAAACTTTCCAGAACACTCTAGAACCCTGAAAATGAATAGGTATGTGATACGGTAAGTAAACCGATTCCAAAAGTACCCTAAAGGAAATTTTTCTCCGTTTTGGAATGTTTAAAAATTAGGAAAATAATAAGTAGTCTGGAAAGCACACGAGCAGGCGACAAGCCTGAGGGCGCGCCCTACCCTCCTACGTGCACCTCCTGAGCTTGTGGTGCCCTCGTGTGCCATCCAGACTCCTTTTTCTCCCAGATTACTTGTTTTGAACGGTAAAAAATCATTATATAAACTCCGAGAGGTTGTGACCTCTGTATCAGGACAATATCCTATGTTCTTGTTTCGAGCTATTTTTCTGGCAGACCTAAAAGCATCTCGTCACAATATTCAGATGGAGAGAGCTATGCTTCCCACTATGTTGCGGATTCAAGGATCTTTGGGGATATATATCCCTATCTATGGTCCACAGATGATGAGCAAGAGGCCAACTCGGGAGAGACGGAAGACGAAATATCTTATGAAGAAGATGTTCCTCTACCTCAACCAGGGGATATGCATGTGGAGTTCAAGAAATCAAGCCTTCCAAACACATTAAACAAATCTAAGGTCCAATTTATCCCATTCCGTTTTCTGCAGGAAATCAAAGAGGCACTATGCAAAAAGATATTGAAACTCGAGCAGGAAAACGAGGACTCGAGCGAGGAAAATTTCATCCTCAAACGCAAGCTCAAGAAGCTCACTACTTCATCACCACCACCTCCAAAGAAGGAGACTTCAGTACACCAGTATGGGCACTCCCCTTGGCTTGTTCCAAGCTTGGGGGAGGTGCCCGGTATCGTATCACCATCACATCTTTATCATTATCATCTATCTTAGTTCGATCCTTTTGCTTAAATTTTGATTTAGTAGAGTAAAAGTTTTGGTATGATCTAGTCTTTAGTTTTTGCTTTGTGATCTATCTATGTAATTGAGTGTGAGAGTTATATAATGAAGATTAGTTTGAGTCGGGTGCTTTGCTTTCTTGCTTCGGTCTTAAAAGATGAAAAGGAATAAAGAAAATAAAAGATCATATGACAATATTATTGAGAGTGATGAGTTCACATATAAGAAGTATACAAACTTATGGAGAGTGATGACTTCACATATAAGAAGTACAAAAATGCTGAAACTTGTTGAATATTGACAAACATAGTATTGGTCATTGTTGCAATTAATTAGAAGTAATAAGAAACGAGGAGTTTCAAATACAAATATACTATCTTGGACATCTGTTATGATTGTAAGCACTCATTAAAATATTACATGCTAATAAGTTGATGTTAGACAAGGAAGACAACATAATTAGTTATGTTTGCTTACATCCGAATAGAAGTTATATTGTCATGGATCCTCTAACATGTGGAGCTTGCTTTCTATCCCCTTGCTAGCCAAAATTTTGCACCAGGTAGAGATATTACTTGTGCATCCAAAATCCTTAAACCCCGTTTTGTTATAAGAGTCCACTATACCTACCTATGGATTGAGTAAAATCGTTCAAGTAAGTTTTCATCGGTGCAAAGCAATAAAAATTGCTCTCTAAATATGTATGATCTATTAGCGTGAGGAAAATAAGATTTGTACGAACTTGTGATAAAAGCGATGGACTGCACTGATGGAGATATGCCCTAGAGGTAATAATAAAATGGTTATTATTATATTTCCTTGATCATGATAAAGGTTTATTATTTATGCTAGAATTGTATTGACCGGAAACTTAAATACATGTGTGGATACATAAACAAATACTGTGTCCCTAGTGAGCCTCTACTAGACTAGCTCGCTGATCAAAGATGGTTAAGGTTTTCTAACCATAGACATGAGTTGCCATTTGATAACGGGATCACATCATCAGGAGAATGATGTGATGGACAAGACCCAACCGTTAGCATGGCATATGATCATTCAAGTTATTGCTACTGCTTTCTTAAATGCCAAATACATGTTTCTTCGACCATGAGATTATGCAACTCCCAGATATCGAAGGAATGCCTTATGTGCTATCAAACGTGACAACGTAAATGGGTGATCATAAAGATGCTCTACAGGTATCTCCGAAGGTGTCTGTTAGGTTGACATGGATCGAGACTTGGATTTGTCACTCCGTGTGACGGAAAGGTATCTATGGGCCCTCTCGGTAATACACATTACAAGAAGCTTGCAAGCAAAGTGACTAAGTAGTTAGTTGCAAGATGATGTATTACGAAACGAGTAAAGAGATTTGCTGGTAATGAGATTGAACTAGGTATAGAGATACCGACGAGCGAATCTCGGGAAAGTAACATACCGACAAACAAAGTATGTTGTCATAAAGGTTCAACTGATAAAAGATCTTCGTGGAATATGTAGGAATCAATATGGGCATCCAGGTCCCGCTATTGGTTATTGATCGGAGAGGTGTCTCGGTCATGACTACATAATTCCCGAACCCGCAGGGTCGCACGCTTAACGTTCGTTGACGCTAGGGTAGTATTGGGATATTTGATGAGTGGTAACCAAATGTTGTTTGGAGTTCTGGATGAGATCCTGAACAACACGAGGAGTCTTGGAATGGTCGAGAGATAAAGATTTATATATGGGAAATCATATTTTGGGTTCCGAAAAAAGGTGTAGTTTTTTGGTATTATATTGGGAAGCTTCCAGATGGTTTCAGAGGATTTCGGAGGGGTCCGGAAGTCCAAAAGTGGGTCCACCACAACCTAAGGTCTAGCATGGGCTGCGAGGAGGCACCCTGGCCTTATTGGGCTAGGCACACGAAGTCCTCAAAAGCACATGTGGCCAGGGAAGGCAAAAAATGAAGGAGTCCTAGTAGGAATAGGATTGGACTTGGAGTCCAAGTTCTCTCCCCCTTAGCTGTGCCCTAGGGCTTGGGGGCTGTTTGCCATGCCCCTCCACCTATATATAGTGGGGAGGGGGCGCCCCAAGAGTATACACCAAGCCCTTGGCGCCCCTCTCTCTCCCGTTACTCCGTAGTTCCACCGCCTTGTCCCGGTGACGCTTAGCGAAGTGTTGTCGGTGCTCCACCACCACCATTGCCACCACGCCGTTGTGTTGGTTGTGATCCCATCTAGTTCTCCTCTCCTGCTTGCTGGATCAAGAAGGAGGAGATGGCATTGATCCGCACGTGTGCTAAACTCTTAGGTGTCGTCCGTTCGACACTAGATCGATTGGAATGTGATCGGATCGCGAAGAGTACGACTACATCAGCCGCGTGATAAACGCTTCCGCTTAACGGTCTATGAGGGTACGTAGACACACTCTCCCCTCTCATAGATATGCATCTCCATGGATAGATCTTGCGTGTGCATAGAATATTTTTGTTTTCCGTGCAACGTTCCCCAACAGCGGCATCATGAGCCAGGTCTATGCGTAGATGATATGCACGAGTAGAACACAAAGAGTTGTGGGCAGTGATGGTCATACTGCTTACCACCAACGTCTTATTTTGGTTCGGCGGTATTGTAAGATGAAGCGGCCTGGACCAACCTTACATGTCCACATACATGAGACCGGTTCCACCGACAGACATGCAACTTGTTTTGCATAAAGATGGCCGGCGGGTGTCTGTTTCTCCTAATTTAGTTGAATCAAATTTGACTACGGCCGGTCCTTGAAGAAGGTTAAAACAGCAAACTTGATAAACCACCGTTGTGGTTTTGTGCCGTATGTAAGAACGGTTCTTGCTAGAAGCCCATAGCAGCCACATAAAACATGCAACAACAAAGTAGAGGTCGTCTAACTTGTTTTTGCAGGGCATGTTGTGATGTGATATGGTCAAGACATGATGAGTTATACGTTGTTGTATGAGATGATCATGTTTTGTAATATCGACAACTGGCAGGAGCCTTATGGTTGTCTCTTAATTATTGTATGAAATGCAGGCGCCATGGAATTGCTTTACTCTATCGCTATGAGTTAGCAATAGTTGTAGAAGCAATACTTTGCGAGATGACCACTACACAACGATGGAGATCAAGGTGTCGAGCCGATGATGATGGAGATCATGACGATGCTTTGGAGATGGAGATCAAAAGCATAAGATGATGATGGCCATATCATGTCACATATTTTCATTGCACGTGATGTTTATCCTTTATGCATCATATTTTTCTTAGATCGACGGTAGCATTATAAGACGATCCTTTCTCTTAATTTCAAGACAAAAGTGTTCTCCCTGAGTATGCACCGTTGCTATAGTTCGTCGTTTTGAGACACCACGTGATGATCGGGTGTGATAGAACGTTCACATACAACGGGTGTAAGCCAGATTTACACACGAGGAATCCTTGGGTTAAACTTGACGGCCTAGCATGTACAGACATGGCCTCGCAACACTGGAGACCGAAAGGTCGAACATGAGTCATATAGTAGATATGATCAACATAGAGATGTTCACCATTGATGACTACCCCGTCTCACGTGATGATCGAACACTGGTTAGTTGATTTGGATCATGTATCACTTAGATAACTTGAGGGATGTTAATTTAAGTGGGAGTTCATTAGTAATTTGATTAATTGAACTTAAATTTATCATGAACTTAGTCAAAATGTTTTTGCATATCTATGTTGTAGATCAATAGCTCGCGATTTAGCTCCCCTATTTTTGATACAGTCCTAGAGAAAACTAAGTTGAAAGATGATGGTAGCAATAATGCGGACTGGGTCCGTGATCTGAGGCCTCATTTATGCGCAGAAGAATTATGTCCTTAATGCACCACCAGGTGATAGACCTATTGCAGGAGCAGATGCAGACATTATGAACGTTTGGCAAGCTCGATATGATGACTACGCAATAGTTTAGTGTGCCATGCTTTACGGCTTAGATCCGGGACTTCAAAAACGTTTTGAACGCCACAGAGCATATGAGATGTTCCAAGAGCTGAAATTGGTATTTCATACTCTTACCCATGTCGAGAGGCATGAGACCTCTGACAAGTACTTTGCCTACAAGATGGAGGAGAATAGCTCAGCTAGTGAGCATGTGCTCAGAATGTCTGGGTACTACAATCACTTGAATCAAGTGGGAGTTAATCTTATAGATAAGATAGTGATTGACAGAGTTCTGTAGTCACTATCACCAAGCTACTAGAACTTCGTGATGAACTATAATATGCAAGGGATGATGAAAATGATTCCCGGCTCTTCACGATGATGGAATCGGCGAAGGTAGAAATCAAGAAAGAGCATCAAATGTTGATGGTTAACAAGACCACTAGTTTCAAGAAAAGGGCAAGGGAAAGAAAGGAAACTTCAAAAAGAATGGCAAGCAAGTTGTCACTCCCGTGAAGAAGCCCAAAGCTGGACCTAAGCCTGAAACTGAGTGCTTCTACTGCAAAGGGAATGGACACTAGAAGCAGAAGTGCCCAAAATACTTGGCGGATAAGAAGGATGGAAAAGTGAACAAAGATATATTTGATATACATGTTATTGATGTGTGCCTTACTAGTATTCGTAGTAGCCCCTGGGTATTTGATACTGGTTTAGTTGCTAAGATTAGTAACTCGAACTAGGAGTTGAAGAATAAACACACACTAGTTGAGGGCAAGGTGACGATGTGTGTTGGAAGTGGTTCCAAGATTGATATGATCATCGTCGCACACTCCCTATATTTTCGGGATTAGTGTTGAACCTAAATAAAATGTTATTTGGTGTTTTTATTGAGCATGAACAGGATTGGATCGTGTTTATTGCAATACGGTTATTCATTTAAGTCAGCGAATAATTGTTATTCTTTTTACATGAATAAAACCTTCTATGGTCATACACCCAATGTGAATGGTTTATTGAATCTCGATCGTAGTGATACACATATTCATAATATTGATGCCAAAATATGCAAAGTTGATAATGATAGTACAACATACTTGTGGCACTGCCATTTAGGTCATATTGGTGTAAAGCGCATGAAGAAACTCCACGCTGATGGACTTTTGAAATCACTTGATTATGAATCATTTGATACTTGTGAACCATGCCTCATGGGCAAGATGACTAAAACTCCGTTCTCTGGAACAATGGAGCGAGCTAATGACTTATTGGAAATAATACATACCGATGTATGCGGTCCGATGAGTGTTGAAGCACGCGGCGGGTATCGTTATTTTCTCACCTTCACAGATGATTTGAGTAGGTATGGGCATATCTACTTGATGAAACACTAGTACAACAAGGTGCTATAGAAACGGCTTTTAACCCCTTTCCGTGACGGCATTTGGAACCATCGCCAAGTGAGTGACTGCGATAGGGGGGTCCTTCCCAAACGACACAGAAACCGTCGAGGATATGCCCTCCTAGCACACATGCTCGACAAAATGAGGTCATGTGGGACCGGCAAGCGATGTAATACGGTTATACGTACAGTAGTGCTAAAAAATTTCAATTATACAGGCAAAATCATTTCCGGTCATAAGTTCACCCCACACAGTCAGTCCCCGCTAAATGTTTCCGTTTGTATATACATCCCACATAGTCGCTCCAAGTAAAACGTTTTTGTTTGCAGGTACATCACACACAATTTTCCCCGTTAAATCGTTTGTGATAGTGTTTCCATTGCACACGATATTAACAATTTTATCGTTTGCGTTATTGAATGCATCACACACCGTGCGTAGAAGAAACTATGTGGGAAAGGCCATCCATCACACACAATTTTTATGTGGTAAACGTTTGCGCTAGGTTGCCTAACGCAAACAGTTTTCAAGAGGATGTCGTGTGTGATTGTTCATTAATCCAACACGGTTTATTCCTAGAAACTGTGTGTGTTGCATGAGGTCATCGCCCATGGTGTTTTCTCAATAACCATTTTCAATAGAAAAACCCAATTAGCAGGCTAATTGTCATATTATTAATAATCTATTTATTAATCTAGTTGACATTTCATATTAAGCACATAATATATTTCATTTTCATATTAAGGAAGCAGGATTTCATAATTGAAATACATCAGAGTACAACATCATATAGCTTCAGCACTCAGCTACCCCATTACACAACTTCACCAGCACCAATTTTCACATGAAACATCTATAACCTTTCGAAATTAGCATCATAGACGGTACATAGACAGATGTATCTCATCTGGAAAACTGCTGAAGCAGAAGGCGAATATTGAGCCTTCATTGATGTAGAAGGTCTTTGCAACTTTAGGCCAGTGCCTGTGGATGATTGACCGTCCATCCTTCGTCCTCTTCAGGGACACTTCAATATTGAACCGTGGGTGTTGTATGAATACATTCCTCGCCTCCTGAACATATAGGTGGTTTGACAGGTAATCATCAGTGAACTGCTTTGCAAAGGTCTGAAAACAAGGATGTGCATAAATATCTTCTATGTATTAGAAATGGGGCAAAGGAATAAAAAAGGCAAGGTATAATAGTTAGTACCATCCTCTAGTGCACTGATGTCTTCTTCATTGTGCGGAAAAAGATCTTGTTGTTTTTTGCCGCTAATTTCTTTACCCTAACAATCTTTCTGAGTTTCTTGACTTGACTGATATTCATGGACAACTCATTTCCCCATATGCAAAAGGGTCGAACAGTGGGTCAAAACCTCTTACAGCCGGACCTACATGTGCAAGACCAAAATTGTTAAAAACCTAAATACATATTAGAATGGTTCCTGCACTTGCACAATAATGTACTATTAGACAAAGGACCATGCATGCGCAAACCTCGATTGTAAACCTCAGTGCTTCTCATTGTTTCCCTGCAACACATATAAGGTAGTTACTGATCAGGTTAAGTGAGGGTTCGCATGCTATTAGTAAAATATGTTGATGAAAAATAAGCACATTACAGATTCATCGGATTAATTCAAGCCACATGGAAAACCCATTTATTCAAACCAAGCATGATTAAGAACTAGGAAATATAACAATTGTATATGTTACTCATGTGTTAAGTGTAGCCAAATTCGATTTATTCCTCACATGCACAACAATACAAAATTCTACCCACGACAATTAGATATCTGCATTGCAGAATTGAACCAAGCAGTTAACTAAACACCACAACAAATGAACCAAACATTAACTGAGCACCACATTGCACAATATAACATACTCCTAATAGAAGATCAGACAGTTAACCAAACCAAGCATGCTTAACAACTTGGAAATATAACAATTGTATTTGTTTCTCATGTATTTAGTACAACCAAATTCAATTTATTCCTCACATGGTATACAATAACAGAATGCACCCACAACAATTGAACATCGCACTGCAGAATTGAACCAAATAGTTAACTAAACACCACAACAAATGAACCAAACGTTAACTGAGCACCACACTGCACAATATAACATACTCCTAATAGAAGATCACATAGTTAACCAAACCAAGCATGCTTAACAACTTGGAAATATAGCAATTATATTTGTTTCTCATGTATTTAGTACAACCAAATTCGATTTACTTCTCACATGGTATACAATAACAGAATGTACCCACAACTATTGAACGTCGCACTGCAGAATTGAACCAAACAGTTAACTAAACACCCCAACAAATGAACCAAACGTTAACTGAGCACCACATTGCACAATGTATAACATACTAGAAGATCAGACAGTTAACCAAACCAAGCATGCTTGACAACTTGGAAATATAGCAATTGTATTTGTTTCTCATGTATTTTGTAAAGATAAATTCGATTTATTTCTCACATGGAAGACAATACAAAATTGCAGCCTGAAGAATTGAACATCACATTTGCAAAATTGAACCAAACAGTTAATTGAAGATGACAACTAATTAACCAAACAGTTAATAATTGAGCACCACACTACACGACATATAGAACATATACACTACAGCAACAGATTGCATGGTAAAATTAGATAGCACAATTCACTAGAATTTGTTAAGTAAAGGCAGGAGGAGCACATGCAGCGGGTAAACCGAGCATGCTTAACCGATGTAGCTAACAAATGGCAAGGTGCTCCTCCAAGATCTAGGGGTCGGCACGAATGGCAGCCATCGCGACCTCGTCCGTGCGTGCGGCCGTGATTTGCTTCTCCGCTGCCAAATGCTCCTTGAGCTCCTGGCTATACTGCGTGCACCATGGCTTAGGGCGACGCTTATTTAGTGGAGGGGTCGGTGATTTCGGTGGAAGGTGCCGCGCCGGTGGTCGGGGCATGTGGGATGTGGAAGGAGAAGGAGGATGGGGGTCAGGTGTGGATTACCTGCCTGGATAGACGAGGCTGGGCAGCGTGATGGAGGGTCGCCGGCGAGGAGGAGGCGCTGCAAGCAAGGAGTGAAGGTTTCAACTTGGAAAGGAAGGCAGAAACATGGGAAATGTGGCTTTTGGTAAAGGGAGGGGGCGGGGAGGTAGATATTTCCGCGGAAGCCGGAAATATTGAATCGGTTCAGCGAAAAAACTGGTGCGCAAAGTGTCATCAGACACAGTCCCTTATTCAGCACTGTGTACGATATGTGAGCATCACAAACAATTCATATAGCTTAACCCGTGTGTGATGAGTTTGAACATGAAATTTTTTTGTTCGAATTTCCCTGGTTACAGTGGTCATCCACGTCATTGCATAATTTGCGTACACAAAGGAGACTACGACACACCCACACTTCTTAATCGAGCAATTTTAGCAATTAAATAGAGCTAGCTGACCTAAACATTGCTCTAACAAATTAAAGATCGGCGCTCTTAATTAAACGAAACAAAATTGTACTACTACGGCTGGTGTTCGTCGATCTCCGCCGCCTCCTCCATGTCCAGCTCGTGCCTGTCGATCTCCTCGGGAAGGGGCTCCATGGCATCCTGGTACGTCTCCAACATATCTATAATTTTTTTATTGTTCCATGCTATTATATTATCTGTTTTGGATGTTAAATGGGCTTTATTATACACTTTTATATTATTTTTGGGACTAACCTACTAACCCAAGGCCCAGTGCAAATTGCTGTTTTTTTTGCCTATTTCAGTGTTTCGCAGAAAAGGGATATCAAACAGAGTCCAAATGGAATGAAACCTTCGGGAGAGTCGTTTTTGGAACAAATACAACACAGAAGACTTGGAGTACATGCCAGGGAAGAAATGAGGCAGCCACGAGGGCAGGGGCGCGCCCAGGGGGTAGGCGCGCCCCCACCATCGTGGGCCCCATGTTGCTCCCCTGACGTGCCTCTTCCTCCTATATATACCCATATACCCTGAAAATGTCGAGGAGCACCACGAAACAGTAATTCCACCGCCGCAACCTTCTGTAACCGTGAGATCCCATCTTTGGGCCTGTTCCGGAGCTCCACCGGAGGGGGCATCGATCATGGAGGGCTTCTACATCAACACCATAGCCTCCCCGATGAGTTGTGAGTAGTTTACCACAGACCTTTGGGTCCATAGTTATTAGCAAGATGGCTTCTTCTCTCTCTTTGGATCTCAATACAAAGTTCTCCTCGATCTTCTTGGAGATCTGTTCGATGTAATTCTTTTTGCGGTGTGTTTGTCGAGATCCGATGAATTGTGGGTTTATGATCAAGATTATCTATGAACAATATTTGGTTCCTCTCTGAAATCTTTTATGCATGATTTAAATATCTTTGCAAGTCTCTTCGAATTATCAGTTTGGTTTGGCCTACTAGATTGATCGTTCTTGCAATGGGAGAAGTGCTTAGCTTTGGGTTCAATCTTGCGGTGTCCTTTCCCAGTGACAACAGGGGCAGCAAGGCACGTATTGTATTGTTGCCATCGAGGATAAAAAGATGGGGTTTACATCATATTGCACGAGTTTATCCCTCTACATCATGTCATCTTGCTTAAGGTGTTACTCTGTTCTTATGAACTTAATACTCTAGATGCATGCTGGATAGCGGTCGATGTGTTGAGTAATAGTAGTAGATGCAGAATCGTTCCGGTCTACTTGTCACGGACGTGATGCCTATATACAATGATCATGCCTAGATATTCTCATAACTATGTGCTTTTCTATCAATTGCTCGACAGTAATTTGTTCACCCACCGTAGAAATCTGCTATCATGAGAGAAGCCACTAGTGAAACTTATGGCCCCCGGGTCTATCTTTTATCATTCAATCTTCCATAAACTATTTATCTTTACTTTACTTTTACTTTGCAATATTTACTTTCAATCTACAACAAAAATACCAAAAACATTATCTTATTATCTCTATCAGTTCTCACTTTTGCAAGTGACCGAGAAGGGATTGACAACCCCTTTATCGCGTTGGTTGCAAGGTTCTTATTTGTTTGTGTAGGTACGAGGGACTCGTGCCTGGTCTCGTACTGGATTGATACCTTGGTTCTCAAAAACTGAGGGAAATACTTACGCTACTGTGCTGCATCACCCTTTCCTCTTCAAGGGAAAAACAACGCAAGCTCAAGAGGTAGCAAGAACAATTTCTGGCGCCGTTACCGGGGAGATCTATGCAAAAGTCATATACCAAGTACCCATCACAAACACTTATCCCTCGCATTACATTATTTGCCATTTACCTCTCGTTTCCCTCTCCCCCACTTCACCCTTGCCGTTTTATTCACCATTTTCCCGTTTTCCGTTCGCTTGCTTCTTGTTTGCTTGTGTGTTGAATTGCTTGTTTGTCACAATGGCTCTGCCTATTAGTGTTGATGCTCACCTTAGAAGGTTGGAAGAGATTGAAAACAATGTTAGAAGTTTTATGTCTTTGCAATTTGAGCATAATAATTTCTTCAGAAACGAGCTTAAAGAACAGAAAAGTTTTATGGAGTACATGAATAAAGAGGTTGATGATATGTCTAAAGAATTTTATGGTTTGAAATCTCAGTTTGCTCATCTTGAGAACTTAATAGCCCAAATCTCGGATAAGCAAGCCACCTTAGTTAATAAGATGGCCGCTAAACTGTAAGATCTAGAAAATAAGGATGAAGATCTAACAGTAATTGATGTGTCTCCTATTAAATCTTTGTTTCTCAATATGAATCTTGATAAAGATGGGACTTGAGATGAGTCAACTTTAGTTAAAAGGCGTCCCAATGATTCAAAGTTTTTAGGTCTTGATACTAAAATTGTTAAAAGTGGGATTAAAGATGTCAAAACTTTACATAGCAATGAACCCACTATTTTGGATTTCAAGGAATTTAATTATGATAATTGCTCTTTAATAGATTGTATTTCCTTGTTGCAATCCGTGCTAAATTCTCCTCATGCTTATAATCAAAATAAAGCCTTTACCAAACACATCGTTGATGCTTTAATGCAATCTTATGAAGAAAAACTTGAATTAGAAGTTTCTATCCCTAGAAAACTTTGTAATGAGTGGGAACCTACTATTAAAATTAAGATTAAAGATTATGAATGCTATGCTTTGTGTGATTTGGGTGCTAGTGTTTCCACAATTCCTAAAACTTTGTGTGATGTGTTAGGTTTTCATGAACTTGATGATTGTTCTTTAAATTTGCATCTCGCGGATTCTACCATTAAGAAACCTATGGGAAGGAGTAATGATGCTATTATTGTTGCAAATAGGAGTTATGTGCCCGTAGATTTCATTGTGCTTGATATAGATTTTAATCCTACTTGTCCTATTATTCTTGGTAGACCTTTCCTTAGAACGATTGGTGCAATTATTGATATGAAGGAAGGAAATATTAGATTCCAATTTCCATTAAGGAAAGACATGGAACACTTTGCTAGAAATAAAATCAAATTACCTTATGAATCTATTATGAGAGCCACTTGTGGATTGCCTACCAAAGATGGCAATACCTAGATCTATTCTTGTATTATGCCTAGCTAGGGGCGTTAAACCATAGCGCTTGTTGGAAGGTAACGCAATTTTATTTTCTTTGCTTTTGCTTCTGTTTAGTAATAAATAAAGCATATATATTCTGTTTAGATGTGGTTTTGTGTTTTAATTAGTGTTCGTGCCAAGTAGAACCTTTGGGAAGACTTGGGTGAAGTCTTTGTGATCATGCTGTAAAAAATAGAAATTTTTGCGCTCACGAGATTAGCTACCATTTTTTACTGGAGAGTGCTTTTAAGTTGATTCTTTTTGCAGATGATTAATAGGCAAATTCCCCACTTACATCAATTTATTTCAGAATTTTTAGAGTTGCAGAAGTATACGAAAGTTACAGATTGCTACACACTGTTCTGTTTTTGACAGATTCTGTTTTTGTGTGTTGTTTGCTTATTTTGATGAATCTATGAGTAGTATCGGGGGGTATGAACCATAGAGAAGTTGTAATAAAGTAGGTTTAACACCAATATAAATAAATAATGAGTTCATTACAGTACGTTAAAGTGGTGGTTTGTTTTCTTATACTAACGGAGCTCGCGAAATTTTTTGTTAAGTTTTGTGTTGTGAAGTTTTCAAGTTTTTGGGTAAGGATTTGATGGACTATGGAACAAAGAGTGGAAGGAGCCTAAGCTTGGGGATGCCCAAGGCACCCCAAGGTAAAATTCAAGGACAACCAAAATCCTAAGCTTGGGGATGCCCCGGGGAGGCATCCCCTCTTTCGTCTTCGTCTATCGGTAACTTTACTTGAGACTATATTTTTATTCACCACATGATATGTGTTTTGCTTGGAGCGTCATGTATGATTTGAGTCTTTTCTTTTTAGTTTACCACAATCATCCTTGCTGTACACACCTTTTGAGAGAGACACACATGATTCGGAATTTATTAGAATACTCTATGTGCTTCACTTATATCCTTTGAGCTAGATAGTTTTGCTCTAGTGCTTCACTGATATCTTTTTAGAGCACGGCAGTGGTTTTATTTTATAGAAATTATTGATCTCTCATGCTTCACTTATATTATTTTGAGAGTATTTTAGAATAGCATGGTAATTTTCTTTGGTTATAAAATTAGTCCTAATATGATAGGCATCCAAGATGAGTATAATAAAAACTTTTATAAAAGTGCATTGAATACTATGAGTAGTTTGATACTTGATGATTGTTTTGAGATATGAGGATGGTGATATTAGAGTCATGCTAGTGGAGTAATTGTGAATTTGAGAAACACTTGTGTTAAAGTTTGTGATTCCCGTAGCATGCACGTATGGTGAACCGTTATGTGAGGAAGTTAGAGCATGATTTATTTATTGATTGTCATCCTTTGTGTGGAGGTCGGGATCGCGCGATGGTTAACTCCTACCAACCCTTCCCCTAGGAGCATGCATTTAATGCTTTATTTTGATAACTTACAGATTTTTGCAATAAGTATATGAGTTATTTATGACTAATGTTGAGTCCATGGATTCTACGCACTCTCACTCTTCCACCATATACCTTCCTCAAAATAGCCACCATACCTACCTTTTATGGCATTTCCATAGCCATTCCGAGATATATTGCCATGCAACTTTCCACCGTTCCGTTTATTACGACACGCTTCATCATTGTCATATTGCCATGCATGATCATGTAGTCGACATCGTATTTGTGGCAAGTCCACCATGCAATATTTTTCATACATGTCACTCTTGATTCATTGCACATCCCGGTACACTGCTGGAGGCATTCACATAGAGTCATATTTTGTTCTAGCTTCGAGTTTTAATCTTTGAGTTGTAAGTAAAATAAAAGTGTGATGATCTTCATTATTAGAGCATTGTCCCAGTGAGGAAAGGATGATGGAGACTATGATTCCCCCACCAGTCGGGATGAGACTCCGGACGAAAAAAAAAAGAAAAAAAAGAGGCCATAAAAAAGAAAAAAGACCCAAAAGAAGAAGAAAAAAAAGAAAAAAGAAAAAGAGAAATAGAGAGAAGGGGCAATGCTACTATCCTTTTTCACACTTGTGCTTCAAAGTAGCACCATGATCTTCATGATAGAGAGTCTCTTCACTTTCATATACTAGTGGGATATTTCATTATAGAACTTGGCTTGTATATTCCGATGATGGGCTTCCTCAAAATGCCTTAGGTCTTCGTGAGCAAGCAAGTTGGATGCACACCCACTTAGTTTCCTTTGTTGAGCTTTCATACACTTATAGCTCTAGTGCATCTGTTGCATGGCAATCCCTACTCACTCACATTGATATCTATTGATGGGAATCTCCATAGCCCATTAATACGCCTAGTCGATGTGAGACTATCTTCCTCTTTTGTCTTCTCCACAACCACCACTCCATTCCACCTATAGTGCTATATCCATGGCTCACGCTCATGTATTGCGTGAAAGTTGAAAGGTTTGAAAAATTGAAGTGTGAAACAATTGCTTGGCTAAAACCAGGGTTGTGCATGATTTAAATATTTTGTGTGATGAAGATAGAGCATAGCCAGACTATATGATTTTGTAGGGATAACTTTCTTTGGCCATGTTATTTTGAGAAGACACATGATTGCTTTGTTAGTATGCTTGAAGTATTATTATTCTTATGTCAATATTAAACTTTTGTCTTGAATCTTTCGGATCTGAACATTCATGCCACAATAAAGAAAATTACATTGAGAATTATGTTGGGTAGCATTCCACATCAAAAAAATTGTTCTTATCATTTACCTACTCGAGGACAAGCAAGAATTGAGCTTGGGGATGCTTGATACGTCTCCAACGTATCTATAATTTTTTATTGTTCCATGCTATTACATTATCCGTTTGGAATGTTTAATGGGCTTTATTATACACTTTTACATTATTTTTGGGACTAACCTACTAACCCAAGGCCCAGTGCAAATTGCTGTTTTTTTGCCTATTTCAGTGTTTCGCAGAAAAGGAATATCAAATGGAGTCCAGATGGAATAAAACCTTCGGGAGAGTCGTTTTTGGAACAAATACAACACAGAAGACTTGAAGTACATGCCAGGGAAGAAACGAGGCGACCTCGAGGGTAGGGGGCGCGCCCATGGGGGTAGGCGCGCCTGAGGGAGTCCTGGATCGGGGGGTTCTCATGTGGCCGGACAAACTCCTGGTGGGCCGGACTGGTGTGTCGTGAAGATTATTATAGAAGATCATATCTTGTATCTGGATAGGACTCCTGGATTCTTGTAATGGCAAGTTTTATGCTCGGGTGTAGATTTTCCTTCCTCTGCAAGATGACATGTACAAACCCTAGGCCTCTCCGGTGTGTATATAAACCAGAGGGTTTGGTCCATAGAGGCTAGAGACGAATCATAATATCCTCATAGGCTAGACCTAGGGTTTAGCCATTACGATCTCGAGGTATATCAACTCTTGTACATATATTCATTCATACTAATATAGCAGGAAGTAGGGTTTTACCTCGATCGAGAGGGCCTGAACCTGGGTAAATATCGTGTCCCCTTCCTCCTGTTACCATCGATCCTCAGACGCATACTTCGGGACCCCCTACCCGAGATCCGCCGGTTTTGACACCGACATTGGTGCTTTCATTGAGAGTTCCACTATGTCATCAATGGAAGGACTGATGGATCACGTCGCCAACTACAACGGCGACGTCGAGGGGATTTTCCCTCCCGGCCAACTTTTCGTGTTCGGCGGCTTCGCGCTTCGTGCCAACACTCAAGGCCACCTTGAGCATTTTGAGAGCTATGCCCCTAGCTATCATGTCAGATTTGGTAGCTTGAACTACGTCGCTGATATTCGTGGAGACTTATTCTTCATCGGATTCGAGCTAGCGGCAACCCCTCTCTACCACCATGATGATCATGACTTAACTCTGTCATCGGATTCAGGAAATAGCACATGCAACAGTTCTGGCCCTATTTCCAGAACAGATTGCGTCGCCCCAAGATGGGAAGCTCAACCCCACCACGGGAGTTGCAGACTCTATGGCGTTGGAGCCGCACACGGACCCAACTTATGGGGTCTGTGTTACCGGAACCCCGGACTCGGCTTCGGTCTCCGATTCCGAACTACGCATAACTGCGCCCCTCAAATCCAATCACGCGCCTATCACCGAATTCTGTGCTGCGGATATTTTCCAGCACTCACCACTTGGCGACATGTTAAGGTCGTTAAGATTTCTCTCCTTGGATGAGAGCACACAGCCGCACTATATCCGGTTCGAACTAGAGGCTGACGAACAGTCGCGCTATACCCAGGGGGATGAAGAATTCCGTTCCCCACCCACCACCCACTTGGTAGCCACGGTTGAAGATCTAACCGATCTACTCAATTACGCTTTTGAAGACTTTGACGGGATGGACCTCGAAGTTGAAGCAGATACAGATCAAAGCCGGCTCATAACAGGGCGGTGGAAAGCCACGTCTTCATACGACGTGTATATGGTGGATACACCCAAAGAGGCGGAAGGCAACGGCGAAAACAATCCCGTAGAGGATAAACCTGCCAAAGAACTTCCCAAGCGTCAGCGTCCAAAACACCGAACGAAATCCCATAAAGGAAAGGACAGCAACACCGTGACTAATGACGGTGATATTCCGGAACAAGCCGAAGACCCCGCAGATCCAGCGATAGAGCAAGAGGAGCGAGAGGACGGCGAACAAAGTCCGAAGCCGCAGTCCGATGACAGCGATGCCGAAGACGGTGATTATGAACCGGTCTCCGAAGAAGAGGCTATCCTGGACGACGATGAATATACCGTCCCAGAAGAACCCTCCGAACAAAAATGCTTCCATCGGCGGCTTATAGCCACTGCACGGAGCTTAAAAAAGCAGCAGAGACAGCTTCAAGCTGCACAAGACACGCTCAATGATAGATGGAATGAGGTGCTAGACGCCGAACAGAAACATGGCTTTAACGGCCAACCCAAAGGCTATCTCAAGCGCAAGCTGCTGCCCGAATTCGACGACGAGGCCGTTGCGCCCGTCCCACCGAAAATTAACACCACCAACAAGCCAGACCGACCACCTCGCAGACGGGATAGAGTCGCTAGCAATGGCGTAAAGAAGCCCCCATCCCATAAAGGAAAGGAGGGTGCAACCCAAGTCCGAAAACACAATCTGCGTGAGGACCTAAACAAAAAAGCTAGCAAGACCAGGTCTATATTCGGACCCAGAGACCGAGCTCCCGCACGGGACGGTGGCTATCATGCCAATCACACCGGTGACATACCAGTTCGGGGTCAATACCGAACACAACAACCATCGGACATACGCCACGATATAGCAAGATACAGAGGAGCTTCACACCCTCTATGCTTTACCGATGACGTGCTGGGTCATGATTTCCCAGAAGGGTTTAAACCCGTGAACATCGAAGCGTATGATGGAACGATGGATCCTACCGTCTCGATAGAAGATTTTATTCTTCACATCCACGTGGCTCGAGGAGATGATCTCCATGCCATCAAATATTTACCGCTCAAACTAAAAGGACCAGCTCGACACTGGCTAAACAGACTCCCAGAAAACTCCATTGGGAGTTGGGAAGAACATGAGGACGCTTTTCGGGCCAATTTTCAAGAGACTTATGTCTGGCCCGTGGATGCTGACGATTTAAGTCACATCATCCAACAACCCGGGGAGTCAGCCCGCAAGCTTTGGAACCGGTTTCTCACTAAGAAGAACCGGATCGTCGACTGTCCGGACGGTGAAGCCTTAGCGGCATTCAAGCACAATATCCGAGACGAATGATGAAGGAAATATGCCCTAGAGGCAATAATAAAGTTATTATTTATTTCCTTATATCATGATAAATGTTTATTATTCATGCTAGAATTGTATTAACCGGAAACTTAGTACATGTGTGAATACATAGACAAAACAGTATGTCGCTAGTATGCCTCTACTAGACTAGCTCGTTGATCAAAGATGGTTATGTTTCCTAGCCATAGACATGAGTTGTCATTTGATCAACGGGATCACATCATTAGGAGAATGATGTGATGGACATGACCCATCCGTTAGCTTAGCACTATGATCGTTTAGTTTTACTGCTATTGCTTTCTTCATGACTTATACATTTTCCTATGACTATGAGATTATGCAACTCCCGAATATCGTAGGAACACCTTCTGTGCTATCAAACATCACAACGTAACTGGGTGATCATAAAGATGCTCTACAGGTGTCTCTGAAAGTGTTCGTGGTGTTGGCATAGATCAAGAATAGGATTTGTCACTCCGAATGTCGGAGAGGTATCTCTGGGCCCTCTCGGTAATACACATCATAATAAGCCTTGCAAGCAAATGACCAATGAGTTAGTCAGGAGATGATGTATTATGGAATGAGTAAAGAGACTTGCCGGTAACGAGATTAACTAGGTATGGTGATACCTACGATCGAATCTCGGGCAAGTAACATACCGATGACAAAGGGAACAACGTATGTTGTTATGCGGTTTGAACGATAAAGATCTTCGTAGAATATGTAGGAGCCAATATGAGCATCCAGGTTCCGCTATTGGTTATTAACCAGAGATGAGTCTCGGTCATGTCTACATAGTTCTCGAACCCGTAGGGTCCGCACGCTTAACGTTTGATGACGATTGGTATTATGAGTTTATGAGTTTTGATGTACCGAAGGTAGTTCGGAGTCCTGGATAAGATCACGGACATGACGAGGAGCCTCGGAATGTACGAGACATAAAGATTGATATATTGGACGACTATATTCGGACACCGGAAGTGTTCTGGAAAGTTTCGGAATTTACCGGAGTATCGGAGGGGTTACCGGAACCCCCCGGGGGAAAGTTGGGCCTTAATGGGCCATAGGGGAGAACGAGGGCAGCAGCCAGGAGGTGGCGCGCCCCCTCCCAAGGGCAGTCCTAATTGGACTAGGGGAGGGGGGCGCGGCCCCCTCTTTCCTTCCCCTTCTCTCCCTCTTTTCCTTCCCCTCTTGGTGATTCCTACTAGGAATAGGATTGCAATCCTATTCCTAGTAGGATTGCACCCTAGGCGCGCCATAGAGGGGCCGGCTGGCCTCCCCCTTGCTCCTTTATATACAGGGGCAGGGGGGGCACCCTAGGACACACAAGTTGACAAGTTAATCTCTCCAACCGTGTGCGGTGCCCCTCCACAGTAACACACCTCGGTCATATCGTTGCAGCGCTTAGGCAAAGCCCTGCGATGATAACTTCATCATCTCCGTCACCATGCTGTCGTGCTGACGAAGCTCTCCCGTGAAGCTCAACTGGATCAAGAGCTTGTGGGACGTCATCAAGCTGAACGTGTGCTGAACGCGGAGGTGACGTACGTTCGGTACTTGATCGGTTGGATCGCGAAGAAGTTTGACTAAATCAACCGCGACATTAGACGCTTCCGCTCCCGGTCTACGAGGGTACGTAGACACACTCTCTCCCTCGTTGCTATCCATCTAATAGATAGATCTTGCGTGATCGTAGCAAAATTTTAAAATACTACGTTACAGTGGCCTCATGAGCCAGGTCTATGCGTAGATGATATGCACGAGTAGAACACAATGAGTTGTGGGCGATAATAGTCATACTGCTTACCAGCATGTCATACCTTGTTTCGGCGGTATTGTGAGATGAAGCGGCCCGGACCGACATTACGCGTACGCTTACGCGAGACTGGTTTCAACGTTATGAGCACTCGTTGCTTAAAGGTGACTGGCGGGTGTCTGTCTCTCTCACTTTAGCTCAATCAAATGTGGCTACGCCCGGCCCTTGTGAAGGTTAAAACAGCACACACTTGACGAAAAATCGTTGTGCTTTTGTAATCGTAGGTAAGAACGGTTCTTGCTAAGCCCGTAGCAGCCACGTAAAACTTGCAACAATAAAGTAGAGGACGTCTAACTTGTTTTTGCAGGGCATGTTGTGATGTGATATGGTCAAGACATGATGAGTTATACAGTTTTGTATGAGATGATCATGTTTTGTAAAGTTATCGGCAACTGGCAGGAGCCATATGGTTGTCGCTTTATTGTATGAAATGCAATCGCCATGTAATTGCTTTACTTTATCACTAAGCAGTAGCGATAGTCGTAGAAGCAATAGTTGGCGAGACGACAATGATGCTACGATGGAGATCAAGGTGTCGCGCCGGTGACAAAGGTGATCATGACGGTGCTTTGGAGATGGAGATCAAAAGCACAAGATGATGATAGCCATATCATGTCACATATTTTGATTTGCATGTGATGTTTATCTTATTATGCTTCTTATTTTGCTTAGAACGATGGTAGCATTATAAGATGATCCCTTGCAAAATTTCAAGGTACAAGTGTTCTCCCTGAGTATGCACCGTTGTGAAAGTTCTTCGTGCCGAGACACCACGTGATGATCGGGTGTGATAAGCTCTACATTCAAATACAACGGGTGTAAGACAGTTTTGCACACGTAGAATACTCGGGTTAAACTTGACGAGCCTAGCATATGCAGATATGGCCTCAGAACACTGGAGACCGAAAGGTCGAACGTGAATCATATAGTAGATATGATCAACATAAGATGTTCACCATTGGAAACTACTCCATCTCACGTGATGATCGGACATGGTTTAGTTGATTTGGATCACGTGATCATTTACATGACTAGAGGGATGTCTATCTAAGTGGGAGTTCTTTAGTAATTTGATTAATTGAACTTTAATTTATCATGAACTTAGTCCTGGTAGTATTAGCATATCTATGTTGTAGATCAATAGCTCGTGTTATAGCTCCCCTATGTTTTTGATATGTTCCTAGAGAAAACTAAGTTGAAAGATGTTAGTAGCAATGATGCGGACTAGGTCCATGATCTAAGGATTATCCTCATTGATGCACAGAAGTATTATGTCCTTGATGCACCGCTAGGTGACAGACCTATTGCAGGAGCAGATGCAAACGTTATGAACGTTTTGACAAAAGCTCGGTATGATGACTACTTGATAGTTTAGTGCACCATGCTTTACGGCTTATAACCGGGACTTAAAAAACGTTTTGAACGCCATGGAGCATATGAGATGTTCCAAGAGTTGAAATTAGTATTACATACTCATGCCTGTGTTGAGAGGTATAAGACCTCTGACAGTACTTTGCCAACAAGATGGAGGAGAATAGCTCAACCATTGAGCATGTGCTCAGATTGTCTGGGTACTACAATTGCTTGAATCAAGTGGGATTTAATCTTCCAGATAAGATAGTAATTGACAAGGTTCTCTAGACACTATCACCAAGTTAGTAGAACTTTGTGATGAACTATAATATGCAAGGGATGATGAAAGTAATTCCCGAGCTCTTCGCGATGCTGAAATCGGCGAAGGTAGAAATCAAGAAACAGCATCAAGTGTTGATGGTTAATAAGACCACTTGTTTCAAGTAAAGGGCAAAGGGATAGAAGGGGAACTTCAAGAAGAATGACAAGCAAGTTGTCACTCCCGTGAAGAAACCCAAAGCTAAACTCAAGCCTGAAACTAAGTGCTTCTACTACAAAGGAAATGGTCACTAGAAGTGGAACTCCCCTAGATACTTGGTGGATAAGAAGGATGGCAAAGTGAGCAAAGGTATATTTGATATACAGATTATTGATGTGTACTTTACTACTGTTCGTAGCAACCCTTGGGTATTTGATACCGGTTCAGTTGCTAAAATTAGTAACTCGAAACGAGAGTTGTAGAATGAACAAAGACTAGTTAAAGGTGAAGTGACGATGTGTGTTGAAAGTGGTTCCAAGATTGATATGATCATCATCGCACACTCCCTATACTTTCGGAATTAGTGTAGAACCTAAATAAATGTTATTCGGCATTTGCGTTGAGCATGAATATGATTTGATCATGTTTGTTGCAATACGGTTATTCATTTAAAGTCATAGAATATTTGTTATTCTGTTTACATGAATAAAGCCTTCGATGGTCATACACCCAATGAAAATAGTTTGTTGGATCTCGATCATAGTGATACACATATTTATAATATTGAAGCCAAAAGATGCAAGGTTAATAATGATAGTGCAACTTATTTGTGGCACTGCCGTTTAGGTCATATTGGTGTAAAGCGCATGAAGAAACTCCATAGTGATGGACTTTTGGAATCACTTGATTATGAATCACTTGGTGCTTGCGATCCATGCCTCATGGGCAAGATGACTAAAACTCCGTTCTCCGGAACAATGGAGCGAGCAACAGATTTGTCGAAAATCATACATATTGATGTATGTGGACCGATGAGTGTTGAGGCTCGCCGCGGGTATCGTTATTTTATGACCTTCACTGATGATTTGAGCAGATATGGGTATATCTACTTGATGAAGCACAAGTCTGAAACATTTGGGAAGTTCAAAGAATTTCAGAGTGAAGTAGAGAATCATCGTGAGAAGAAAATAAAGTTTCTACGATCTGATCGTAGAGGTGAATATTTGAGTTACGAGTTTGGTCTTCATTTAAAACAAAGTGGAATAGTTTCACAACTCACGCCACCCGGAACACCAGAGCGTAATGGTGTGTCTGAATGTCATAACCGTACTTTATTCGATATGGTACGGTCTATGATGTCTCTTACCGATTTACCACTATCATTTTGGGTTATGCATCAGAGATAGCTGCATTCACGTTAAATAGGGCAACATCCAAATCCGTTGAGACGACGCATGAACTGTGGTTTGGCAAGAAACCAAAGTTGTCGTTTCTTAAAATTTGGGACTGCGATGCTTATGTGAAAATGCTTGAACTTGATAAGCTCGAACCCAAGTCGGAGAAATGTGTCTTCATAGGATACCCAAAGGAGACTGTTGGGTACACCTTCTATCACAGATCTGAAGGCAAGATATTCGTTGCTAAGAATGGATCCTTTCTAGAAAAGGAGTTTCTCTCGAAAGAAGTGAGTGGGAGGAAAGTGGAACTTGATGAGGTAATTGTACCTTCTCCCGAATTGGAAAGTAGTACATCACAGAAACTGGTTCCAGTGATTCCAACACCAATTAGTGAGGAAGCTAATGATGATGATCATGAAACTTCGGATCAAGTTACTGCTGAACTTCGTAGATCAACCAGAGTATGTTCCGTGCCAGAGTGGTACGGCAACCCAGTTCTGGAAGTCATGTTACTAGACCATGATGAGCCTACGAACTATGAGGAAGCGATGATGAGCCCAGATTCCGCAAAATGGCTTGAGGCCATGAAATCTGAGATGGGATCCATGTATGAGAACAAAGTGTGGACTTTGGTTGACTTGCCCGATGATTGGCAAGACATCGAAAATAAATGGAACTTCAAGAGGAAGACCGACGCCGAAGGTAATGTTACTGTCTACAAAGATCGACTTGTTGCAAAACATTTTCGACAAGTTCAAGGAGTTGACTACGATGAGACTTTCTCACCCGTAGCGATGCTTAAGTCTGTCCGAATCATGTTAGCAATTGTCGCATTTTATGATTATGAAATCTGGCAAATGGATGACAAAACTGCATTTTTTGAATGGATATCTCAAAGAGGAGTTGTATATGATGCAACCAGAAGGTTTTATCAATCCTAAAGGCGCTAACAAAGTGTGCAAGCTCCAGCGATCCATCTATGGACTGGTGCAAGCATCTCGGAGTTGGAATATACGCTTTGATGAGGTGATCAAAGCATATGGTTTTATACAGACTTGTAGTGAAGCATGTATTTACAAGAAAGTGAGTGGGAGCACTACATCCTTTCTGATAAGTATATGTGAATGACATATTATCGATCGGAAAAGATGTAGAATTTTCTGGAAAGCATAAAGGAGTGTTTGAAAGTAGTTTGTTCAAAGAAAAACCTCGGTAAAGCTACTTAGATATTGAGCATCATGTCTATAGAGATAGATCAAGATGTTTGATAAGTTTTTTCAATGAGTACATACCTTGACAAGATTTTGAAGTAGTTCAAAATGGAACAGTCAAAGAAAGAGTTCTTGCCTGTGTTGCAACGTATGAAGTTGAGTTAGACTCAATGCCCAACCACTGCAGAAGATAGAGAGAGAATGAAAGTCATTCCCTATGCCTCAGCCATAGGTTCTATGAACTATGCCATGATGTATACCAGACCTATTGTATGCCCTGTCCTGATTTTGGCAAGGGAGTACAATTTTGATCTAGGAGTAGATCACTGGACAGCGGTCAAAATTGTCCTTAGTTACTGGATGACTAAGGAAATATTTCTCGGTTATGGAGGTGATAAAGAGTTCATCGTAAAGAGTTACGTCGATGCAAGCTTTAACACCGATCTGGATGACTCCGAGTCTCGATTTGGATGCATATTGGAAGTGGGAGCAACTAGCTAAAGTAGCTCCATGCAGAGCATTGTAGACATAGAAATTTGCGAAATACATATGGATCTGAATGTGTCAGGCCCGTTGACTAAACTTCTCTCACAAGCAAAACAAGATCACACCTTATTACTCTTTCGGTGTTAATCACATGGCGATGTGAACTAGATTGTTGACTCTAGTAAACCCTTTGGGTATTGGTCGCATGGCAATGAGAACAATGGGTGTTAGTCACATGGTGATGTGAACTATTAGGTGTTAATCACATGGTGATGTGATCTAGATTATTGACTCTAGTTCAAGTGGGAGACTGAAGGAAATATGCCCTAGAGGCAATAATAAAGTTATTATTTATTTCCTTATATCATGATAAATGTTTACTATTCATGCTAGAATTGTATTAACTGGAAACTTAGTACATGTGTGAATACATAGACAAAACAGTATGTCCCTAGTATGCCTCTACTAGACTAGCTCGTTGATCAAAGATGGTTATGTTTCCTAGCCATATACATGAGTTGTCATTTGATCAACGGGATCACATCATTAGGAGAAGGATGTGATGGACATGACCCATCCGTTAGCTTAGCACTATGATCGTTTAGTTTTACTGATATTGCTTTCTTCATGACTTATACATGTTCCTATGACTATGAGATTATGCAACTCCCGAATACCGTAGGAACACCTTATGTGCTATCAAACATCACAACATAACTGGGTGATCATAAAGATGCTCTACAGGTGTCTCTGAAAGTGTTCGTGGTGTTGGCATAGATCAAGAATAGGATTTGTCACTCCGAGTGTCGGAGAGGTATCTCTGGGCCCTCTCGGTAATACACATCATAATAAGCCTTGCAAGCAAATGACTAATGAGTTAGTCAGGAGATGATGTATTACGGAACGAGTAAAGAGACTTGCCGGTAACGAGATTAACTAGGTATGGTGATACCGACGATCGAATCTCGGGCAAGTAACATACCGATGACAAAGGGAACAACGTATGTTGTTATGCGGTTTGACCGATAAAGATCTTCATAGAATATGTAGGAGCCAATATGAGCATCCATGTTCCGCTATTGGTTATTGACCGGAGATGAGTCTCGGTCATGTCTACATAGTTCTCGAACCCGTAGGGTCCGCACGCTTAACGTTTGATGACGATTGGTATTATGAGTTTATGAGTTTTGATGTACCGAAGGTAGTTCGGTGTCCTGCATAAGATCACGGACATGACGAGGAGTCTCGGAATGTCTGAGACATAAAGACTGGTATATTGGACGACTATATTCGGACACCGGAAGTGTTCTGGAAAGTTTCGGAATTTACCGGAGTACCGGAGGGGTTACCGGAACCTCCCGGAGGAAAGTTGGGCCTTAGTGGGCCATAGGGGAGAAAGAGGGCAGCAGCCATGAGGTGGTGCGCCTCCTCCCAAGGGCAGTCCGAATTGGACTAGGGGAGGGGGGCGCGGCCCCCTCTTTCCTTTCCCTTCTCTCCCTCTCTTTCCTTCCCCTCTTGGTGATTCCTACTAGGAATAGGATTGCAATCCTATTCCTAGTAGGATTGCACCCTAGGCGCGCCATAGAGGGGTCGGCCGGCCTCCTCCTTGCTCCTTTATATACGTGGGCAGGGGGCACCCTAGGACACACAAGTTGACAAGTTAATCTCTCCAACCGTGTGCGGTGCCCCCCTCCATAGTAACACACCTCGGTCATATCGTTGCAGCGCTTAGGCAAAGCCCTGCGACGGTAACTTCATCATCTCCGTCACCATGCCGTCGTGCTGGCGAAACTCTCCCGTGAAGCTCAACTGGATCAAGAGCTCGTGGGACGTCATCAAGCTGAACATGTGCTGAATGCGGAGGTGCCGTACGTTTGGTACTTGATCGGTTGGATCGCAAAGAAGTTCGACTACATCAACCGCGTCATTAGACGCTTCCGCTCCCGATCTACGAGGGTACGTAGACACACACTCTCTCTCTCGTTGCTATGCATCTAATAGATAGATCTTGCGTGATCGTAGGAAAATTTTAAAATACTACGTTCCCCAACAAATGGCTAGCCAGACACCTTGGACAGGAAAAGCCGAGGACAATGGCAGCCCTAACTACACTTATGACTCGCTTTTGCGCGGGTGAGGATAACTGGTTAGCTCGTAGCAGCACCAGTGACCCTGGAACATCCGAAGTCAGGGATGGCAATGGAAAGCCACGACGTAACAAAAACAAACGTCGAGACAATTCTGGAAACCCAGATGATACAGCGGTAAACGCCAGAGTTAGTGGCTCCAGACCCGGTCAACGGAAGAAGCCATTTAAAGGCAACAAAGACGGTCCATCAAGTTTGGCAGGATATTAGACATGCCTTGCCAAATCCATGGCACCCCAGAAAAACCTGCCAACCCCACCAACCGTAACTGTTGGGTTTTCAAGCAGGCCGGCAAGCTAAACGCCGAACACAAGGGGAAGGAGCCTCAGAGCGACGACGAGGATGAACCTCGTCAGCCAAATATAGGGGGACAGAAGAAATTTCCACCGGAGGTCAAAATAGTGAACATGATATTTGCCACTCATATCCCAAAGAGGGAGCGCAAGCGCGCACTCCGAGACATCTATTCCGTTGAGCCCTTCGCCCCAAAATTCAACCCAAGGTCAGCCTGTCCCATCACTTTTGATCGCAGGGATCATCCGACTAGTATTCGGCATGGGGGTTTGGCTGCCTTAGTGCTCGACCCAATAATAGATAGATACCATCTAACCCGAGTCCTTATGGACTCAATCTGATATATCAGGACACTATCCGCAAGATGGGGATCGACCCATCAAGAATCAAGCCAAGCAGCACGACCTTTAGAGGAGTGATACCGAGCATTGAAGCTCGCTGCACATGCTCTTTAATGTTGGAGGTTGTATTCGGTTCTCCCGACAACTTTCGAAGCGAAGAATTACTCTTCGACATGGCTCCGTTCCGAAGTGGATATCACGCTCTACTCGGAAGAACGGCCTTTGCGCGCTTTAATGTAGTCCCACATTATGCCTAGTTAAAGCTCAAGATGCCTGGACCATGTGGCGTTATCACGATCAATGAAAATATGGAGCGCTCTCTCCACACGGTGGAGGACACTGCAGCCTTAGCAACCGAAGTCCAATGCAGCCTATTCAAGCCGGATAATCTATCAACAGCGGACACAGCTAAACGTGTCTGGCACACGCTTCAGTGCGACACCTCAGATGAACCTGAGCAATATTGACAGCTACGCCCCCGTCGACTGCCCATAAGGTGATAGCATATGTGCCTTCAGTACATAATTATGCCTTAAAAATTCCTTGGGCGACGACCGGGGGCACCTGCATATAGTCCATAGTTCAGTTAGACCCTATTCAGAATTTAAACTTACCTTCTTTAGGTTCATTAAACGAACCACACTTGTTATGGCCACACCGGATCGATTTATTCTTTTCCAGGTTTACTTTTTCCTTTCTACAGACGGCCATCATACTCACACCTTCAAGGACACATTACAGATGAGGAAACGGCGCAGACGTGCAGCAGGGACTCGCACTAAGGTTTCTTTTTTAGATTAAGACCATGTGTAAACCTTTTTTCTCTTTCTTGTTATATACCTTTTTGGCATGTAAAATGTCCAAAAAAGGTCATCGGCATTATCTGTAAAGTTTGCGGCTCGCCGTACTACAGAGGGGTATTAATAGAACAGTTTTATTCGTATTATGTCCAGAGTTTTATTCACTCGCCATGGAATGTTCTTTTGCCGCATCAGATTGCCATATGTGCCTTGTGAATAAGGGTTTACTACCAAGGGCTCTAGCCAGCCCTGGGATATGCTGAAAAGACCGAACACCTATAGGGAGTGTTCGGCGTCCTGGATATTTGCATTATATGCATCAGTTCTGAATCATGTCTTGGGTCAATAGTTGGGTTGCCCGGCTCCTGTGCTTACCCCTACGTTCTCGATTGTTCGGCTAGGGTGTAAAGGGAGAACTACTGAGATAGTACTTCTGGCTAGTCCGGTCAAGTACCTTAGTAGAGAAAGTCTAAAACAGACTGTCATGATAAGCGAGAACCGGGTCTGCAATCCGGTGACTTAGTTTTATACTACGATCAATAGAGATCTACCCCGTGTTATACGAAGGGTTGGTTTTTCGCCCAGCCAAGTGCAATTGGATACTTCATCCGCACCAGGGTCTAGTACCTAGCCCCACCTGACAAACTCCTACGACTAAGTGAAAGGAGTAACGCCGCATAGTCTGATTGCCTGGTTCACTCCGCATACACCTCCTATACGGACCAAGACGTTGGATAAAGTGTGTATTTGCATATGATCGAACACCCTAGTACTATGTACCTGGGGTCTGAAGCCGACGAATGGAAACTTTCAGATTTAAAATAAATAGTCACACATGAGGAAAAAGACGTTGATATTATCATAGCGCAAAATTTATATACATCGGATTCATAAGCCTAGTCTTTACATCCGGATACAATCATTCGAAGGCAACATCCTTCGAACACTGGCCTTCTACAAGGCGGGGGCTGTCGATGACGTCTTCGAAGTACTTCTCCGGCTTGGGGTGCTCCTTGCCTATGGGCGGGCCAGCAGTAGCTATATGTACTGCGTTCATCCTTGCCCAGTACACTTTGACACGAGCGAAGGCCATCCGAGCACCTTCTATGCAGGCCGAACACGTTAGTGCATCGACCCGCGGACTCGCCTCGACGAGCCGCTTCACTAATCTGAAGTAACTACTTGGGATTGGCTCCACGGGCCATAGCCAGACTATTAAGTCCTTCATGGCCGAACCAGCTACATTGTGCATCTCGACCAGCCGCTTCATCTGGTCGCTGAGGGGCATCAGATGTTTTAGCGCCTCGAACTGCGACCAAAACAGCTTCTCCGTGTTGTTCCCCTCTAGGGCTCGGAAATACTGGGCGGCGTTTGCACTGCTCCTTGGAAGATCAGCAAACACGCCTGGAGAACTCCATAATCGTGTCAGCCCAATATAATTCCGCCCTTCGAAGATGCTCTGTAAGAGAAATATCTTACCAGATGCTATCTATCGTACCTGCTCAATTTCTTGACGAGCGATGCGTGCCTCGCCTCGCGCGTCCTGGGCAGACTTTACTGCCACAGACAGCTCGGTCGCCTGCTCTAAAGCCTTCTTCTCTGATGCCTCACACTTATGGATGGCATCTTGGAGCTCGACCTCGACTTTGGACACCCGAGATTTGTGCTTCTCGCACTCCGCCTTTTCGGCCTCCAAATCAGCACCCACTTTATCAGCGCCTCCTCCTTGGCCTTGGCAACCTCGCCCTTGAGGGCCTCGAGCTCAGCGGCGCCAACTGTGTAATACATAATACAATATTAGAGTTTGTAATCATACTCAATCAACTAGGTCTTATTGGCATTTTAAAACAAAAATCCGCATACCTTGCGTTTCATCAAAACGCCAGTTGATGCGGTCGAGGTCCGTGTTCGCCACTTCGAGCTTCCGATTTAGTTCGGCCACCTCTGCGTCTCGCGCAGTCGCCGTAACTAAGGAAGCCTGCACAACAGTTCAGCTCTGTAAGTATGCCATTCTATGGATACTTCGTCCGATTCTTTTCAGAATCACAAAAAGCATCAAGGGCTACTGGTTATATATGTGTATTTAAAACAAATAAAATTTCTTAAAAGCATTACATTGCTTACCTCAAAGCCTGTTAAAAGGCTGTTGAAGGCTTCATTCAGTCCGCCCTTAATGGACTGAATCTTCTTCATCACCGCACCCATCACGGTGCGGTGTTCTTCAATGACGAGACCACTTTGCAGTGCTCCCTACATAGAATCCGGCGCCTCCGGATTAACTCCGAGCGCCGCCGTATCCTCCTCCGCTTGAGGAGACGGGTCTTTGGACCCTGGGCCACACTAGGCTCCGGGATGGTGTTCGGTGGGGCCCCGGATTGTTTGGGCCCCACGCCTTCGGTCTCCATGGGGGTCGTCTCCCCATGGTCAGCGGCCACCGAGGTATTACCCTTGGACGCCCTGTCTCCTGCCCCGCCCTCATCTCTGAAGGAAATATGCCCTAGAGGCAATAATAAAGTTGTTATTTATATTTCCTTATATCATGATAAATGTTCATTATTCATGCTAGAATTGTACTAACCGGAAACTTAGTACATGTGTGAATACATAGACAAAACAGAGTGTCCCTAGTACGCCTCTACTAGACTAGCTCATTGATCAAAGATGGTTATGTTTCCTAACCATAGACATGAGTTGTCATTTGATCAACGGGATCACATCATTAGGAGAATGATGTGATGGACAAGACTCATCCGTTAGCTTAGCACTATGATCGTTTAGTTTTACTGCTATTGCTTTCTCCATGACTTATACATGTTCCTATGACTATGAGATTATGCAACTCCTGAATACCGTAGGAACATCTTGTGTGCTATCAAACGTCACAACGTAACTGGGTGATCATAAAGATGCTCTACAGGGGTCTCCGAAAGTGTTCGTGGTGTTGGCATAGATCAAGACTAGGATTTGTCACTCCGAGTGTCGGAGAGGTATCTCTGGGCCCTCTCGGTAATGCACATCATAATAAGCCTTGCAAGCAAAAGACTAATGAGTTAGTCACGAGATGATGTATTACGGAATGAGTAAAGAGACTTGCCGTAACGAGATTGAACTAGGTATAGAGATACCGATGATCGAATCTCGGGCAAGTAACATACCAATGACAAAAGGAACAACGTATGTTGTTATGCGGTTTGACCGATTAAAGATCTCGTAGAATATGTAGGAGCCAATATGAGCATCCAGGTTCCGCTACTGGTTATTGACCGGAGATGAGTCTCGGTCATGTCTACATAGTTCTTGAACCCGTACGGTCCGCACGCTTAACGTTTGATGACAATCGGTATTATGAGTTTATGAGTTTTGATGTACCGAAGGAGTTCGGAGTCCCGGATGAGACTGGGGACATGACGAGGAGTCTCGAAATGGTCGAGATGTAAAGATCGATATATTGGACGACTATATTCGGGCATCGGAAAGGTTCCGAGTAATTCGGGTATTTTTCGGAGTATATGGGCCTTATTGGGCCATACGGGAATAGAGGAGAAAGGCCAAAAGGAAGGAGGTGCCCCCCCCCCTCTGGTCCGAATTGGACAAGGGGTGCAGCCCCCTTTTCCTTCTCCCTCTCCACCTCTTTCCTTCTCTCCTACTTCGGAAAGGAAAGGGGAATCCTACTAGGACTTGGGAGTCCTAGTAGGACTCCCCACACTTGGTGCGCCCCCTCTAGGGCCGGCCTTTCCCTTGCTCCTTTATATACCGGGGCAGGGGGCATCCTAGGACACACAAGTTGAATTGTTTTAGCCGTGTGCGGTGCCCCTCTTCACAGAAACACACCTCGGACATACCGTTGCAGTGCTTAGGCGAAGCCCTGCGCCGGTAGATACATCATATCCATCACCACGCCATCGTGTTGGCGAAACTCTCCCATGAAGCTCAACTGGATCAAGAGCTCGTGGGACGCCATCAAGCTGAACGTGTGCTAAACGCGGAGGTGCCGTACGTTCGGTGCTTGATTGGTTGGATCGCGAAGAAGTTCGACTACATCAACCGCGTCACTTGACGCTTCCGCTCCCGGTCTACGAGGGTACGTAGACACACTCTCCCCTCTCGTTGCTATGCATCTAGTAGATAGATCTTGCGTGATCGTAGAATTTTTTTAAAATACTACGTTCCCCAACAGTGGCATCATGAGCCAGGTCTATGTGTAGATGATATGCACGAGTAGAACACAATGAGTTGTGGGCGATACTAGTCATACTGCTTACCAGCATGTCATACTTTGCTTCAGCGGTATTGTGAGATGAAGCGACCCGGACCGACATTACGCGTACGCTTACGCGAGACTGGTTTCACCGTTATGAGCACTCGTTGCTTAAAGGTGACTGGCGGGTGTCTGTCTCTCTCACTTTAGCTGAATCAAGTGTGCCTACGCCCAGTCCTTGTGAAGGTTAAAATAGCACATACTTGACGAAACATCGTTGTGGTTTTGTATGCGTAGGTAAGAACGGTTCTTGCTTAAGCCCGTAGCAGCCACGTAAAACTTACAACAACAAAGTAGAGGACGTCTAACTCATTTTTGCAGGGCATGTTGTGATGTGATATGGTCAAGACATGATGAGTTATACGGTTTTGTATGAGATGATCATGTTTTGTAAAGTTATCGGCAACTGGCAGGAGCCATATGGTTGTCGCTTTATTGTATGAAATGCAATCGCCATGTAATTGCTTTAGTTTATCACTAAGCAGTAGCGATAGTCGTAGAAGCAATAGTTGGCGAGACGACAACGATGCTACGATGGAGATCAAGTTGTCGCGCCGGTGACAAAGGTGATCATGACGGTGCTTTGGAGATGGAGATCAAAGCACAAGATGATGATGGCCATATCATGTCACATATTTTGATTTGCATGTGATGTTTATCTTATTATGCTTCTTATTTTGCTTAGAACGACGGTAGCATTATAAGATGATCCCTTACAAAATTTCAAGGTACAAGTGTTCTCCCTGAGTATGCACCGTTGCGAAAGTTCTTCGTGCCGAGACACCACGTGATGATCGGGTGTGATAAGCTCTACGTTCAAATACAACGGGTGTAAGACAGTTTTGCACACGTAGAATACTCGGGTTAAACTTGACGAGCCTAGCATATGCAGATATGGCCTCGGAACACTGGAGACCGAAAGGTCGAGCGTGAATCATATAGTAGATATGATGAACATAAGATGTTCACCATTGAAACTACTCCATCTCACGTGATGATCGGACATGGTTTAGTTGATTTGGATCACGTGATCATTTAGATGACTAGAGGGATGTCTGTCTAAGTGGGAGTTCTTAAGTAATATGATTAAATTGAACTTTAATTTATCATGAACTTAGTCCTTGTAGTATTAGCATATCTATGTTGTAGATCAATAGCTCATGATGTTGCTCCCCGTTTATTTTTTATATGTTCCTACAGAAAACTAAGTTGAAAGATGTTAGTTGCAATGAAGCGGAATTGTCCCGTGATCTGAGGATTATCCTCATTGCTGTAGAGAGAATTATGTCCTTGATGCACCACTAGGTGACAGACCTATTGCAGGAGCAGATGTAGACGTTATGAACGTTTTGACAAAAGCTCGGTATGATGACTACTTGATAGTTTAAGTGCACCATGCTTTACGGCTTAGAACCGGGACTTCAAAAACGTTTTGAACGCCACGGAGCATATAAGATGTTCCAAGAGTTAAAATTAGTATTTCATACTCATGCCCGTGTCGAGAGGTATAAGACTTCTGACAGTACTTTGCCTACAAGATGGAGGAGAATAGCTCAACCAGTGAGCATGTGCTCAGATTGTCTTGGTAATACAATTACTTGAATCAAGTGGGAGTTAATCTTCCAGATAAGATAGTAATTGACAAAGTTCTCTAGTCACTATCACCAAGTTAGTAGAACTTCGTGATGAACTATAATATGCAAGGGATGACGAAAGTAATTCCCGAGCTCTTCGCGATGCTGAAGTCGGCGAAGGTAGAAACAATGAAAAATCATCAAGTGTTGATGGTTAACAAGACCACTTGTTTCAAGTAAAGGGCAAAGGGATAGAAGGGGAACTTCAAGAAGAATGACAAGCAAGTTGTCACTCCTGTGAAGAAACCCAAAGCTAAAACTCAAGCCTGAAACTAAGTGCTTCTACTGCAAAGGAAATGGTCACTAGAAGTGGAACTGCCCTAGATACTTGGCGGATAAGAAGGATGGCAAAGTGAACAAAGGTATATTTTGATATACAGATTGTTGATGTGTACTTTACTAGTGTTCATAGCAACCCTTGGGTATTTGATACCGTTTCAGTTGCTAAAATTAGTAACTCGAAACAAGAATTGCAGAATGAACAGAGACTAGTTAAAGGTGAAGTGATGATGTGTGTTGGAAGTGGTTCCAATATTGATATGATCATCATCACACACTCCCTATACTTTCGGGATTAGTGTAAAACCTAAATAAATGTTATTTGGCATTTGCGTTGAGCATGAATATGATTTGATCATATTTGTTGCAATACGGTTATTCATTTAAAGTCATAGAATAATTGTTATTCTGTTTACATGAATAAAACCTTCGATGGTCATACACCCAATGAAAATAGTTTGTTGGATCTCGATCGTGGTGATACACATATTCATAATATTGAAGCCAAAAGATGCAAGGTTAATAATGATAGTACAACTTATTTGTGGCACTGCCGTTTAGGTCACAATGGTGTAAAGCGCATGAAGAAACTCCATAGTGATGGACTTTCGGAATCACTTGATTATGAATCACTTGGTGCTTGCGAACCATGCCTCATGGGCAAGATGACTAAAACTCCGTTCTCCGGAACAATGGAGCGAGCAACAGATTTGTTGGAGATCATACATACAGATGTATGTGGACCAATGAGTGTTGAAGCTCGCGGCGGGTATCGTTATTTTCTGACCTTCACTGATGATTTGAGCAGATATGGGTATATCTACTTAATGAAGCACAAGTCTGAAACATTTGAAAAGTTCAAAGAATTTCAGAGTGAAGTGGAGAATCATCGTAACAAGAAAATAAGAGTTTCTACGATATGATCGTAGAGGTAAAATATTTGAGTTAGCGAGTTTGGCCTTCAGTAAAAACAATGTGAAATAGTTTCACTACTCACGCCACCTGGAACACCACAGTGTAATGGTGTGTCCGAACGTCATAATCGTACTTTATTAGATATGGTGCGATCGATGATGTCTCTTACCGATCTACCACTATCGCTTTTGGGGTTATGCATTAGAGACAGCTACATTCACGTTAAATAGGGCACCATCTAAATCCGTGGAGATGACACCGTATGAACTGTGGTTTGACGAGAAACCTAAGCTGTCATTTCTTTAAGTTTGGGACTGCGATGCTTATGTGAAAAAGTTTCAACATGATAAGCTCGAACCCAAATCGGAGAAGTAAATCTTCATAGGATACCCAAAAGAAACTATTGGGTACACCTTCTATCACAGATCCAAAGGCAAGGTCTTTGTTGCTAAGAGTGGATCCTTTCTAGAGAAGGAATTTATCTCGAAAGAAGTGAGTGGGAGGAAAGTAGAACTTGATGAGGTAATTGTACCTTCTCCTGAATTGGAAAGTGGAACATCACAGAAACTAGTTCCAGTGATTCCTACACCAATTAGTGAGGAAGCTAATGATGATGATCATGAAACTTCACATCAAGTTTCTGCTGAACTTCGTAGATCAACCAGAGTTCGTTCCGCATCAGAGTGGTACGGCAACTCGGTTCTGGAAGTCATGTTACTGGACCATGATGAAACTACGAACTATGAGGAAGCGATGATGAGCCCAGATTCCGCAAAATGGCTTGAGGCCATGAAATCTGAGATGGGATCCATGTATGAGAACAAAGTGTGGACTTTGGTTGACTTGCCCGATGATCGGCAAGCCATCGAAAATAAATGGATCTTCAAGAGGAAGACTGACGCTGACGGTAATGTTACTGTTTACAAAGCTCGACTTGTTGCGAAAGTTTTTCAACAAGTTCAAGGAGTTGACTACGATGAGACTTTCTCACCCGTAGCGATGCTTAAGTCTGTCCGAATCATGTTAGCAATTGCCGCATTTTATGAAATCTGGCAAATGGATAACAAAACTGCATTCCTTAATGGATTTATTAAAGAAGACTTGTATATGATGCAACTAGAAGGTTTTGTCAATCCTAAAGGTGCTAACAAAATGTGCAAGCTCCAGCGATCCATCTATGGACTGGTGCAAGCATCTCGGAGTTGGAATATACGCTTCGATAAGTTGATCAAAGCATATAGATTTATACAGACTTGCGGTGAAGCCTGTATTTACAAGAAGTGAGTGGGAGCACTACAACCTTTCTGATAAGTATATGTGAATGACATATTGTCGATCGGATATGATGTAGAATTTTCTGGAAAGCATAAAGGAGTGTTTGAAAGGAGTTTTTCAAAGAAATACCTTGGTGAAGCTGCTTACATATTGGGCATCAAGATCTATAGAGATAGATCAAGACGCTTGATAAGACTTTCGATGAGTACATACCTTGATAAGATTTTGAAGTATTTCAAAATGGATCAGTCAAAGAAGGAGTTCTTGCCTGACTTGTAAGGTGTGAAGTTGAGTAAGACTCAAAGCCAGACCACGGCAGAAAAAAATATAGAGAGAATGAAAGTCATTCCCTATGCCTCAGCCATAGATTCTATAAAGTATGCCATGCTGTGTACCAAACATGTTGTGTACCATGCCATGAGTTTGTCAGGGGGGTACAATAGTGATCCAGGAGTAGATCACCGTACATCGGTCAAAATAATCCTTAGTAACTGGATGACTAAGGAAATGTTTCTCGATTATGGAGGTGATAAAGAGTTCGTCGTAAAGGGTTACGCCGATGCAAGCTTTGACACTAAATCCAGATGACTCTAAGTATCAACCTGGATGCGTATTGAAAGTGGGAGCAACTAGCTAGAGTAGCTCCATGCAGAGCATTGTAGACATAGAAATTTGCGAAATACATACGGATCTGAATGTGACAGACCCGTTGACTAAACTTCTCTCACAAGCAAAACATGATCACACCTTATTACTCTTGGGTATTAATCACATAGCGATGTGAACTAGATTATTGACTCTAGTAAACCCTTTGGGTGTTGGTCACATGGCGATGTGAACTATGGGTATTATTCACATAACGATGTGAACTATCGGTATTAAATCACATGGCGATGTGAGCTAGATTATTGACTCTAGTGCAAGTGGGAGACTGAAGGAAATATGCCCTAGAGGCAATAATAAAGTTGTTATTTATATTTCCTTATATCATGATAAATGTTCATTATTCATGCTAGAATTGTATTAACCGGAAACTTAGTACATGTGTGAATACATAGACAAAACAAAGTGTCCCTAGTATGCCTCTACTAGACTAGCTCATTGATCAAAGATGGTTATGTTTCCAAACCATAGACATGAGTTGTCATTTGATCAACGGGATCACATCATTAGGAGAATGATGTGATGGACAAGACCCATCCGTTAGCTTAGCACTATGATCGGTTAGTTTTACAGTTATTGCTTTCTTCATGACTTATACATGTTCCTATGACTATGAGATTATGCAACTCCCGAATACCGTAGGAACACCTTGTGTGCTATCAAACGTCACAACATAACTGGGTGATCATAAAGATGCTCTACAGGTGTCTCCGAAAGTGTTCGTGGTGTTGGCATAGATCAAGACTAGGATTTGTCACTCCGAGTGTCGGAGAGGTATCTCTGGGCCCTCTCGGTAATGCACATCATAATAAGCCTTGCAAGCAAAAGACTAATGAGTTAGTCACGAGATGATGTATTACGGAACGAGTAAAGAGACTTGCCGGTAACAAGATTGAACTAGGTATAGAGATACCGACGATCGAATCTCGGGCAAGTAACATACCAATGACAAAAGGAACAATGTATGTTGTTATGCGTTTTGACCGATTAAAGATCTTCGTAAAATATGTAGGAGCCAATATGAGCATCCAGGTTCCGCTATTGGTTATTGACCGGAGATGAGTCTCGGTCATGTCTACATAGTTCTCGAACCCGTAGGGTCCGCACGCTTAACGTTTGATGACGATCGGTATTATGAGTTTATGAGTTTTGATGTACCGAAGGAGTTCGGAGTCCCGGATGAGACCGGGGACATGACGAGGAGTCTCGAAATGGTCGAGATGTAAAGATCGATATATTGGACGACTATATTCAGACATCGGAAAGGTTCCGAGTGATTCGGGTATTTTTCGGAGTATATGGGCCTTATTGGGCCATACGGGAATAAAGGAGAAAGGCCAAAAGGAAGGAGGCGCCCCCCCCCCTCTGGTCCGAATTGTACAAGGGGTGCAGCCCCCTTTTCCTTCTCCCTCTCCACCTCTTTCCTTCTCTCCTACTCCGGAAAGGAAAGGGGAATCCTACTAGGACTTGGGAGTCCTAGTAGGACTCCCCACACTTGGCGCGCCCCCTCTAGGGCCGGCCTCTCCCTTGCTCCTTTATATACGGGGGCAGGGGGGCACCCTAGGACACACAAGTTGAATTGTTTTAGCCGTGTGCGGTGCCCCTCTCCACAGAAACACACCTCGGTCATACCGTTGCAGTGCTTAGGCGAAGCCCTGCGCCGGTAGATACATCATATCCGTCACCATGCCGTCGTGTTGACGAAACTCTCCCGTGAAGCTCAACTGGATCAAGAGCTCGTGGGACGTCATCAAGTTGAACGTGTGTTGAACACGGAGGTGCCATACGTTCGGTGCTTGATCGGTTGGATCGCGAAAAAGTTCGACTACATCAAGCGCGTCACTTGACGCTTCCGCTCCCGGTCTACGAGGGTACGTAGACACACTCTCCCCTCTCGTTGCTATGCATCTAGTAGATAGATCTTGCGTGATCGTAGGAAAATTTTAACATACTACGTTCCCCAACAATCTCTTGGGGCGGAGAGAACCCGCTAGGATGACACTTCAGTGTCCCCGCTGATTACAGGAGATGGAGCCCTGACTGGTGGGTCACTCTCCGTCTCCCCAGGCGCCAGAGAGTTCCCCTCTGATGATGTAACATCGGGGTTTACACCGGGAGGGCTATAGGTCAGCAGGAGAAAAACATTAAGTAAAATACCAGAAAAACTAAATAAAAAAAGGTGAAGCACTTAAGTCCGGACCGACTTACGTCTCGGGCAGGGATTTTTCCCTGGGCTTCATCACATCCTATGTTCGGATGAACTCGAACTAGCTCCGAGGTTTAGTTTCCTTCGGGGCACGGCCATACCCGCGTCAGCGACGGCCCCCCTCTTCCTCCTCCTGCCTTGCACAGGGGGCATTTCTTCTTCCTCCTCTTCCTCCTCATCATCTTCCTCTGCCTCGTTGGAGGAGAGGATGTGGAGGTCCTCGGGCTTCTTGCCCACAAGACGGGGGCTGTCTCCGACACCCTTTCCCTTTGACTTCTTGGGCTTCTTGGTCAGCGCCTTGTACAACGCCAAAACCAGCATCGCCGTCAGTAGAGGCAGTGATGGCTCCTCGGGCAAAGGCATCGGACACTTAACCCAGGATGCCTTCTTCGTCCAGCCTTGTATATCACGTAAAAACTCCAACTCCTGTTATCATTAAATAAGGGAAAGGGTAAGCGTTCAGCAAGGATTATTATTACCTCTGTGGCGGAAACTTCGATGCTGAAGCCCGCATCCTCGTCCTCTTTGGGCCATTCCTTCTGGCTCTTGAATAGGTGCTTCTAGATCTCTTTGTGCGTAGAGCCGGAGAGATGCTTCAGGGGCTTGTCTCCCGCCGGATCAAACTCCCATAGGGAGGAATCTCGGCTTTGGCAAGGGAGAACGAGCCGGGTCAGCATCACCTGGATCACGGAGGAGAGCAGGTGCCCATTGGAGATCACGCCGGACACATGACCCACGAGAGTCGTTACCTCAGTGTGCGACCCCCAGTTCAGACCCTTCTTGGTCCAGGAGGTCAACCTCATTGGGGGTCCAGATCCGAAAGCAGGTTCCGCCACCCACTTGGTGTCACGGGGTTCACTGATGTAGAACCATTCCTGCTGCCAGACCTTGTTCGTCTCCATGAACGAGCCCTTGGGCCAAGTTGCGTTCGGGAGCTTGATGATCATGGCGCCCCCGCACTCTACGTGCTCCCCATCAACCACCTTCGGCTTCACGTTGAAGGTCTTAAGCCACAGGCCGAAGTGTGGGGGGATGCGGAGAAAGGGTTCACACATCACTATGAAAGCGGATATGTGAAGAATTGAGTTCGGGGCTAGATCATGGAAATCTAGCACGTAAGAGGACAAAAGACCCCGAACAAACGGGTGGAGTGGAAACCCTAGCCCCCTAACAAGGTGAGAGGTAAAAACTACCCTCTTCCCGCCTTAGGAACGGGAATCACCTGGCCCTTAGGGGGACTCGGTGTGCGATGTCACTGGCGAGATACCCCGCGCTCCGTAGATCCTCCACGGTCTTTTCGGTGACCGTGGAAGCCTCCCACTTGCCTCTGGCACCGGATCCAGCCATTGCTGGGAAGAGGAGTAGTGGTTGAGGAACGAGGAGTTGTGGGCGCAGGAGATGAGAATACGGGGGCAAGAGAGATTGGAGAGCTCAAGCTTGAGGAAGGCATGGGGCTGATGAAAGGGATTGGTATTCTTTTATAACGCTGTGAATACAGAGCGTCCCCCCACCTTAGCCATAATACTCGCCAGTTCCCAAAGCGGTCGTGTGTAATGCGCGGCATGGGTGCTCACGTCACACTGATAAGAATCCCACAATAAGCGGGCACGATCTCTATTCTGATGGGGCGTGCCAATGAGGATATACCTCGAAAAGCGAAACTAGGACCAAATAAAATGGTTCGATATGTTAGTGGGTTGGATGCGACGCTTCACCCAAAAGTTGTTAGTAGAGACACATTATTCATTTTCTTTAAGAGCCTTGCCTTCGAGGTTAAGGGTTGTACTAATCTTACAAAGCCGAACACGATCCATCTATTTGCAGAAGATATATTCGGGAGGAGGAACCCGCCTTGCAATGCCGAAGATAATACGGAAGCCTAACTCATCGTCATCGAAGACAGGTTCAGGGGCTACCGAAGGAGTCCTGGATCGGGGGGTCCTCATGTGGCCGGACAAACTCCTGTTGGGCCGGACTGGTGGGCCGTGAAGCTTATTATAGAAGATCATCTCTCATATCCGGATAGGACTCCTGGATTCTTGTAATGGCAAGTTTTAGGCTCGGTGTAGATTTTCATTCCTCTGCAAGGTGACATGTACAAACCCTAGGCCTCTCCGGTGTGTATATAAACTGGAGGGTTTAGTCCATAGAGGCTAGAGAAGAATCATAATATCCTCATAGGCTAGACCTAGGGTTTAGCCATTATGATCTCGAGTTAGATCAACTCTTGTACACATATTCATTCATACTAATATAGCAGGAAGTAGGGTTTTACCTTGATCGAGAGGGCCTGAACCTAGGTAAACATCATGTCCCTGCCTCCTGTTACCATCGATCCTCAGACACATAGTTCGGGACCCCCTACCCGAGATCCGCCGGTTTTTACACCAACAGCGCCCCCACCCTCGTGGGCCCCCTGTTGCTCCCTTGACGTGCCTCTTCCTCCTATATATACCAATATACCCTGAAAACATCGAGGAGCACCACGAAACCCTAATTCCACTGCCGCAACCTTCTGTACCCGAGAGATCCCATCTTGGGGCCTGTTCCGAAGCTCCACCGGAGGGGGCATCGATCACGGAGGGCTTCTATATCAACACCATAGCCTCCCCGATGAGTTGTGAGTAGTTTACCACAGACCTTCGGGTCCATAGTTATTAGCAAGATGGCTTCTTCTCTCTCTTTGAATCTCAATACAAAGTTCTCCTCGATCTTCTTGGAGATCTATTTGATGTAATTCTTTTTGTGGTGTGTTTGTCGAGATCCGATGAATTGTGGGTTTATGATCAAGATTATCTATGAACAATATTTGATCCCTCTCTGAAATCTTTTATGCATGATTTAAATATCTTTGCAAGTCTCTTTGAATTATCAGTTTGGTTTGGCCTACTACATTGATCATTCTTGCAACGGGAGAAGTGCTTAGCTTTGGGTTCAATCTTGTGGTGTCCTTTCCCAGTGACAGTAGGGGCAGCAAGGCACATATTGTATTATTGCCATCGAGGATAAAAATATGGGGTTTACATCATATTGCATGAGTTTATCCCTCATCATGTCATCTTTCTTAAGGCGATACTCTGTTCTTATGAACTTAATACTCTAGATGCATGCTGGATAGCGGTCGATGTGTGGAGTATTAGTAGTAGATGCAGAATCGTTTTGGTCTACTTGTCACAGATGTGATGCCTATATACAATGATCATGCCTAGATATTCTCATAACTATGCGCTTTTCTATCAATTGCTCGACAGTAATTTGTTCCACCACCGTAGAAATCTGCTATCATGAGAGAAGCCACTAGTGAAACCTATGCCCCCCGGGTCTACCTTATATCATATCAATATTCCATCAACTATTTATCTTTACTTTACTTTTACTTTGCAATCTTTACTTTCAATCTATAACAAAAATACCAAACACATTATCTTATTATCTCTATCAGATCTCACTTTTGCAAGTGGCCGAGAAGGGATTGACAACCCCTTTATCGCGTTGGTTGCAAGGTGCTTATTTGTTTGTGTAGGTATGAGGGACTCGCGCGTGGTCTCCTACTGGATTAATACCTTGGTTCTCAAAAACTGAGGGAAATACTTACGCTACTGTGCTGCATCAAAAACAACACAAGCTCAAGAGGTAGCACATCCATCGCACCATACTCGGCAAGCATCTCGCCATCCGCATCCGCCATATCTTTGGAATAGGCCACCACGAGCTTAGCGTGGGCAGCCGCGATCTTGGCTTGTGCGGGCTCCATCGTGGCAAGGTATGCCACGCAGGAATGGACGGCTGCTCGAACGCTCTTGGTGATTGCCGAGTCTTCGGTCGTGGGTTGTCGACCATTGTCGGAGAAGTTTCGTTCGATTTGTGTGGTGACCGCCATGAGTTGGGCATGGGTGGCCTCGACATGGTCTTGGGCGGCCTCCAACAAGGCTAAGGCCGCCGCTGCGGAACGAACAACTGATGTGCCGCTCTCGCCAGTTGCTATTCCTGAGGCAGGTGTTGCTGCCGCCACCTGAGAAGCAACAATGGCCATTTGGGCTGCCTTGGCTGCCCGATCGCAGATTGTGGCCGCGCTCATGCACCTTGTTAGCACGCGCATGGCGGCTAGGCCGCGCTCTCGCCGTAGTGGGCTGCCGAAGTTGCCCTCACGACCCCATCTTTCATCGGCAACGATTGAACAGTGAAATGATATTTGGGAGCGAGCTAGTGTGCTTGACACGCCGGCTGTGGACTGTAGCCGACGCACCTTCTCGCATAAGCCATAGGCGTACTATACATCGACGATGCTTCAGGATATTTTGTACTGCATCTCACACGGTTGGTGATTATAAACTGTGTGGGATACACTTAATTTTTCATCTCGATTTGAATTACATATTGGGGTCACAGCGGCAATGGACGGTGTTTGAATTGCTAGAACTTATCTGCAGTGAACATGCAACTATATGTGTGTCGTAAAAAAATTGGAATTATTCAGTGTTCGTTTGGACATTTTATACATTAAATTGGTTTTTTAGCCATTTCAGGTGCGCAATTCAAAATTAAACTACATGCACATGCTTCAGTGCACCAACATGGGTTGTAAAATCATATATGTGTCCATGAGTTTATGCTTATGTCCCATGCAAGAAATGAAGATGAATTTCGAACTCCACGGCACCATGGCTCTCCGGCAAACGTTGAGGTACTTACTTTTGTAATTTTAGTAAATCCAAAACTCGTATGAAATTCATGAACCTTGGCATGCTATCATGGAATGGCATCAATTGTCCCATTTGGGGCAGGTTATGGTTTAAGATTCTCATAAACCAAAGCTTCTCACAAGAAGCCTCATGATTCAGTTAGGGAAATATGTCACCTTTGTGGACAAAATGATATTCGTCGCCTCTTCTTCCTTTCATTTTTTTTCCTCGTGTCAACATAGAACAACAAGAGTGTCATGTTAAATTTTGGAATTTTTTTCGGGGATCGTTTGAACATTTTTATACGTTAACTGAGTTTTCTGGGCATTTATGTGCATAATTCAAAACTGAACTACATGCACACGCTCCAATCCATAAAACGGGTTGCAAAATCAAATGTTTGTCCTTGGTTGCAAGCTTAGGTCACATGCAAGAAATGAGAATGAATGTCAAACACCTTGACACTGTCGCTCGACCGCTAACATTGAGATACATGGTTTTAAAATTCTAGTAAATTGAAAACTCATCTAAAATTCATGAAACTTGACATAATATCATGGAACGACATCGACATGTCATGGTAAAAATATTGTACCATTTGGGGCGGGTTTGAGTATAAGCTTGTCGCAAACCAGAGCTTCTCTCACAACAAGCCTGATGGTTTCGGTAGGGAACATGCTAGCTTGGGGGACAAAACGATATCTGTTGCCTCTTCTTGCTTTCAAAATTTTCCTCATGTCAACAGAGAACAACACGAGTGTTGTGTCCATTGTTGGGATTTTTCGGGATTTATATACATTAACTGAGTTTTTTATGCATTCATGTGCATAATTCAAATTTGAACTACATGCACATGCTCCAATGCATATAAATCGGTTCAAAACTGGAATGTGTGTCCTTGGTTACATGCTTAAGTCCCATGCAAGAAATGAGAATGATTGTCAAACACCTTGTCGCCGTCGCTCGGCCGCTAACATTGAGATACATGGTTTTAAATTCTAGTAAATCGTAAATGCATCTGAAATTTTTGAAACTTGACATGCTAGCATGGAGTGGCGTCAACATGCACTGGTAAAAATATGGTCAAATTTGGGGCAGGTTGGGGTATATAAGCTTCTCACAACAAGCCTCATGGTTACGATAGGGAGCGTTTCACCTTTCTGGATGAAACGATATTCGTTGCCTCTTCTTGATTTCAATTTTTTTCCAGTGTCAACATAGAACAACACGAGTGTCGTGTTAACTTTAGGAATTTTTCGGGGCTCGTTTGGACATTTTAATACATTAACTGAGTTTTCTATGAATTTATGTGCATAATTCAAATTTGAACTACAAGCACATGCTCAAGTGCATGAAAATTGTTTGAAAAATCAAATCTATATCCTTGGCTGCATGCTTATGTCACATGCAAGAAATGGGAATGTCAAACACCTTGCTACCGTCGCTCGGCCACAAACATTGAGATACATGGTTTTTAAATTCCAGTAAATCCAAAACTTGTCTGAAGTTCATGAAACTTTACATGCTATCATGGAGCGGCATCAACATATTATGGTAAATAAATTGTCCCATTTAGGGCAAGTTTGGGTATAAGGTTCTTGCAAACTAGAGTTTCTCACAACAAGTATGATGGTTTCGGGAGGGAACATGCCATCCTTGGGGACGAAATGATATATGTTGCCTCTTCTTGCTTTCAATTTTTTTCAAATTTGAACACAGAACGACTGGAGTGTTGTGTCAATTTTTGGGATTTTTCGGGGTTTGCTTGGACATTTATATACATTAACTAGGTTTTCTAGGCATCTTATATGCGTAATTCAAATTTGAACTACATGCACAAGCTCCAGTGCAGAAAAATGGGTTGACATATGAAATGTGTGTCCTTGGGTGCATGCGTAGGTCCCATGCAAGAAATGTGAATGAATTTCAAACACTAGGGCACTGTTGATTGCTGGCAAAACGTTGAGATACACTCGAATAACAACAAACAAAGGTATTTTTAAAAAAATAACTGCCACTTTAATATCTCAAACGTTTGTATAATTCAAATCATGTGCGTTGTGTTAACCATTCACGTGACGCCACGTGTCTTGGTTTTAATGGCTATAGGAGGTGCCGTGCGGACAACTGCTTGACTGAACGGGAGGTGTGTGAGAGCAGTTCGGTGTGCAGGCTGACCGAGAGGCGCGCAAGCTGTCCTCCAATGCGTAGGCTCACCGGGAAGCGTGCGAGTTATACGCTACGCATGCTCACTGGGAAGCGAACCCTTTGACTTCCATGGCCGCCCGCCTTGCTCGCATCCTCTCCATTAATGGCGCCTGAGCTGCTATTTAATACGGGCGACCTTACTGTTCGCCTCCCATTCCCCTTCCTCCCACAGACCTCCACCGACACCATGGCGCAGAAGGATCATCTGCCACTAGTCTTCAAGTTTGATGAAGTCGACTCCAAGCTAGAGGAGATAGAAAATAAGGAGGAATGGGGCCTCATGGACATGGCCCTGAACGAGCTGGACGCGACGGTTGTTGCTCCCGCTCCCGTCCTAGCTCCCATCCCCGCGCCCACGCCAGCAACCATCCCGGTAGCATTGACGGGCTGGTCACCAAGCACTATCGCAGAGCTAGAAGCCGCGGGCGTCAGCGAGGTCTCCGCGGACCCATGCCAGCGCCAGCGCCCGTGCCGGTGTGCTCCCCTCCACCCACCGCGGCACCGGTCTGAAAGTGCAACTAATCCCCGGGTGGTTTTGGTAATTAATAACAACATATATATCATTGAACTAATATTCACTTGAGAATCATTTCAGAAAAGTTCGATGATATGGGTATGGAAATGTCTGAAGAAGTGGACCCCTCAAAATGCTAAGACAAGCATTGGCAAAAGCTCAAGACTCTATTTTTGGTTTAGTGATCAAAGATCACATTGAGTCCATAGGAAAAGCCAATACTATTAAAAGGGGATGAGGTTGTGTTAATGTTCTTGTTGCTCAAGTGCTTGGTGATCTAGCTCCCTCAACTATCAGCACTCTTCACTATCAACACACTCATAAGTAATCTCGGACAAACCGATTCTGCAAACTCAGTCCCACCGAGATGAACCACTTCAGTTATTTCCCCAAACCCTAATTTCTCGGTCCCTCCGATTCTGAGTTTCGGTCTCACCGAAAATGGTCTGCCAACCTTCTGTAACCAATTGACAGCATTTCGGAATATCCGAGTTGTTGTTTTCGGTCACACCGAGATGGCAAACCCTAACCTTTGACTCACTTCGGACACACCGAGATGGTATTTTCGGTCCCACCGAAAATCCCAACGTTCACTATATTTGAACTTTCGGTCTGACCGAGTTTTCATTTCGGTCTCACCGAGATTGGTCAAATGTGTGTGTAACGGTTGGATTTTGTGTGGAGGCTATATATACCCCTCCACCCCCTCTTCATTCATGAGGAGAGCCATCAGAAAGTACCACCACTTCTACCATACACTTTCTGAGAAGTGAACCACCTACCCTTGTGTTGAGATCAAGTCATTCCATTCCTACCATATGAAACTTGATTTCTAGCCTTCCCAAGTTGCTTTCCACTCAAACCCTTCTTCCACCACAGCCATATCAGTGAAGAGAGTTGAGTGTTGGGGAGATTATCATTTGAAGCACAAGAGCAAGGAGTTCATCATCATCAACACCGTCTATTACCTTTTGGGGGGTGGTGCCTCCTAGATTGGTTAGGTGTCGCTTGGGAGCCTCCATCTTCGAGATGTGGAGTTGAACCAAGAAGTTTGTAAGGGCAAGGAGATCGCCTACTTCGTGAAGATCTACCCCGAGTAAGGCTAGTCCTCCGTGGGCGTAGGCCGTGATGGAATAGACAAGGTTGCTTCTTCGTGGACCCTTCGTGGGTGGAGCCCTTCGTGGACTCGCGCAGCCGTTACCCTCCGTGGGTTGAAGTCTCCATCAACGTGGATGTACGATAGCACCACCTATCGGAACCACGACAAAAATCTTCGTGTCACCAAACTGCGTTTGATCTTCTCCACCTCTCTTTTACATGTGCAATTTACTTTCCGCTGCATATACTCTAGAATTGCATGTGTAGGGTGATACTTGAATTGTTCTTAATTGTGAAACTGCCAAAAACCTTGCATGATCTAAAGGCAGATTTTTTATATTGTCAAGTAGTCTAATCACCCCCCCTCTAGACCTACTTTCGATCCTACAAGTGGTATCAGAGCTTTGGTCTCCATTGCCTTGGTTTCCATTGCATTGGACTCCATAAGCTTGGTTTCACAACCTAGGAGAGTATGGCGTCTAGTGAGGGTAATTATCGTAGAGGTCCTTACTTTGATGGTACAAATTTTGCTAGTTGGAAGCATAAAATGAAAATGCATATTCTTGGTCATAACCCAGCCGCATGGGGCATTATTTGTGTTGGCATGCAAGGTGATTTCTTTGAAGAAGGAAAAGTTCCGGATCGCGAAGCTACACCCGAAGAGTTGCGGATGTTGCAAAACAATGCTCAAGCTTGTGACATTCTCTTCAATGCTTTGTGTCCCGAAGAGTTCAACAAAATCAGCTGTCTTGAGAATGCTAAAGAGATTTGGGATACTTTGGTTGAAATGCACGAAGGTACTGAATCTGTGAAGGAATCAAAGCTAGATATTCTTCAAGGTCAACTTGACAAGTTCAAGATGAAGGATGGTGAAGGAGTCGCTGAAATGTACTCTAGGCTTGCTCTCATCACAAATGAGATTGCCGGCTTAGGAAGCGAAGAAATGACCGACCGATTCATCATTAAGAAGATTCTCAGAGCTTTGGATGGAAAGTATGACACCGTGTGCACTTTGATCCAAATGATGCCAAACTACAAGACTCTCAAGCCAACTGAAGTCATTGGAAGAATTGTTGCTCATGAGATGACACTTAAGGATAAGGAAGAGCTTCACAACAAGTCAAGTGGTGCTTACAAAGCTACAAGTGATGCTCCTACTACCTCAAGTGACAAGCTATTTTCCAATGAAGAGATAAGCCTAATGGTCAAGAACTTCAACAAGTTCTACAAGAATAGAGGCAAAGAAAGAAGCTCAAAGTCTAGATCATATGATGAAAAGAGATCTTCTAGCCGTGATCGAAACTGCTACAATTGTGGAAGACCCGGACACTTCTCAAATGAGTGTACGGCTCCCCACAAGAGAAGAGAAGAATCTCCAAGAAGAAGAGCAAGAGATGAGTCACCTCGGAGAGAGAGAAGGAGTAGAGATGATCGTTATGAACGAAGACCCTCTCGGAGAAGCAAGGATTCGGAGAGGAAAGACAAGTCATCAAGGAGCTACACAAGAAGAAGACATCAAGCTCATATTGGTGAATGGGTCTCCGGCTCCGACTCTGACAATCAATCCGATGGAAGCTATCACTCCGACTCCGACTATAGTCAAGATGAAGGTGTTGCCGGACTTGCACTAGTATCCTCCAACTCCAACTCCTACGACTTATTTGATTCACCAAATGAGGGAATTGGAAGATGCTTCATGGCTAAAGGTCCCAAGGTAACACACCCTGAATTCATTGACTTTGATAGTGATGAGGATGACTTGCTTGGTGAAGATGAGCTCTTGCATGATAAATCTAGTGAGCTTAGTAATGATGAAAATGCTAGTAGTCTTTATAGTCGAGAAGAGTCGAATGACAATGCTATGAAGGAGATTGAGCGTCTAACTAAAGAACTAAACACTCTTAAGTTAACTCATGAAACAACTCAAGAAGATCATAGAGAGCTCCTAAGATCTCATGAGAAGCTACGCTTCGAGAAGCTCACTCTAGAGCAAGAACATGAGTTTCTGAAAGCTATCAATGACGATCTTCGAAAGAAGAGTTCTTCATATCTTGCCAAACGACTTCTCCTGTCTAATTTCTTGCCACCTATTAAGACTAAGCATGACAAACATAAGAAAAATTCTTCCTCTAGTAGTAACAATGACAATGTTAAATCAAATGTTGTTACTTCTAGTAGTTCTCTTGATTCCACTAACAATGTTTCAAGCCAAGTTACACTTGAGCAAGAAAATAGCTTATTGACGGAAATCATAGAGAAAGGTGTCTACAAGAGTCTTGCCGGAAGCAAGAACTTTGAGGAGATTGTTCGCAAACAAGGAAGACACCGGAAGAATCAAGGGATTGGTTTTGAGCGAAAGTTCAACGCCGAAGGTGTTGAGTGGGAAGAAGGTCAATACCCTACTCCACAGTTTGTTTCACAAAAGGAGAAGTATGATCCTACTTCTTCCAATGTGGAACAAGCTCAAGATGACCTTCCACCACAAGACCACAAGCTAAAGGCCAAGGACAAGCTTCAAGAGGAGATTGATGCATTCATTGAAGCACCTCAAGCCATGGTCAAGTGGGTTCCCAAGGACACATCAAGTTCTACTTCGTCAAGCTCAACTACAACACCAAGGATTCCCATCAAGATGATGTGGATCCCAAAGAAGAAGAACTAGTAGGTTCTTGAGGGTGACTCCGCCAACAAACTTCACTCATATTCATTTTGGCAAGAACTTGTGCAATCAACTTCCACATCATGCACTTGTTCATGGAGTCACAAACCCTCTTGTTGGTAAGTCAAGGGACAAGGTAATCATTGCTTTCATGGACATCATCTTTTGTGTACTTCACTCTATGTCTATGGATATTCTTGTTTGTTCCTTGTGGGACTAACCCATGTAGGTATTGAAAGTGCCCTAATCTAAAGGATAGCTCCCAACTTTTGATGATCTGCATCAACATTGAGCATCCACATCTTCAACATCTACATGAAGTCTTCTACGACAACCCAAGGTTAGTTTGACCCTTTAAAAGGGGTTCTCACATCTAGGGGGAGCTTTGCTCTAAAAATTGAGCTAAAGCATCTCCAAGTGATGTGAACACATAAATGCTTTATGTAAAAGTGGTAACCCCACTTGTGCTTAAACGATGAGTATGACCTATGATCAAATGTTCTCATTTGACTCCTAAGTCAATATACTCATATATAGATGACCTAGTCATCGACAAATTGTGTGCTAGTAGCTAGAGTGATTGGTTGTGCATGTTTGACACATATTTCAGTTGCTATCTTATTGTGTGAGCATGTTGAATGCATGATTTCATCCATTCAAGGACATCCATTTGTTGTTTTGATTGTTTTGGTTTTTCTGGCCAAATGGATGGACAAGAATGCCTAAGCACCTTCCCTAGCTATCTATGCTTTCTTGTCTCAAAATTCTATTCATGCTCATATCACAACTTTGAACAAGTCTTTTTCGGACAGTCCGAGTGAGGAGCACTCGGAACCACCGATTCGTCTAAGGCTGACTTCCAAAACCTTCTAAGTCCATTTCGGTCTGACCGGTTTCTCAATCTCGGTCCAACCGAAACGCTTAGACTGATCTAGGTTTCATCTCGGTGAAACCGAGTTCAAACTCTCGGTCTGACCGATATGCGTAACTGCACAGCAGTTATACATCTCGGTGACACCGAGTTTTTCAACTCGGTCCCACCGACAGCACGGGGTTATATATACCTGAGGGGCAGCGCGCGATTTCTTTCTTCAAACCGTTCGCCCCCAAGACCCCTGCTGCTGCCGCCCTGGTCTACGGATCGTCGCCTTCGTCGCCTGTGCGCCCTCGCCGCAGGTCTCCGCCGCCGTCAACGGTAATCATCTCCACCGTTGCCGCCGTAGAGGGACACCACCAAGTTAGGGTGTGTCCCGATCCCTTTTCGTGCTCCACTTCCGATTCTTGCACGATAGGTTGCCATGATTCAATCCACGTTTGATATGTTCCCTGTACAATAGTTCAGATCTTCTAGTTTCGAGGAAAATTCTTAGGTTTAGGTTTCCACGGAATGCATCTCGGTGAAGCCGATTTTGAAAATCGGAATGACCGATTTGGCCTCTGGCCATTGCACTGCGTAATTCGGTTTAACCGAGTTGTGCCAATCGGAACGACCGAAAAGTAGTTTCAGTGAAACCCTAAGTTTTCGGTAGGACCGAAACCCATTTCGGTCTAACCGAAAGTGGTGTGTAGGTACCTGTTGAGCACTTCGGTTGCACCGAAACCTGAAATCGGTTTGACCGAAATACATTCTGTGAAAACTCAAAACTAAGTTTTGAACTCATTTTTTTGCAAAAACCTCTGCAGTTGTGATAACTCTTCTACTCTGCCTATACCTTATCTTTTCACAGGTTTTTCAGCCATGTCAGATGTCAGTGACAGCCAGAACAGGTCTGAATCACCGTTTGCTAAAATTCCAGAGGCAGATACAAGTCCTGCGAGCAGCTCCAGTGATGATGGTGAGAGGAGCACCCCTAGTGGTTTGCCTCCTGCAGCCACGAGAACCAGGAAGAAGAGAACTTCTGATGATGAGGACTCCGACTTTGTTGCTGAGGAAGTTACCTCCAAGCCCAAGAGGAATGTGGTTGCCAAAGAGCACCAAGGGCAGCAGCCAAGGAAAGGCACAAGCAAAGTGAAGCAGTCAGCAGTTGCTAAGAAGCTCAACTTGGAAGAGCCTGCTCCAAGCAAGGTGAAGAAGACTTCCAAAAGGAAGAGGGTAGTATATGCTGAACCTCAGGATGCTGAAGAAGAAGAAGAAGAAGCACCCCAGCCTCCTCCTCAGAAAGCTAAGTTCATGGGTGATGCTATTCGGGCTCAAGCCTCTTCTAAGCCCAAGAAGCCTGCTCCAGTCAAGGCAGCTCCAGCCAAGCCCAAGAGAACAACCAGAAGCATTCCAGCTTCTGAGAAGAACAAAGGTGAGATGCCACCGTCTGAATCAGATGAAGAGCATGTGCTGCTTAAGCTCCGTCCCAAGTTGCCACTCCACAATGATGCTCATCCTCAAGCTGAGGACATGAAGGCAAGGAAGGACAAAGGTCTCAGGCTATGGAGACAGTCTGATCCATATGCCGTAAGGAGAAGGACTGCTGTGGACCCCAGATTCCACACCAAAGAGCAGCAGGATTTCTATGAGACCGTGCTAATGGATAAGAAGCCCATTGTTGCTGACACCAGGTATGTTGACTGGAAGTATATTGACAGTGAAGAGCACCGGGACTTCTTTCCCCATGTGCATGAGAGCTTTACTGCATGTGGAGTTGCTGACTTTGTGGGTCAAGAGCTGACAGCCTGGAATGACGAGATGATCATGCAGTTCTATGCCACAGCCCACTTCTACCCTGATGGCAAGATCACCTGGATGACTGAAGGTCAAAGGTTTTCTTCGACTGTTGAAGAATGGGCAGAACTTCTGAACGCTCCAGTACAGAGAGAGGACGACATTGATGTCTATGGGATTCCTAAGAAGAGTCATGATTCCATGAAGAATATGTACAAGGAGATCCCAGCTACTGATTTGGAAGGATGGAAGCTTGGCTCAGTGTATTATCTCCAGGCAGGTCTGACCACCACTAACACTATTCTGAGGCATACTTTGATGCCTAAGTCAGGAGACCACCGGATGATACGAGGCTATTCTATCAACATGCTGCACATTCTTGATGAGAAGGCACCTTTTAAGGTGATGGACTTGATGGTAGAGACCATTAAGAGGACTGCAGCTGACCAGAAGAGGTCGTGTGGGTTTGCACCGCAGATACAGATGCTCATCAACGCCAAGTTTGGCACGGGCAAATTCTTGTTGGATAGGAAGCACTTGCCATTGCAGCCAGAGCATGAGGACAACGTAGTTGTGATGGATGAAGAGGATCCTACCTCAGTTGAAGGACAAGCCAAAATCGAAGCTGCAAAGAAGGCTAAAGCTGACAAAGAGGCAGCAGCAGCAGCTAAGCCAAAGAGCTTTGGAGAGCAAATTCTTGAAGCTACCCAAAGGATTGAACAATGCCTAGCCAGCATTGAGCAATCTCAGGAGAGCCTAGAGAGGATTGTCGAGGACAAGATCCACGCTCTGGACGTGAAGCTGACTGAGATTCAGGTGTCTGTCAACAAGCTTGAGGCAGACATGGAGGAGACTAGGCAGGAGAGAGCAGAGCTTATGCAGGATGATCTAGTCCAGGACTCTCATCGCCAGACTGCTCAGGTTCCCAGAGGATCCAGATCTGCAGCTATCCCAGTGACAGACTCCAGGGCTACCACTTCAGCACCAGCTACAGCTCCAGCAGTTCCTACAGCTCCAGCATCCACTCCTCCACCGCAGACTTCAGCAGAAGTCTTCGCCGATGCAGCTATCTCTACACCGACATCTACCCAGACGGGAGCCGCCAGCAGAGCCCGCAGTGACGTTTAGCTCTATACCTTTTCGAACTTTTTGGTAACTTGTTGCCAAAGGGGGAGAAATTTTTATAGATCATAGGGCTTCGAGAGAGAGAGTGCTCTTTCGTCTTTCGTTCTTTTGCCGGTTTTTCGTTGAGATACATTGGTTTCTTTTGGTTCCTGAAACTTTAAGTGTGCTTGCTACTACGTTTGATGCTACCTTAATGAGTGCTTAGTCATACTATGCCTTAATGTGTGCTTATTGCTTATCATATGCTATTCCTCTTTGTATGGCTATTTACTCTTGTCTTGGTGATTGAGTGTATGTTATTCATTCTTATCATTTTGTGCGCTCCACCAAGACGTATGTGACATGGAAGAGTGACCCATAATCCTAATCGATTGTGCATTTGCATTCAAACGCAAATTTTAAATAATGCACAAATTTAGGGGGAGCTCTTGTTTATCACATACTTCTCAAAGCGACGATATTATTCATTGATTATATCTTTTGTCGAAGCTTTGATCTATATGTTGTCATCAATTACCAAAAAGGGGGAGATTGAAAGTGCAACTAATCCCCGGGTGGTTTTGGTAATTAATAACAACATATATATCATTGAACTAATATTCACTTGAGAATCATTTCAGAAAAGTTCGATGATATGGGTATGGAAATGTCTGAAGAAGTGGACCCCTCAAAATGCTAAGACAAGCATTGGCAAAAGCTCAAGACTCTATTTTTGGTTTAGTGATCAAAGATCACATTGAGTCCATAGGAAAAGCCAATACTATTAAAAGGGGATGAGGTTGTGTTAATGTTCTTGTTGCTCAAGTGCTTGGTGATCTAGCTCCCTCAACTATCAACACTCTTCACTATCAACACACTCATAAGTAATCTCGGACAAACCGATTCTGCAAACTCAGTCCCACCGAGATGAACCACTTCAGTTATTTCCCCAAACCCTAATTTCTCGGTCCCTCCGATTCTGAGTTTCGGTCTCACCGAAAATGGTCTGCCAACCTTCTGTAACCAATTGACAGCATTTCGGAATATCCGAGTTGTTGTTTTCGGTCACACCGAGATGGCAAACCCTAACCTTTGACTCACTTCGGACACACCGAGATGGTATTTTCGGTCCCACCGAAAATCCCAACGTTCACTATATTTGAACTTTCGGTCTGACCGAGTTTTCATTTCGGTCTCACCGAGATTGGTCAAATGTGTGTGTAACGGTTGGATTTTGTGTGGAGGCTATATATACCCCTCCACCCCCTCTTCATTCATGAGGAGAGCCATCAGAAAGTACCACCACTTCTACCATACACTTTCTGAGAAGTGAACCACCTACCCTTGTGTTGAGATCAAGTCATTCCATTCCTACCATATGAAACTTGATTTCTAGCCTTCCCAAGTTGCTTTCCACTCAAACCCTTCTTCCACCACAGCCATATCAGTGAAGAGAGTTGAGTGTTGGGGAGATTATCATTTGAAGCACAAGAGCAAGGAGTTCATCATCATCAACACCGTCTATTACCTTTTGGGGGGTGGTGCCTCCTAGATTGGTTAGGTGTCGCTTGGGAGCCTCCGTCTTCGAGATGTGGAGTTGAACCAAGAAGTTTGTAAGGGCAAGGAGATCGCCTACTTCATGAAGATCTACCCCGAGTAAGTCTAGTCCTCCGTGGGCGTAGGCCGTGATGGAATAGACAAGGTTGCTTCTTCGTGGACCCTTCGTGGGTGGAGCCCTTCGTGGACTCGCGCAGCCGTTACCCTCCGTGGGTTGAAGTCTCCATCAACGTGGATGTACGATAGCACCACCTATCGGAACCACGACAAAAATCTTCGTGTCACCAAACTGCGTTTGATCTTCTCCACCTCTCTTTTACATGTGCAATTTACTTTCCGCTGCATATACTCTAGAATTGCATGTGTAGGGTGATACTTGAATTGTTCTTAATTGTGAAACTGCCAAAAACCTTGCATGATCTAAAGGCAGATTTTTTATATTGTCAAGTAGTCTAATCACCCCCCCTCTAGACCTACTTTCGATCCTACACGGTCCCCGTGCGTTTGGTTGCACCCGCCACGCCCGTGCCCGTGCACGCGCCTCCCGCAGTGGCATAGGACACCGCCGTCGACCGCTACCTCAACGCCACCAGTTGCCGTCCTCCACGCCCCGCCCGTCGATCACACAACGATATGATGTTTGATTTTCAAGTGAAGAACATTTTGTGCTACCTTGAAGACTTCAGTAAGGGCGTCCCGAAGTACGTCAACGACAAAGAGGGCGTGACACGAGAGGGCGCGACACGCCGCCTCTGCCGCCGCCAGAAATAGTTTTATTTGGGGATTAATACCGTATCTCTATCATATGAATATAAATTTGCAGTGTGACTGAATGAAAGATATGGTGTGAACGAACTTGTGTTTTTCTCTCTTAATGTACAGACTTATCAAACGATTTTCTTTTGAAAAAAACGTCAATGGTTTTTAAATATAGAACACTCATCGCAAATGTTTTAGTTAGAACACCCGTATGCAAACCGACAGCTTCCCCAGAAAGCCAAGGGAAAATGTGCCGAGCAAGATTTGTGCAGCTCTTGATCGCAAATGTTTTAGATAGAACACCTGTATGCAAAGTGAGAGCTATGGCCTTCCCCTTAAGTCAAGAGAAAATTTGCAGCGTAGGATTTGTGCATCTCTTCAACGCAAATTGTTCAGATTGAATATGGTATGCAAAGCTAGACTTCGGCGTTAAGCCAAGAGAAAATGTGCCGAACAGGATTTGTACATCCCTTCAACGCAAACGGTTGTTTTGGATGACCCGTGTGCAACCATGTACAAACAATTTGGTAAGACTTGCATCTGTCATATTGGGTATGTTGCCATTTGTTAATATGGAAAGATTGACATTTGTTGATCTAGTAATATTGCCATTTGTCAACAAAATATTCAGCTAAAAATCACTAGCACTATCTAATTTTTGCAACTAAAATTCAGTAATTAAGCATATATTTTATTCATAGATTAAGTAGTCGTTCTTTATACAAATTGTTCAACTCGACAGCTGAACCGACCAAACTTTTCCCCAATTATTGCCAACCACGTACTGAAATAGCTAGTTCAACTATATATACTAGCTAATTTTAAGTACGTTATACAGTTCCACCACATCTATAGTCAGATGAGCTGAACAAAATAGCCCATAAATCCTGCTACTACTACGGAGGTACTTTGTACAACTTCCGGCAGTCTCTCCTCTGCCGAGCGCGCTCAGTAAGAGGCAGAGGAGCAGGAGCCTACCGACGAGCTGGACAACTGCAATACGGTGCCTGCCGCTGCTGCACCTTCAGCGACGCTCACCTCGAACGCCCTCTGCCGCTCCAGACGACCCCTCTCGAAGCGGTGGTTCTCCTCGTAGATCTCCTGATTCCTCACCTCTGAGGCGGCGTGTGCTGCGGCCACGACGGCTATAAGGCTTTTTGCGTGCTCGACGAGGCTCTCCTCCTCCTCCCGCAGGAACTCGGTGTAGCGCGCAAGGTCGCTGACGCACATGTGGGCCTCCACCTCCCGCCTTCGGGCGGCTGTGGCGGAGCGGGTGATGACCCCGGCGGTCGACGGTGGGCTAGCGGCCACGGCGGCCGACGATAGGGTGGCGGCCATGACCATCACCTCCTGTCTTCGGGCCATGGTCACAGAGCGGGTGATGGCCACGGTGGCCGGCAGTGGGGTGGCGGCCACGATGGCCACTTCCCGCCTTCGGGCCGCGGTGGCGGAGCGGGCGATGGCCCTGGCTTTCGATGGTGGTGTGGCGGCAACGGCGGCCGGCAATAGCTGACGACGGGCAGCGACAGTGGAGTGTGTGGTGGGTGTTCCACGCACACCTAACAGGGATGCCACGCACACTACACTACACCAGGGACAGCGTCGCCACCGTGGTGTAGCCTCCCAGCTAGAGTTGTCCTCTGATGACGGTGGAGTGGCTGAGTGATGACGACGGACCGGTGCCATTAGCGATTATGGGAGAAGTAGACGAGATAAGCTACAGGGAGGGGGAGAGGGTAAAATGCGACGCAAGACTCATCGGCCGTGAGGGTTTATATAGCAGGCCGGTAAGCATTGGGATTTTGGGGGATTTCACCGAGTCGAGCAGGAAGCTTGCGCGGGAACCTGCGAGGTTGCGCGGGAACGGGCTCACCGACGATTCATTGGTGCCACTTCAAGCCACCGTTTGGCCAAAAGAACACCCCCGCACGCTGCACAAGCTTGCCCTGTAAGCTGTCTGTGATAGTGGGGTGACAAGACATGCGAGAGGAGGACGAAAGGCCACGTAGACATACGATTAATAATTTTTTTGCAATTTAATTACCTATTATACACCCGTCCTGGTTTATAAGTAGAATTTAACTAATAAAATACAAATGCATGTCCCCAAAGATTATATAGTTGGATTCGTGTTTGAACATAGTTTCCAATTATATAATTTTTATAACATGCATTAACATTTTGTTGGTTAAATTTAAGGACAAAGTATGGCACATAATATAAAGGGGACTATAGACCAAGACGGAGGTAGTAGCACACAACCTCTCTCTACGCAGCGACGCGGCTATCGACCGGCTTGTAGGCGACCATTTCATGCATGTTCAACTGCTTTTATGTGTGTGGTTGCTTGCGGTTGAGGCGGCCGCGACACGCTTTGCGCGTGTCCCTCCGGGTGCTCTGCCCTTGTCCCACCACGCACGCTGCCAGTGTTTGGGCCAGCGCACGATCACACACGTTCGTGTGCATGCGGTTGCGCCGGGCGCGGTGCGACGTTGCAGTTACGTGTTGCAAAAACTACCACGCGAACACGCCGAGAATCCAGACCGCCTGGCCCCCATTTATTCATGCGGCCATTTACCTTCATCTCTCGCGTCACACGACACAATAAGCACACCCACGACGACACATACAGAGAGGACATCCAGCGGTTCCAATGGCGCTCCATGTGGCTCCAATGGCGCATGGTGCTCCCAGCGGCCGGCGATGACAACGGCGGACAGTTCACCACGCATCACGTAGTGGACACCCACGTGAGGGGGAAGGCCCTCTCGGTGGTGTACACGAACAATACGGTCTCGGTGGAGAGCTCCATCCAAACTATGAAGCAGTTCCTTGCCGAAGACAGGTACCAAGTGATCGGCTTCGACCTCGAGTACACCATCGTTCGTGCCGGACATCATCAGAAGGTTGTCGTCGCCCAGTTGTGCGTGCGACATGACGTCCTCATCTACCACTACCACCTGGCCACAAGACCTTGCGAGAGTTTCTCCAGGTTTATCAACAGCCCCGACTATATTTTCACTACGGTGGACACCACCAACGATATAAAAGCGCTCAAGGTTTCCGGCTTGAAATGCTGGAATCTTGTCAACATTCAGGACCACTACAAAGTCTGGGGCAGCGACAACAACAAACTGAACTCCCTAGTTGACCTCGCCTCGGCCATCATCGACCCCTACTACATGAAGATGAAGGATGAGAGCAAGAAGGACAAGAATGCCTTGCACAATGTTTGGCATGAGAGACTGGATGAACAACACGTCAAGTATGCGGCCAAAGACGCGTACACAAGCTACGAGATGTACAGGCGGATCGTTCACATGAGGAAGTATCTTCTTCCTGCAGACGAGGGATCCATCCACAAAGCAGTGGCGAGAGCGTCATAAAAAGTAGATGACTAGACGATCGTTTCTCCTACTTTAGAATGCATGCAATTGTTTATTGAGGTGTGTGCGAATGATCTGTATTGTCACTTATGTAATTGGATGTTATTCTTCTGTAGACAGATCAAATCACACGGCTTATTAGAAGTAATCGTCTATATATTATTGGTCTTCGCACACATTTCTGATTATAGACCTGTTTGACGCGTATTACACACATCTTATTTAATTGAACCGTTTTCATTGTGTTGCCTAATCACACACAGTTCATCCTAGCGAATCGTATGCCGTATATCGCACACACCCTCATGTGGCTGTCTGTTTCTGTTGTTCTGCATCATCACAAATAGTTCTTCTGGAATAACCGTTTGCCACTCATCACACGATGTCGCCGCCATCGCAAACGTTTTGCATCTTTTTTAACAGTTTTATTACGTCACCGTTTGTGATTGATGCATCGCACACAGTTTCGTCGAAGGGTCTCTGATTCGACTGTCACATTTGGACCATCCTGCAGTAGGGGTGTGTCTTCTGGTTCAAGAAAAATCATCGTGAAAATTTTATTCCGTTTGGACTCCGTTTGATATTCCTTTTCTGTAAAGCTCAAAACAAGGAAATAACAGAAACTGGCACTGGGCTCTAGGCTAATAAGTTAGTCCCAAAAAATAATATAAAATAGCATATTAATAGATATAAAACATCCAAAGTTGATAATATACTAGCATGAAACAATTAAAAATTATAAATACGTTGGAGGCGTATCAAGCAGCCAACCATTACGGGTTGGGGTGAGGTGGATATTTATAGCCGGAGCAATCCCGGTGTGTAAAATAATCAATGAGGGCATGGCCACTTAGCGAAGAACCTGACACATTGCATAATGGCTATACTTCAAATTCAGCTCAACGACTTACTTGACGAACAAGACAACTCTACTCATATTGATACTTTATCTAAGTTTTGAAGAACATTGTCTCGAACTCCGAGAATAATAAATATGCACAAAGAGATTTATTTTGTCTTCACTTGAATAAAAAGATTTTGGATTGAGTACACAACGAAGAACTAAATCTCAACTACACTTGGAAGATGGATCCTAAAAGCATCTTCAATAGATGATGTAGATGTAAAAATAACAGACTTTTACATCACGAAGGCCCAAAAATGATGCTTCAACAGTGTAGATACCAATTTTTTTACTCAAGATTTGCTCTAGATGTAAAATATGGCACTTGGTGATGCAAAAAGCATCACTTCCCATGCCCGAGAAAAAATGCAGTCGTCCGGGTGGACGCTCAATTGTCACCATGCCGAAACTTCCTGCCGCCTGCATGCCTTCCCACCTCCCACCACCTGCCGGCCACCACATGACCTGATGGACGTCTCCCTCACCCTGCGGCTGCCACCGCCACTCCATCGCATCTCGCCATGTCGCCTCCGCGTCTCCTGTCGTTGCTGCCACAGCCACCGCCATGCCTCCACCAAATCGGCGCATCGGAATTGCAGCCCCATGTCTCACGGGCGTCGCGGGAATGGAAGTGCAGACGGGAAAGAAGGTTGCTTCCATTGGAATGTGTGTGATGTTCTTGAAAAGTTTGTCCTTGGCTACCGTGCGCGTGGCCTATTTTACACATCTGTTGGAGTGGCTGTCGTGCAACTATTCTTTATTACATCATTTGTTGGAGTTGAATGTTTCTGGTGATGTAAAAAACCCCTTTTTATAAAATATTAAATGATTCTAAAATGTATTATATTTCTTTTTGGGAAATGATCTACATCACCCGATCAATAACAACGCCTGCGTCCGCTGGCTTTGTGGCCATTGGATCAGGTTTTGGTCAGATGGGTCGGAAACAATGTTTTACCTAAACTAGTTTTTTACAACTGGGTCGTTGTTGCAACCCCCACCGTAACAAGTGATTTCTTGTGGGATCTGGATCTGGATCCTCTCGTGCTCTCTCGAGCTCCCCGTCAAGCCGACGCCTCCATGCCCTGCTCCGACACCTCCGCCACCGTTGCTCGCCGTTGGCAGCACACAGACGAGGTCGCCGAAAAGCACGCCGACGAGGTTGCCTCTCCCCGTCTCCCTGTGTTCGCTCATGACCAATGGACATGGTCGCTCGAGCGCGCACGCTGGAGCTCTTCTCCGGCCACCGGCGCCCAGCTATGCCGCTTCGGCCCCATGTTGCATTACTCCATCATCACGTATAGTATGCAACACCCCTCCTTCCTTCCCCAACAAGATTGATGTCCTGCTCGCCATGTCCGCAAGCAATGCAACGCGGTGACTTCCAGCAACAAGGCATATGTTGCATTTTTTTTTGCAACAAGAGCTCCGTTGCAAAAAGAATCTGAAAAATATTCTGCAACAAGTGCTTTGTTGCAAAAGGGTTCTCGCAACTCGACTTCTATTGCAAAACTGACAACGACGCCTTGGCCACGAGATTGCGTTGGATCGAATGACACGTAGAGCAGCAGATCTTTTAAAAAGATCCACTGGTCGATGCGTAGAACCACAGAGAGTATATTTTACTTCAATGATAATTTAATAATAATATAAGAGCAACTCCAACGCGCCAACCCAAATGGACGACGCTTTTGTCCGTTTGGGCCGGCCGCCCGCCCTGTGCCGCCCAGTTTATCATTTGGGTCGACAGTGCGCCCAACGCGCCAACCCAAATTTGTCGGCGTGGCTGGCTGGCCGCCCCTTTAAAAAAACATGTAGATCTTTCACAAGCAACACATATAGTTCCACAACCAAATAAAGCATAGTTTCAATAAAAAAATAAAGCATAGTTTCACAACCAAATAAAGCATTGTTTACAAGACGGAAAAAATGAAATTGTCACACATAGTTTTACAAGCCGAATAAAAAAGATACATTTATTGGTTGTCAACATGAGATCACATATGCTCAACCAAATCATTTTGCAGCTGCATGTGAGTTTCCCAATTACGCATTTCATGATGAAATTGAGTGAACAGTTCAAACGTTGTTGCTCCTTCATGCTCAGGCACAACATTCTCACCCTGAAACTGAAACCCTTGATCGTAGATACGTTTCGGACGGTTATCTTCTACGATCATATTGTGCATGATCACACAAGCATTCATCACCTCCCATAGCTTCCTCGTGCTCCAAGTCCGGGGGAGATAACGAACGATGCCCCATCGAGATTGGAAAACACCAAAGGCACGCTCGACGTCCTTTCTAGCACTCTCGTTCTCTTGGGAAAATCTTTTCCTCTTCTCTTCGATAGGGTTGAGGATTGTCTTCACAATAGTGGCCCACTGAGGATAGATACCGTCACATAGGTAGTATCCTTTGTCGTAGTTCTGGCCGTTGATGGTAACATTCACCGGTGGGTTGTGGCCTTCGGCAAGTCTTGCAAACACGGGTGATCGTTGAAGCACGTTGATATCATTGTGTGATCCGACCATGCCGAAGAAAGAGTGCCAGATCCAGAGATCGTGTGAGGCCACGGCCTCAAGTATGAGAGTGCAAGCCCTGACATGGCCCTTATACTGCCCTTGCCAAGCAGAAGGGCAGTTATTCCACTCCCAGTGCATGTAGTCTATGCTGCCAAGCATCCCTGAGAAGCCTTTGCTGGCATTCACCGCCAACAAGCGGGTTGTATCTTGAGCATTGGGCTACCTCAAGTACTCATGGCCAAACACTGCAATCACAGCCTTGCAAAACATGTACAATGACTCTAGGCACGTAGACTCGTTCATACTGACTTATTTATTGATAAGATCACCGGGGACTTCGGATGCAAGCATCCGGATAACCGCAGTGCGTTTCTGGTAAGATGAGAAGCCAATCTTTCCAAGGGCATCCTCCTTGCACTCGAAATCATCTTATCCGACCACCCCCTTTCGAATATGGTTGAAAACATGTCTGGCCATACGGAAACGCCGCCGAAATTTGCTATGTTTGAACATCGGGTTGGCTGTGTCGAAGTAGTCCTTCCAAAAAAGGAAATGGCCGCTCTCTCAGTTGTGATTCAACGCCGGAATGTGCCCCCGGATGGAGCCATGGAACAACGGCCACTGGCTATTAAGGTGGTGATGGACCAACACGACAGCCAAGAGCTCCTCATCATCATCGGACAAGGAATCGTCGAAGTCACAAAGGAAATTATGAAAAAAGAACACGTCGGCACAATCCATTTTGTATCTTGGCAAACTGTCGAACAACTTATGGGCGTCGACGAAGGAGCTGGCCCGCGAAGGGAGGCACGCCTCCCTTAGACCAGGTGGCTGGCGTGGAGGCGTCCGACGAGCTTTCCGACGTCAGGGCGAAGGAGCTGGCGGGGGCAACGAAGTGGCTTCCTGCTCGCGGCGGCGTGGGGGAGGTGGGGGCGGGAAGCTTGAGAGCTGCGTCGGCGAGACGGTGGTGACGGCGACGTGGGAGGTGGCAGCGTTGGGGGAGATGTGTCGGCACCGGTTGCTGGAAGAGGCACCGGAAAATGGGCGTTGGTGGCGACGCGGCGTCGGCGATGAGGGTTTATTGTTGATCTTGGGATGGGAGAGGATGACCAATGTGCCACCGACTAGCGGGTCAGGAAGAGGAGTAAGCGGGCGCCGCACGCGTCCGTTTTGTGTTCACGCCGACGCAAATGAAACTCATAATTAAGTTGGGAATGAGTCGGTTGGCGGACGAAAAACGGACATGCGTCCGTTTGGGTTGGCATGGACAGACCGGACATGCGTGGACAAAATGGGTCGGCGCATTGGAGTTGCTCTAAAATACATGATTTAAAAAATACGTAAAATACATCATCTATATCAGCCCAAACCGTAAGTTGTGGACGTGTCGTCGCTCGCCGTCTCTGACATGTTTATCCCCTTCCGACTTCCACTTGACGCCTTCTGTTCCTCGCATCTTCCAAGTCTTCCATTTCTTCCAGCAGCTTCTCCCCCCTTCCCCACTACTCCGAAGCAAAGGCGAGAACCCTAGCCTCACGACCACTGCACATCGGAAACCGCAAGAGATCCCGACCATCACCGCGATGCAGGCCCCGACGAACCCCCCTGTCGACCTCCCGCCGCTGGTGGCGCCGCCGCCGCGGGTGAAGGCGCCGACCCCGCGCCCCCCTCCGCCGGCCTCGCTCCAGCCCGACTCCCCGGGCGTCTTCTTCACCAACGCTGCCGCAGCCGCCCCACTGGGCTCCGCCCACCGCCGCATCGCCATCGCCGTCGATCTGTCCGACGAGTCCGCCTACGCCGTAAGCTGGGCCGTCGCCAACTACCTCCGGCCCGGGGACGCCGTCATCCTCCTGCACGTCCGCTCCACCAATGTCCTCTACGGCGCCGATTGGGGCTCCGTCACGCCCACATCCCCCGAAGACGACGCTGAGGTCGCCGCGCGCAAGATGGAGGAGGACTTCGACGCCCTCACCGCTTCCAAGGCCGACGACCTGGCCAAGCCACTCGAGGAGGCGAAGATCCCCTACAAGATCCACATCGTCAAGGATCACGACATGAAGGAGAGACTCTGCCTCGAGGTGGAGAGGCTAGGGCTTAGCGCGGTGATCATGGGGAGCAAGGGGTTTGGTGCGGCGCGGCGGGCCAGCAAGGGAAGGCTGGGGAGTGTGAGCGATTACTGTGTCCACCACTGTATTTGCCCCGTGGTGGTGGTGCGTTCCCCTGATGATGCTGTAGTAGAGGGCGGGGAGTCCGCCACTGCGATGGAGGCAGCGGTCGGTGCAGAGGACGTGCTGCACCCTGTGCCAGAGGAGGATGCTGAGTACCATGACGCCGCTGAGGAGCACAAGGGTAATTGTCTATACTTTTACCTCCGGCTTTGACTAACCTCCGAAAATTCAAGCCAAATTCGATATGTTCCACAACTTCTATAGGTACAGCTGCGAACTTAGGTTACTTTATATATCTAGCTAAATGCTAGTTATACACTTATGCTGAGCTTGACTATAGGATTTGTAAGGTTTAAGCGGATTGCACTTCACTAGTGTTAGTTTCTAAGCGGATACCTATGTCTGATCCACATGGTAACATATGATTAGTTGTAAGGGTTTTTATCAGTTTTGCCACTAGTTGTGTCACACTACTCAATTTTGCCACTAGAAGTTTCAACTAATAAAAAATGTCATCCTTTGCTCACAATTTTGCCACTAGGTTGGGAGCGCTGGCAAGTAGTGTCCTTGGGTATCTTGGTCACTTCACTCTGGTCAACGGCCTTTGACCGAACAATAACGGTGTCGAGTGGCATTTTTTAGCACACGCTTAACGGTAGGATGGCATTTTAAGTAGTTGAAACTTCTAGCGGCAAAATTGGGTAGTGTGACACAACTAGTGGCAAAACTCATAAAAACCCTAGTATTAATATCTATCAATTGCTATCCTTGCGTAGTGTTTAACTTCATCCAAATCTACTGTTCGATTTGAACTTACCATGTTGATGATACGCCAGTCAGACATGGGCTAATAAGCTTGTGGTATTAGGATGACACATTGGGCATATGTATACACAACACAACCGGAAATTGTATTTGCCGTCATTTTCAGCATGGAAGGAAAGGGTATTACCTGTTGATTAGTATGTATGTTTGTTGTTTACCTGATTGATCATTTTGTAGCACACATTTAGCTCTGATTTAGAATTGAATTAGTTTAGTGTTATATTTATTAAGGCCTGTATACCCAGCTTGTTGGGCTTAGATAAAACTAAAGATTGCTGGTTGGGATTCTTTCTCTCTCAAACACAAATGCTTTGCATGTTGATGCGCTAATAGAAACAAAATATTTATATCACAAGCCTAGGACCAAGGCTGTGAGCACCACTGACAGCCCAGCTCCTGGCAGCTGTTGGACACTGGCAGCACCTGCCAAGGGCCATTCCTCCCTTTACCTGGTTGGTTAGGAGTACTACTCATCCTCGCCTCCTTTATTCTTGTGCTTAGCAATGGGCTAATGCGTGGCTCTCTCTTCTGGCCTCCTCACCTTGTCAATGATGGAGTTTCAGTGTTTGCCGTGTGGCCATTGCTGATAAAGCATATATTTTCCACGGTCTCCTATATTGACACCTGTATGAGTGTCATGTGCCGATTACAGCCTAACAAGCAGCTTCTACATGACCATCTACGCCACATATAAGCCCAGAACCTGTCTCGGCTCAGCTCTGGCTTATCATTCATATGGAGCTTATATCCCAACTCCAAACTAAGTTCTCCTGTCTGGCACTAAATTTGTTGTATGCATGGTTAGTATTCCATAAGGATTTTGCTTCCATCTCACTCCAAAAATTTCCGGGTGGAGGATGGGAGGGGAAGAGAATAGGAGGATACTAGGGCATTGATTAGTAGATTGTAATTGTTCAAAGAAATTGCTGGGGCATTGATTATTACTCCCTCTGTTCACGAATGTAAGAAGTTTTGGCAGTTTAAATCTTACATTTGTGAGCAAAGGCAGTAGATTGTAATTGTACTAATTTAAAACATGCTATAGAAAAAATTAACAAGAAGCCTTCTTTAATAATGGTCAGTTCTTAGGGAATGTAGGCAGGCCACCCTAGACACGCAGTTTCAGTTTTGAACACTATTGTTAATCGAGGGTATTGTCATTTGTCTGGGGAAAGTATAGTTAAAAGGTTCGTCTGGATTGATTGACCCCGCTTTATTCTGTAGTTCCACTTGATGCCTTTTGATCCTAGAGTGTCTGACTTCAGAATATGAAAGCACTGTTTCATCCTAGACACACTGTTTTACTTTTGAAATCTGTTGCTAACCAAGGGCGTTGTTTGGGAGAAGTATACTTAAAAGTTGCTGGGTTATATCACTGTTCGATCCATTCTCGTTGGTGTTCAATATGTGCTTCAACCAGTGTGCTTTTGTTAATATAGAAACTATGGTTCATGCCAGATTGCCAGTTGTGATTGTTTAATTACTATTACCGTTAAACATATACTTTGACAAAACCGGCTTATATGTTGTGCCTTCAATGTAAAGAATGTCACATATGATGTAGCGCTGTTATATACAGCATGGCTGCACGTAAGTGCATTTCCCTAAATACCTGGCACTAGTTGAGCATACTCTAACGCTATTCAAAATAAAAGAGTTTATGCAAGAACTTGTGATTATTAAGGGGATCAGCTAACATGTAAGCTTATTATGCCTTTTTTTATTAACTGCTACGTACCATTTTTCTATAATAACAAGCCGTGATCAATGTTAGGCATCTGGTTCCTTATGAATTTGGCACGGGAAACTGAAAATGCACTTGAATTTCACTAGCTTTGAGCTTGTTTCCTTATTTGTGATTTTTCTGATGGCTTTAATTATAAGATGCATTGGCATGTAGCTTGTCTAGGTTCTGGGTTCTCAATTGAGCTAATACATACTGGTGTTATTTATGCAGATACTTGATTGGATCCATGCATCATGTCCTGTTGGATCCAGGTGAGCATAGAATTAAAAGTTTCATTTTTTTCTATATGATCAGCTAGTCGCTTTAGGCTAAATTTTCGCTCTCTCAGGAGTAATTTGTGTGCCTCTTTGTTATGATGTTCTATCTTGCAACATGTACAAAATAACAGACATCATGCAAGTATAGTTGCGTTTTAACCTGTCATCCCTGTCTCTTTATTTGCACAGGAAATAAAATGCATCTCTTGCGCAAAAGTTTGCAAGGACACATATGTGTGTCTTGCTATTTTGTTCTTTAAGATGTACTCCCTCTGTAAAGTTTTATAAGACGTTTTAGTTCACTACTTTAGTGACCTAAAACGTCTTATAAAAGTTTACGGAGGTAGTACTTTTTGTTGTTGTTGAGGTTGTAGCTGAGCTCAGGAATATCCTATGTAAATAACAAACCAGATGTCCTATATCTACTTGGCTTAAGACCCTACCTAAGGGAAAACTCTGTAACTTAAAGATGAGCTCCCTGAGCAAGGAGAACATGGGGATCCTGGCTATCACTAAGAAAGAAGTATGGGATGCTATTCGCTAATTGGGCCAGCTAGGATCTGCTGGTCCTTCCATGTGGATTGCTTAGCCCACATAACATTGTGTTTATGGCCCACATGGTCGTTTCATGCTCCAAGGCTCTGGAAAATCAAATCCCAGGTGAGCCTGGAGGACGGTAATACTTGTAAGGCTGAAATCGCGGTTGAAGAACCCAGTGGCCCCAGCCTTTGATACTACTCCCTCCGTTCCAAAATAGATGACTCAACTTTGTACTAACTTTAGTACGAAGTTAGTACAAAGTTGGGTCATCTATTTTGGAACTGAGGGAGTAGCTCTTAAGAATCCTGACCTTTAGCTAAAAGTGGATTTGGTTCATAATGTCATATCTCTGAGTTAGCTCCCTTGGATGTTCGATTCCCCCTCCCCTCTTAGCATGGCTAGAAAGGTTCTCCGCCTCCAATATATTGGAATATTGAGGAAGTAAACTTTTGGAGCAGGATTTTTGCATTCGGACTGACAACCACTAAAAATCTTGTTTGTGATATAATCCCTCCGCCCCAAAATAAGTGTCTCAACTTTAGTACAAGTTTGTACTAAAAAATGGAGTAGTACAAAGTTGAGACAGTTGACATTCTTATTTTCGGAAGGAGGGTGTACTTCGTTGAAATAAGTCGCTGGTGTTTCTGTTCAGCCTCTAACTCTGTCTTTTTGTTTGACAGCATGTAAAGGTTCTAGCAGTCGACTGTTGGCTGAGTGCTACCTCGGGGTTTCTGCTGAGCACATTAGCTGTTTGTTAGACTTTTACTGTTCATGTCTATCTGTGCTTCCACTCTGTTGTATTTGGTGAACATTTGTTCTCTAGAACTTTTGTGCCTCATGGATATCGAATTATCTGTTGCTGATGAGACAGTTTGACTACTTAGAGAACCACATGGTTGCCCGCTATACTTATTCGGTTTTGCTAAACATCTTGCGACTGAAATTTATCTGGGATTCAATCGATTTCGTCGGGAGGAGACAGCGCCGAACGTTGAGCTCGAGTAGGGAATGTTATCGAGGGTCGCCGCAGGATCCACGAAAAGTGGGGATGATGTGGCTTATTGCAGCTCGCTGTTGGATGGGAGGAAGAGGGTTAGCTGGTTGGGTTGGGGCGTTTCCGTTTTGACCCCTTCCCATAGATTAAAGGCAGCGCCTGAGCTTGAGCCGGGGACGTTGTGGCTGGGCGAGGTCTGATGAAGACCTCGCCGGAGGCGGCAACTTGGTGTCGCTGCCCAGGGGGAGGAAGAGATCGGCTGTGACGCCGGAGGGCGGGCAGGAAGAGATTGCCTGAGGGTGTCACCACCGGTGGGGTAGCGCGAGGAAGAAGCCTTATTCTATCTTTTGAAGAACATCCAGAATTTTCTAAATGCGTATCTTTAAGAACAGATGGATGTCTCTGTTAGAGATTCCTTAAGTTTTATTCTCTGTATGGCCATTTTCAATGAGAAATCCCAAGAAAGTGCGAATGACCAAAATTTGTAAAACGGCCATCGTCACTGGATCTAGCACAGAACTGAAGGTCTGTAGCGCCACGAGTGCTTCCCGGCAGCCAGGCCAAATGCTCAAAAGAGCAGGCGGTCGCATTGGAAGTTTTTTTTTTTTTCGAAACGGTCGCATTGGAAGTTGTATTACTGGAAGAGTATGATTTATTCTGAGTTAGAACGCGGAAACTGGGCTCTAGAATCTTCAGTTATTCAGATAACATTTTTTTTTAAAGAATTCCGATAACCTTCTCTTATACTCCATAAGAATATCGAAAGTACTCGTATGGTGTCGTTTGCTACTTACTGTTGTCAGCGATTATGACATGCCTGGATTAGTTTATTGCAGCCTTTTAGCCTGGATCGGCGTTGTTTGGTTGGCCGGTTTGGAGTTCTTCTAACGGTAATCAATCCAATTTTTTCTTTTTGAGAACACAGTATAGACACGTGTGTGTGTGTGTGTGTATATATATATATATATATATATATATATATATATATATATATATATATATATGCGTATACACTCATCCTATTAACACATGCTGATCCTACCCCTATGAGTACCTCTCTGATACACTCATCCTATGAACACACGTATATCCTATCCCTATGTGTACCTTCGATACACTCATCCTATGAACACACGTAGATCCTACTCCTATGAGCACTTTCAAAAGACTGAGCTGGCATATCATCTTGAGATTGACGAAGTCACTACAGGCTCCTCGTAATCGACGAAAACATCTTCTCCGAATGAACGTGCATCGCTGAAAATCTTAAAATAAATTCAAAAATAATGCGAGCACCAGGCTTTAAACTCTAGGTTGAAGATATCATTGCACTTCTAACCATCCAACCACAGGTGATATCGGTTTGAGAAAAAACATAGCATGACACTCTCTTGCAATGTTTTTTCTATTTCTGCGTTTTAAATATCTGATGAAGCAAAAAGGAAAGGACTACTTTCTTCCGTTGTAGTAAATCCATGAAAACAACGAAAATTTCTTGGCAGCTGGGTGCTGAATATACTTGCAGGTTTTGGACCGACCACTGGATCGATAGCAGGTCTGCGGCCGAGATTGCCCCACCCGTCTTCGCTCTCGTCCCAAGGCGTCTTTGGAAGGAGCGCTGCGTGCGTGACGGCCTGCACCTGCGTTCCTGGGTGCTGGACATCCGAGGAGCGCTTGGGCCGGCGGCATGGTGCAGTACGTCGAGCTCTGGTGCCTGGTGCGGCACACTAATCTCTCCACCGAGCCGGATATGGTGTGCTGGCGTTGGACTTCTCCCGCTACATACAGTGCAAGTTTCTGCCACAAGGCTCTATTCATAGATGTTTGCGAAGACCCATACTGGCGGCTCACTTGGCGACCTTGGGCTCCTCTCTGCGTCAAGTTTTTCTTATGGTTGGCCATGCAAGACCGCTGCTGGACCGTTGAGCGCCTTGCACGCTGCGGGCTGCCCCATGACGATGCATGCGCCCTTTGTGACCAGGAGGAGTAAACCATGCAGCATCTCCTTGCCGGCTGCTCTTTCTCTCGCCAAGTTTGGCACGAGATTCTCGGTTGGGCCAGTGCGCCCATCGGCTTCCCCGTCCCCGACACGTCATTCCAGCTCTGGTGGAGCTCCTCTCTCGACTTTGCGCCGACATCCATGCGCAAGGGCCTACCCTCCCGCATAATCCTGTCAGCTTGGTGGATATGGAAGCACCGCAACGCTTGCATTTTTGAGGGAGCTAGACCATCGATCACCTTCACCTCCGACACCATCAAGGACGAGGCGCGCCTCTGGGCCAAGGCGGGCGCCAGCGGACTGCAAAACATCATCCCGGCGCTTAGTCTCTAGTTTTTGTTGTGGGGCTGAGCATACCCCCGTTCTGTTGTGCTCTTTCGCTTGTACATCATGCCTACTGCGTACATGGCCTTATAAGCGTTGTAACCCCATGCTTGTTCTCTTCTTCTATCAATGAAAAGATACGCATCTTGCGCATTCGCGATTTTTTTTTAAAACTCCTATATCATGTCGAGCCGCTGTGAAGAGGCCTAATTTTAGACATCTGTTCTCTGTAATCTACAAGGATGAGGGTTTCCTTAGCATGGTTAATAAAATAGACAACAACTTGTTATATAAGATTGTCATATCATTAAGAGCTAGGGATATCATTCAATCATACAATAAGGCCCTGTTTGGTTCGCGGGAATTTAAAACATAGGAACAAAGAGAAGTAGAGGAATGACAGAGGTATGCAGTTGTAAAACATAGGAATTACTCCTTCCGTCTCATAATATAAGAACGTTTTTGACACTACACTAGTGTCAAGAACGTTCTTATATTATGAGACAGAGGGAGTACAAAATAGAGAAAACTGCAGAGGAAACAACACGAAGGTGTGTTCGGATCGATGGGAGAGAGTACAGGAACGCACCATCAGTTCTACAGTTGTGCTTTAGTTTTTTAATCAGCAAAGCACTGATTTACTTTTGTCTGCACCTCAAATAACCCTTTCCATTCAATATTTTATTCATACTCACGCTGTACTTCTGCCTTCTTCCCTCGGGCCGCCAAAACATGAGATTGGGGTGGATGCTTTCAATCCCGTGAAATTCGTACGGAACAGCATGCAGCGGGAGCTTTTCCTCTGAAACACTGTTCAAGATTCCTTTGTCCCGAACACTCGCGATGGTAAATTTTCCGGAGGAACAACTTCCCTGCACTTTTCCACCGACTTTTCTGTGAGCCGAACGGGGCCTAAAGTTGGTCTCTTTCAATGCACCGGTGCTAACCACATTAAAGAGTTTAGTAACTAAAAACCCCAATGCAAAGGTGCTCAACTTGTTGTAGCTAAGGCTGGCTGTAATGGAGAGTACCATATACTAGTATCATGCGTATGATACTAGTGTATGATACTACATCCGTAATGCATGGTATCATACTACCTTCTTTCCGGTTTATAAGGCTTGCACATATATCTAGGTTAAAAAAATAAACCAACGTAATACAAGTTATCTGTCACAAAAAATATATCATTAGAAACTTCAGATCTTCTACTTTCTAATGGTGTAATTTTTAGACTATACAACTCATTTTATGTTGATCGAATTATAGACCTAGGGATACGCACAAGCCTTATAAACCGGAAAGGAGCTAGTATGTTGGTATCGTATTGGGCTACATTTATTGTCATGCATGACACAAAGTAGCACATCATTTAATATGATACGGTATCATGATAGAATACTCAAGCCTCTCTTTCTTCATTTAATTCTATGCCACCTCATCAACATTGCTTAGTTGGCATGCATGATACTACTTATGATACTCCCATTACGACCAGTTTAAGCATCCTTCATTTAATGATTTGGCAACTAAAATTCTTCATGCATTGGTGGGTTTCATTCATTAAAGTATTTTGTCTAGGTTCACGCGCTTGGCGTTGTTTCTTCCTGGATCACTACACTCATCTCTATCCTCTTAATTACCCTGTCACATCATATTTTTCGTCTACATGGCAGCCTTGGCACCTATATAAGATGGAGGGTTGGGTCTAAGGTTATTTTTTTTCCAGTCTCTTTCTTTCTCTTTCCTTTCCTTGTACTCATTTTACCTAGGAGCATGCGAAGAAGCTTGCTAGGTTTAGGATATAGGTTTTTTTGCTTGTCTCTCCTCCACATAGGCAAAATGCCACTATTGTAGAGTAGTACACACGGTGACCTGTGCCGGAGTGGCTATTTGTTTACACCCGAACGATCCAGAACGGGACGAATGAATGCTCTTGCTGCAATTCTGTGAGCAATGAGTATTTATTAGGTGAGCAGCTCGTCATTATTCTTTGTGTTCAGATCAGTTTAACAAACCTTTTTAGATTCCTCTTCTGTTTTTGTGCTGATGATCCATTCCGAGCCCCTCATCTCCAGCTCAACTTGCACTTTGCGTAACAGAATAATTGGCGTTCCACATTCTCCACCCCTTTTCGGGGGCGAATCAGCGTTCATGTCACCCACCTGCCCTGTACCAATTTGACTAATTGTGGATCGTCAGACAGCACGTTGTCAGCATGGGTTCCTTCATTAGGATAATGATATGGGACGCATTCCGCTTGTCCCATCACGTCATGTGGCTTCCTGCTTCCGTTGTCGCGCCCACAGACGAATTCGGAATTGGTTGGTTATATAAATTGTATTAGAATCAACGCAACTCTGGTGACAATGGTTGTACTGTCATATTTTTTACATCGTCGACACTGACGACGAAAGCACGAGCAGCGCGGGCAGGCTCGTCCTACAATTTTCTCCGGGAATTCAGAGGGCAAAGGCATACGAGAGGGCAAAGGAAAACACCACACCCATAGATTGGTCCTTGTTTGGTCCATGACGATGACAACGGTAATGGAGATCGTGGAGGAGAAGAAAACAACGACCACGACGATGACAACCACCCACAAAACAACAGTAACACTTTCTACGTTGACACGGTCAAAACCGCTTGTTTATATCCATCGAGGGCATCATCAGCTTGACTCTCTACGAGCGCTCTCGTTGTTTATCTGGCCCGGTAGTTCTGGGTCTCGATGCAGAGCTGCTCAACAAATTTATTCTAGATATATATGGAGTTGTTGGTCATGGGGCTAGACTTCTGAAGCCAGGAGGAGCTAAGTAGATTTCTATAGGGCGTGCCATATGTATGATATCCATGGGCAGTGTTTGACGAGAACGTTTGAGGGTTGTTTATGCAGTGAAGTCATTGGATATGGAACCCGTCCTTGTCCCCCGGATAGCCGGTGCATAGCGTAAGACTCCTGTAGATTATGTACAGCGACACAAAACGTAGCTTTGAAGAGAACATCGTATCCAGCGGTTGGCATCGAGCTTGAGTTTGATCATCTGCTCCGACCTCGTTCCCTCGAAGATCACAGCTCGTTTCAAGTGTTAGAAGGGAGAGAGAGGTTTGGTGGAATAGTTGATGTATTGCTTGAGCCTCGTGGGCATATATATAGGAGTACAATGATCTACTTGGAGTACAAGGCAAGGTAGAATAATATCCTACGCTATCCTAGCTTTCCTAATAATCACGATACTCAACATCCCCCCGCAGTCACAACGGTAGCGACGCAGACGGTGAGACTGGAGAAGAATCCGAAGGCAAGCCGACGGACACCCCCCCACAGTCGGAACGGTCGAAGCATCGCGGAGTCGTGGCTGGAGTGGAAACCGACGAGGTTGCTCAAGTAGGCGGTAGCCCTTTGTGCCGTTTGTCGATGTAGCCGAGAGCGTAGGTGGTGTAGCCGTTGTCGAGGTTGCCGTGCGAAGAATGCCGTGGTCGATGTCGAGTCGGGGTAGCCGGTGTCGAGGAAGTCGCCGTGGAGCTGCGGGCGCAAGGGGGCGCCGAGTTAGCATGGGCGCAGTGGTGTCGAAGTAGTGGTGCGCCGGGAAGAAGATGTTGTTGACGACGCGTCGCGGCGGGTTTGCCAAGCCCGGGGACACATCGTAGACGAAGGCACACACCGGTGTTGCCAGCACCGGGCATGCGTAGACGGACGAAGACGAAGTTGACGAAGCGCCGACCAGGCTTGCCAGGCCCGGGGACACGTCGTGGATGAAGGCACGCGTCGGTGTTGCCAGCACCGGGCATGCGTAGACGAGGGACCTGCACGAGCTGTACGCCATGTCGGAGAAGTCGGAGGGGTCAGCAGAGAAGAACTCGACGACGGTTGCGGCGTCCATCGGCGCGGGGCCGACGTCACCAACGGTGGTCGGAGTAGACGAAGTGGTCGGGGTAGATGACGGCGACGCTGGCGACGGGCTGGTGCTAGGACGACGACGAAGGGGGTGGACGGGCGACGGCGGCGGCTATGAAGGTAGCGGCGGCGGCGGCCAAAGAAGAGCAGCGGCGGCGGCCTGACGGCGGCGGCGGCTAGGTTAGTAGTGCGGCGGCGGTGCTCGAAGTAGGCGAAGAACCCTGACAGCGTGACGAAGACCGGCGCGGACGATGGCGTTCCCGCGCCAAGGAGACGGCGCGGCGTATACCACGGGAGGTCGACGCGCGGTGACGGCGGAGTGGACCGCGGGCCGCGACGCTACGGCCCGAAGGGGCGATGCAGCGGCGGCAGGCGGGTCGAGGCGACGACGGGAAGACCTCGGGGCGGCGGCGGGGACCGCGGGCCGCGACGCTGCGGCCCGAAGGGGCGACGCAACGGCGGTTCGCGAGTCGGTGCAACCGCGGGGACGGCCTCGGGACGACGGCGGGGACCGCGTATCGCAGCACTACGGCCCGAAGGGGCGACGTAGCGGCGAAGTACGAGTCGATGCAGCCGCGAGGAGAACCACGGGGGCGGCGGCGCTGCGGCCCGATGGGGCGACGCAGCGGCAGCCCGATGCTCGATCGGTGAAGAGGCGCGCTGAACTCGGGGACGATCTTCACGGGACCTGCGAAGGCGCGCGTGACCGACGGGCCAGGTCGATCGCGCGGCGTAGATGAGGTGGATCGCGGCGGCGAGCGGGTGATCAAGCCGATCGCGCGCGAGGTCGGGGACGCCGCTCGGTGGAGGAGTGATGGCGGAGTCCCGGATGAGGCCGGCGACGGCGGACGGAACGGGACGTCAGCGCCGGCACCCGGGCTGCCAAAGCAGCGCCGGCGCCCGAGCAGCGAGGCCCGAGCGACCAACGGAGCAACGGCGCCCGAGTTGAGGCAGACGACGAGCCTGATGCAGCCGAGGACGAGGCCGACGAGGTAGACCGCCGGGCCGCCGTGCAGACGCGGCGGAAGCGGGTGACGTGGATCGATTGGCAGGCCGGCGCGCGAGCGACGGCTATGATTGGCCGTCGCATGGTGCGAGGCCGCCGGGTCGGGGCGATGCAGGTGTTCCGGTCGGAGCAGGGCGGTGACGGCCGGCGCAGGGTGACGGGCGGACCGACGCGCGGACGGCGGCTGGCCCGGACGGGCCGCCTCGGCGCGCGTGGTCGCCGGGTCGAAGGAGAGGCCGGCTGGTCGCGCCAGGGTCGGAGTAGAGGCGCACTGAGTCGACGGCGGCGGTGGGCGACGCAAACCGATCAAGATTAGATCGGAAAACCAAAAAGAAAAACGCCAATCAAAACGACCGGCGAGAGAGCGAAAAAACCTGGAGTAAGGGCTCAGGAAAAAGACTCTCTAGGGCAGCCGGCCAACACGGCCGGCGGACGAACCCTAGGTACGGGCGGCGCGGCCCCCGGCGGCGGTCATGGAGGCCGACCGCCCCGGGGGCGGCGCGCGGGTGCGGAAGCGGTGGCGGCTAGGGTTTAGGATCGACTTGCGATAGATACCATGTTAGAAGGGAGAGAGAGGTTTGGTGGAATAGTTGATGTATTGCTTGAGCCTCGTGGGCATATATATAGGAGTACAATGATCTACTTGGAGTACAAGGCAAGGTAGAATAATATCCTACGCTATCCTAGCTTTCCTAATAATCACGATACTCAACATCAAGCACTGATGCAGCAGCTCTGCTACTCATCACGGTCCGAACAAGAAAGTTGCTGCTGCATCGAACCAGTTTTTTATGCTCTCTCTCTTTTCTTTTCCTGCTGCAAAAGGGAAAGTGAGAATGATCTGAATATTAGTCTACACAGTGAGTGAATCACATTATTCGCCTTTCCGAGCCAGCAGGGGTGTGGGCAGTGGGTGACACCGATCATTCATTCCTCCCTGAACTCTCGGTTTTTCTGTTGGTACAGCTACAAATCCGTGTTGCGGGTCCAAGCAAGCAGTCGAGAGCGCTTTACGCTCGTGGGACATGTAGTACGACCCACCGACCTGGTCCATGTATCTGCGTGCTTTCCGGCGGCCGGTCGTCACGCCATGCGTATGCTATTAGAGCATCTCTAGTGAATGGTGTAAATTTGGACGTGTATATCTTCATATACACGTCCATATACATCTTCCTAAATTTTACACCTCCCAGTTTTTCAGTGGAACGTGTATACAGGACGTGGAAATCAGGACGTGTATATTTCAACGGTTATATTTTCAAACGGCTATATTTCCAACGGCTATATTTCCAACTGCTATATTTCTGGTCTATATAAACCGCCCCAATCACTTCTCTTCCAACATTTCTAGTTGTGCCTCATCTTCTCACTTCTAGATTTTTCTATCTTCTCTCACGCAACACAATGAACACATCCTCTTGGGACATGAGTTCTTCGTCATCTTCATCGGGCGACGATGAACTCATACTTGCGGCATTAGCCGATCGCGAGGAAGAAGATAGGAAGAATGCTCGACGCCATGGGGGTTCCAAGCATGGACGCCAGTCAATCGATCGAGGAAGAGATGCCGGATTTATTCTTCTGTGGAACGACTACTTTAAAGAAGTTCCTCGCTTTCCCGAACATTTATTTCGACGAAGGTTCGTATAGTACAATTCTCTGCTTTGGTCATTTTTTCATTTTCCTGTCTCATTTACTTTTTATGCACAGATTTAGGATGTCACGTACTTTGTTCAACCGCATAGCTGATGGTATACTTGAGCATGACTATGATGGTTATTTTAGGCAAAAAAGAAGTGCTTCTGGAGTACTTGGGTTACATCCTCTGCAAAAGATGACCGCGGCAATGCGGATGCTAACATATGGAATAGTAGCTGATGGTGTTGATGAGTACATCCGGTCCGCTGAGTCTACTAATTTAGAGTCTTGCAAGAATTTTGTGATCAAAGTTTGTGAAGTTTTTTGGGAAAAGTACCCGAGATCTCCAAATGAAGAAGACATTGCTAGGTTACTTGCAAAAGGGGAAGAAAGAGGATTTTCCGGTATGTTAGGGAGCATAGATTGCATGCACTGGGGGTGGAAAAATTGCCCCAAAAAATGGCATGGCATGTTCAAAGGCCATGTGAGCGAGCCCACTATGATCTTGGTAGCAGTTGCTTCACAAGATCTTTGGATTTGGCATGCTTATTTTGGTTTACCAGGGTCTCTGAATGATATAAATGTTCTTCAACGTTCTCCTGTTTTTTCAAAGCTAGCCGAAGGCCAAACTCCTCCAGTGAATTATAGCATCAATGGCCATAAGTAAATAGTTCTTACTACAAAAGTTTGGAAAGCAGTAAATAGTTCTTACTACAACATATAGCTCACATTTTACCCTAGGCCGCGAGCAAGGATCTCCTTCTGCTTACCTTGGTAGAACAGCTTTTGTTCATCAGTCACACCACTATTGTCGATGAGCATGATCCTCTCATCTAATTCAAACTGTCTTCGTGCATCCTCCCTCTCGTTTCGTGCATCCTCTTTTTTTAGTGCAATCTCCTCTTTTCTCAATTCCAATTCTTGTGCGTAGCGAGCATTTCTTGCCACCTCTTTTATCTCATCCTTCTCTTGCTTTGCTGCCCACACAGTTTCTAATGACAGCTTGCAAGCACTGTCATCAGCTTTACCTCTCTTGTCCTTCTTCACACCATCAGGTCTTTTCTCATGTTCAAGAGCATCAGTGCGTACTGAGATAGCATCAGTACGTATCGAGGATGCATCAGCCGGATCATTGGTGGCTGTGCCCGGACTTGCATCAATGGTCTTCTTTTGTTTCGTAAGAGAAGTTTCAACTTCTCTTGTCTGCCACTTTGGATACTTCGAGAACTCTAGATAGCAATGCATCAGTGTGAAAGGCCTCTTTTTTTAAGATCCATTTCCTTGAACAAAATGTGTGCATCGTTGGTCTGCACATATAAATATGTTGCTAAAATAAGCACAACACATATAGAATATTGCACATCACATATAGAATTGCAAGAAAGGCGCATACCTTTTCTTCTATAGTCCTTCCACTTTCTTGCCTATTTAAAATCTGCTGAAGGCAACCACAAAATTTAGAGGTGTCTGTGTTAATCGTTGTGTAATGGCAATTGATTGCATTAGCCTTACGCTCCGGCCATGATGATTCCTTATGTGTGTTGTAGTAATATGAAATTCTAGCCCAATAAGCATCTCGGTTTTGATCTGTCCCAACAATATCCAAATTTGTATTTGCCCATGCTGCTATGAGAACCTTGTCCTCATCACTAGACCAATTTTTTCCTTTGTTGGATTTTCCTTTCTCTGTTATTGCAGAACGATGCTGAGTTGATGGAGTTGCCTGCTCTCCAATTGGACAATCTGACTGTGTTTGTGTGTAACGAAAACCAATAGTGTCCAAGAAGCTTTGGTCACCATCCATCTGCAAGCAACCAATGCACAGCTATTTTAGACAACAAGAAGACATCTACCCCCTCTGTTCCTAAACAATGACTATATACGGAGCAAAATGAATGAATCCACACTCTAAAATATGTCTACATGCATCCGTTTCTTAATCCACACCCAAACAATGACTATATACGGAGCAAATATGTCTATATACAGAGCACTACTACTCCCTAAAAAAAACAGAGCACCCCATCTCCCTCGACCTCACTCTCCCATGACCGCCGGCCTCCCCCCGCGCGCCCCCAGCCCCTCCCCAGCCCCTCATCCCCACGCCGCCGGCCTCCCATCCCCGCGCCGCCGGCCCCTCTCTCTCCCCCGCCGGCCTCCCATCCCCGCGCCGCCGGCCCCTCTCTCTCCCCCGCCGGCCTTCCTTCCCCACGTCGCCGCCTCCCTGCCCTCTCAACGCCTCCGCCCCATCTCCCCCGCTCCCCTCAATGACTCCCTGCTCCCCTCAACGCCGCCGCCGCGCCCCATCTCCCTCCTCACCAGGGCGCGCGCCGCCGCCAGATCTCCCTGCTCCCATCAACGCCTCCGCCCCATCTCCCTCCTCACCAGGGCGCGCGCCGCCGCCAGATCGATTTGGGCGAGGGGGGGAAGAGCACGTACCTGGCCGGCTGGAGAGGGGTGGCGACGGGCGACGGCATATTCTTCCGCTCGGCTCCAGACGCGGGAGAGAGCGGCCGCGTTCCACCAGCGTGGCGTGGTCGTCTTTACTTCCACGACCAGTAGCTTCGTGGATGGACGTGGATAACTTGCACGCCCGTATACACGTTCCGCTGGAGACAATTTTTGTGCAAACATCGTGTATATTTAACATACACGTCCATATACACCATCCACTAGAGATGCTCTTACGGGAACTATTTTTTTGGAACATGTATTACGGGAACTTGATGGCCTCACGTGCGCCGATTTTTCTTGTGTGTAGCAAACATAGTTATATCTCCTTCTCCTTGTCCAACAACTGTTGTATTTTCTCGGGCAAGGTAGTTATCATCTACGGAGTACTATCATGTTGCCCCTGATTACTTCTAAATACTAAGAGCATCTCCAGCCACGCCCCTAACACGTCTTTCCCAAACGATTTTTTTGCGCCGGCGCCCAAAAATCGGCCCAGCCGCGCGTCAGAAGCCCATTTTTAGCCGGCTCGGGTCGAATTTGACGCCGGCGGACCCATGCTGAACCCGGCGCGTTGGGGCGCTCGGAGGCGCCGGCCGAAACGATTTTGGCGCGAACTAACCGCGGGCCTACGGAGTCAGCGACACTCGCCTCGTCGTCCTCAGAACGCCTCGGTTTCCCGCGGGGAATCAATGCCAAGGCTGCCGTCGGTCAGCCTTCCATTGATTCCTCACGGGGCGTCTCTTCACGGGCGGTGCGACGACGCCTCACTTCCCGCCACACGTACACACGGCTCCCGGCGGCTATAAAAAGCATCGCCTCCCCCCGCCTCTGGTCACACACGCCGTGCTCTGTCTGTCTCTCCTCAGCCGCCGCCGACGAACCTCCCCTCCCCCTGCCGAGACGATGTGCGAGCGGTTCCTCGACGACGGAGCGGCGGCCAACGGCTTCGGCCGCCGCTCGCTGCACGCGTGGGAGGCGCACCTGCTCTTTGAGGCCAACATCCCGGCGCCTACAGACATGCGCGCTGGGCCGATAGGATGGAGGCTCAGCGCCGGTGGCGTCCCCATTCCTCCGGTGCCGGACGTCAACGCGCACGCCGACTACTTCACCGGCGAGGTCGACCGCGTTCGGTCATCGCTGACCGAGGAGCAGCGCGCCCTCCCGCAGTACGCCGCCGACAACCACGTGGCATGGGTGACGTACTTCCAGCGCCGGCAGGAGCAGCGGTTCGCCTCCACCAACGGGGCGCCGGTGGAACAGCGAGGGGCGCCGCCTGTGATGGGCCGCCCCCGGACGCACGCTCCACGAGGTTCTCGCGCACCTCGAGGGCGGCAACAACCCGCCGGTCACATGCCCGGCCGCCGTCCCGGTCCCCCACCGCGGCGCCTGGCAATGGATGCCCAGGAGGTTCGTCTCCGGCTCGTCTTCCTCGTCCCGCTCCTCTTCCCACTCCTCCGGCTCTCCGGCGGTGTTCGGCGTCAAGGCCGAGCCCGCTGTGGAGACCCCGCTCGGCCGGCACACCCGCTCGGCCGACATCGTCATCAACGAGGGCGGCGGGCGCACCTCCTCCTCGTCTCCTCCCCGCTATGTCATGCCGAAGACGGAACCGGGGCTCGCCGCCGTGAAGAAGGAGCCTGGGCTCGCTCCCGTGAAGATGGAGCCGGGGCTTGCTGGCGTCGCGAAGGAGGACCTCGACGACGCGGCGGCCTTGAAGTGGGCGCGCGACGACTGGGCACGGACGGAGATGGAGCGCCAGTGCCGCGCCTATGAAGAGCTCGCCGCCCGGCATCGTGGCCGTGACGAGGGAGGCGTCGTTGTCCTCGACGATGACAGCGACGCCGGGCAGGGGTCCAGTAGGGGCGTTCGCGTCAAGGAGGAGAAGGCCGACGAGGATGACGGCGACGTCGGCGACTTCGCCGCGCTCGCCGCGTTCTTCGCCGCGTAGAATGGCATTCAGTTTGCTATGTAATAAAAATCTATGCTATAAATGCCATGTTCGCCGAATTTTAGCCGAATCTTTGAACTTTAGCCGAATTCCTATTTTACATTAAAAAAGGCGCATTCATGGGGCAATCCTGGGGCCAGCGGCTGAGGACCCGAAAGCCCCCATGCCGATTTTACCACCGGTACGTCCTAGACGGCGATTTTAAGCGCCCTCTGGGAGGCCAACGGCCGGAGATACTCTAACCGTTGTAGTAACTCTCTTTATTCAAGAGCAGCGGCGAAGTCAAAAAGGCTTCTTCCGGAAGATAGCAATGCAACAAAAAGTTAAGCACCTCGTCCACCTGGATCACATCGCAGATCTCAGATGCGCTAGTGAAGGAACAAGTCATTCCACTACAACACAAAAAGAGGTTGCAAAACCTGTGGTGGTGGTGTCGCCGTCCCGGCTTCTCTTGTCACCTCTCCTTTTCTTCGCCAATAAACGCGCACGTACAAGTACAACACGCTAAATCTCAGTGCATCCTCACGGCCGACCATCAAAACTGACGCATTATTTGCTCATGGACTGGTTAGGACTCGCCCACAATGGGAGCTGATCATTCAACCATGTCCCCTAAATATCCATTCATATTTATTTTTGAAGTCAACAACTCTCGAAATAATTATAAAAAAATAGCACAATTCATCCGTAAAAGCTTGCAAAAAATTATAGTACAACCATAGCTCAAATGTAAATATTGCATCCAATATGTTCTACAAGTTTTTCGAACTCACCGATTCGAAATTCAATCATACTTGGGTCAGAATCCTCACATGTCGTCCCACACACTATGCCCTTGAGCTTCATCAATGCATGAACGTAAACTGTCTCTCCTCCGTCCCGTGGCACATCACATTAGCGCGTCCGAGATATACAACGTGATGATTACCAAGGTGCAACATTGAGTGAATCAATGGATTGATCAATAAGAAGCAAAACTTATGATTTCAATGGTGTGTGAACCCGATGGCCACATCCTCTTCGTTTGTGCAATCACAGCACAAAGCTTCATGACGGAGTGGAGTTGAATACGGTATACCATCGATGAGCTAGCGACTTGACATGCGTTCTGTTGGAAATATGCCCTAGAGGCAAAATAAAAGGATTATTATTATATTTCCTTGTTCATGATAATTGTCTGTTATTCATGCTTGAATTGTATTGTACGGAAACAGCGATATATGTGTGCATACATAGACCATAATGTGTCCCTGGTAAGACTCTAGTTACTAGCTCGTTGATCAACAGATGGTCACGGTTTCCTGGCCATGGACATAGGATGTCATTGATAACGGGATCACATCATTAGGAGAATGATGTGATGGACAAGACCCAATCCTAAGCCTAGCACGGGATCGTATAGTTTGTAATGCTTAAAGCTTTTCTAGTGTCAAGTATTTAATCCTTAGACCATGAGGTTGTGCAACTCCCGGATACCGTAGGAATACTTTGGGTGTGCCAAACGTCACAACGTAACTGGGTGGCTATAAAGGTACACAACGGGTATCTCCAAAAGTGTCTGTTGAGTTGGTACGAACAGAGACTGGGATATTGTCACTCCGTATGACGGAGAGGTATCTCTGGGCCCACTCAGTAAGTCATCATCATAAAGAGCTCAAAGTGACTAAGGAGTTAGTCACGGGATGATGGATTACGGAACGAGTAAAGAGACTTGCCATGACGAGATTGAACAAGGTATCGGGCATACCGACGATCGAATCTCGGGCAAGTACCGTACCGATAGACAAAGGGAATAACATACGGGATTGAGTGAATCCTTGACACAGTGGTTCATCCGATGAGATCATCGAGGAACACGTGGGAACCAACATGGGTATCCAGATCCCGCTGTTGGTTATTGACCGGAGAGTCGTCTCGGTCATGTCTGCGTGTCTCCCGAACCCGTAGGGTCTACACACTTAAGGTTCAGTGACGCTAGGGTTGTAGAGATACATGCACGTGGAAACCCGAATGTTGTTCGGAGTCCCGGATGAGATCCCGGACGTCACGAGGAGTTCCGGAATGGTCCGGAGGTAAAGAATGATATATAGGAAGTCCAGTTTCGGCCATCGGGTGAATTCCGGGGGTCACCGGGAGTGTCCCGGGACCACCGGAAGGGTCCCGAGGGTCCACCGGGTGGGGCCACCCATCCCGGAGGGCCCCGTAGGCCGCAAGGGGAAGGGGGCCTGCCCGTAGTGGGCTGGCACACCCACATGGGCCCCCTCCATGCGCCTAGGGTTGAAACCCTAGGGGGAGGGGGCGCCCCCTATGCCTTGGGGGGCAAGTTTCCCCCCTCTGGCCGCCGCCCCCATAGGAGATTGGATCTCCTAGGGCCGGCGCCCCCCTGGCCCCCTATATATAGTGGGGGGGGGGGAGAGGGCGGCCGCACCCCAAGCCTCTGGCGCCTCACCCCCCCGTCACACCTCCAACTCCTCACGCAGGGCATAGGCGAAGCCCTGCAGCTTTTCCTGTTGCATCCACCACCACGCCGTCGTGCTGCTGGATCTCCATCAACCTCTCCTCCCCCCTTGCTGTATCAAGAAGGAGGAGACGTCGCTGTACCGTACGTGTGTTGAACGCGGAGGTGCCGTCCGTTCGGCGCTGGGATCATCGGTGACGAGGATCACGAAGAGTACGACTCCATCATCCACGTTCCTTCGAACGCTTCCGCACGCGATCTACAAAGGGTATGTAGATGCACTCCTTTATGCTCGTTGCTAGATGACTCCTTAGATTGATCTTGGTGAAGCGTAGGAATTTTTTTGAATTCTGCTACGTTCCTCAACAGTGGCATCTGAGCTAGGTCTTTGCGTAGCATCTTGCACGAGTAGAACACAAACAAGTTGTGGGCGTTGAGTTTGTTCAATTTTCTTGCCGTTACTAGTCCAATCTTGATTCGGCGGCATCGTGGGATGAAGCGGCCGGACCGACCTTACACGTACGCTTACGTGAGACTGGTTCCACCGACTGACATGCACTAGTTGCATAAGGTGGCTGTCGGGTGTCTGTCTCTCCCACTTTAGTCGGATCGGATTCGATGAAAAGGGTCCTTATGAAGGGTAAATAGAAATTGACAAATCACGTTGTGGTTTTGGCGTAGGTAAGAAACATTCTTGCTAGAAAACCTATAGAAGCCACGTAAAACTTGCAACAACAATTAGAGGTCGTCTAACTTGTTCTTGCAGCATGTGCTAGGTGATGTGGTATGGCCAAGAAGATGTGATGAATGATATATGTGATGTATGAGATTGATCATGTTCTTGTAATAGGGAATCACGACTTGCATGTCGATGAAAATGACAACCGGCAGGAGCCATAGGAGTTGTCTTAATTATTGTATGACCTGCGTGTCACTGAATAACGCCATGTAATTACTTTACTTTATTGCTAAACGTTAGCCGTAGTAGTAGAAGTAATAGTTGGCGTGACAACCTCATGAAGACACAATGATGGAGATCATGATGATGGAGATCATGGTGTCATGCCGGTGACAAAGATGATCATGGTGCCCCGAAGATGGAGATCGAAGGAGCAAGATGATATTGGCCATATCATGTCACTTTATTTGATTGCATGTGATGTTTATCATGTTTATGCATCTTGTTTACTTAGAACGACGGTAGTAAATAAGATGATCTCTCACTAAAAATTTCAAGAATTGTGTTCCCCCTAACTGTGCACCGTTGCTAAGGATCGTTGTTCCGAAGCACCACGTGATGATCGGGTGTGATAGGCTCTAACATTCGCATATGACGGGTGTAAGCCAGATTTACACACGCAATACACTTAGGGTTCACTTGACGAGCCTAGCATGTACATACATGGCCTCGGAACACGGAAGACCGAAAGGTCGAACATGAGTCGTATAGAAGATACGATCAACATGAAGATGTTCACCCTTGATGACTAGTCCGTCTCACGTGATGATCGGACACGGGCTAGTCGATTCGGATCATGTATCACTTAGATGACTAGAGAGATGTCAATCTGAGTGGTAGTTCATTAAAGTTTGATTAGATGAACTTAATTATCATGAACTTAGTCTAAATTCTTTACAATATGTCTTGTAGATCAAATGGCCCACGCTCATGTCACCCTCAACTTCAACGCGTTCCTAGAGAAATCCAAACTGAAAGACGATGGTAGAAACTATACGGACTGGGTCCGTAACCTGAGGATCATCCTCATAGCTGCCAAGAAAACTTATGTCCTAGAAGCACCGCTAGGTGACGCTCCCGACCCGGCAAACCAAGATGTTATGAACGCTTGGCAGTCGCGTTGTGATGATTACTCCCTGGTTCAGTGCGGCATGCTCTACAGCTTAGAATCGGGGCTCCAAAAGCGTTTTGAGCACCACGGAGCATATGAGATGTTCCAAGAGCTGAAAATGGTTTTTCAGGCTCATGCCCGAGTTGAGAGATATGATGTCTCCAACGCATTCTACAGCTGTAAGATGGAGGAAAATAGTTCTGTCAGTGAGCACATACTCAAGATTTCTGGGTTGCACAACCGCTTGTCTCAGTTGGGAATGAATCTCCCAGACGAAGCGGTCGTTGACAGAATCCTTCAGTCGCTCCCACCTAGCTACAAGAGCTTCGTGTTGAACTTCAATATGCAAGGGATGGAGAAGTTCATTCCCGAGGTGTATTCAATGCTGAAATCAGCGGAGGTGGAGATCAAGAAAGAGCATCAAGTGTTGATGGTCAATAAAACCACTAAGTTCAAGAAGGGCAAGGGTAAGAAGAACTTCAAGAAGGGCGGCAAGGGAGTTGCCGCGCCCGGTAAACCAGTTGCCGGGAAGAAGCCTAAGTATGGACCCAAGCCTGAGACTGAGTGCTTTTATTGCAAGGGAACGGGTCACTGGAAGCGGAACTGCCCCAAATACTTAGCGGACAAGATGGCCGGAAACGTCAAAGGTATATGTGATATACATGTTATTGATGTGTACCTTACCAGCACTCGTAGTAGCTCCTGGGTATTTGATACCGGTGCAGTTGCTCATATTTGTAACTCAAAGCAGGAGCTGCGGAATAAGCGGAGACTGGCGAAGGACGAGGTGACGATGCGCGTCGGGAATGGTTCCAAGGTCGATGTGATCGCCGTCGGCACGCCGCCTCTACATCTACCCTCGGGATTAGTTTTAAACCTTAATAATTGGTATTTAGTACCAGCTTTGAGCATGAACAATGTATCTGGATCTTGTTTGATGCGAGATGGCTACTCATTTAAATCCGAGAATAATGGTTGTTCTATTTATTTGAGAGATATGTTTTATGGTCATGCCCCGCTGGTCAATGGTTTATTTTTGATGAATCTCGATCGTGATGATACACATATTCATAGTGTGAATGCCAAGAGATGTAAAGTTGACAATGATAGTCCCACATACTTGTGGCATTGCCGTCTTGGTCATATTGGTGTCAAACGTATGAAGAAGCTTCATGCAGATGGACTTCTGGAGTCTCTTGATTATGAATCATTTGACACGTGCGAACCATGCCTCTTGGGCAAGATGACCAAGACTCCGTTCTCCGGAACAATGGAGCGGCCAATCAACTTATTGGAAATCATACATACCGATGTGTGCGGTCCAATGAGTGTTGAGGCTCGCGGAGGCTATCGTTATGTTCTCACCCTCACAGATGACTTGAGTAGATATGGGTATATCTACTTGATGAAGCACAAGTCTGAGACCTTTGAAAAGTTCAAGGAATTTCAGAATGAGGTTGAGAATCAACGTGACAGAAAAATAAAGTTCTTGCGATCGAATCGTGGGGGTGAATATTTAAGTCATGAATTTGGCACGCACCTTAGGAACTGTGGAATTGTTTTACAATTGACAACGCCCAGAACACCTCAGCATAATGGTGTGTCCGAACGTAGAAATCGTACCCTGTTGGACATGGTGCGATCTATGATGTCTCTCACCGACTTACCGCTATCTTTTTGATGTTATGCTTTAGAGACTGCCGCATTCACTTTAAATTGGGCTCTGTCGAAATCCGTTGAGACGACACCGTATGAACTTTGGTTTGGCAAGAAACCTAAGCTATCGTTTCTAAAAGTTTGGGGTTGCGATGCTTATGTCAAGAAACTTCAACCTGAGAAGCTCGAACCCAAATCGGAAAAATGCGTCTTCATAGGATACCCAAAGGAAACGATTGGGTACACCTTCTACCACAGATCCGAAGGCAAGGTCTTTGTTGCCAAGAATGGATCCTTTCTGGAGAAAGAGTTTCTCTCGAAAGAAGTGAGTCGGAGGAAAGTAGAACTTGATGAGGTGACAGTCACCCCTCCCGAACCGGAAAGTAGCACAGCGCAGGAAATTATTCCTGAGGTGCTTGCGCCGACAAGGGAGGAAGTTAATGATGATGATCATGAAGATACAGATCAAGTTACTACTGAACTTTGAAGGTCCACTAGGATACGTTCCGCACCAGAGTGGTACGGCAACCCTGTCATGGAAATCATGTTGTTAGACAACGGTGAACCTTCGAACTATGAAGAAGCGATGGTGGGCCCGGATTCCAATAAATGGCTTGGAGCCATGAAATTCGAGATAGAATCCATGTATGAAAACAAAGTATGGACTTTGGTGGACTTGCCCGATGATAGGCACGCCATAGAAAATAAATGGATATTTGACCATCTATAAGGCTCGGGTTGTTGCTAAGGGTTATCGACAAGTTCAAGGGATTGACTACGACGAGACTTTCTCTCCCGTAGCGATGCTGAAGTCAGTCCGAATCATGTTAGCAATTGCCGCATTCTATGATTATGAGATATGGCAAATGGACGTCAAAACGGCATTCCTTAATGGTTTCCTCAAGGAAGAGCTGTATATGATGCAGCCGGAAGGTTTTGTCGATCCAGAGAATGCTAACAAGGTATGCAAGCTCCAGCGCTCGATCTACGGGCTGGTGCAAGCATCTCGGAGTTGGAATATTCGCTTTAATGATGTGATCAAAGCGTTTGGTTTTATACAGACTTGGGAAGAAGCCTGTATCTACAACAAAGTGAGTGGGAGCTCTGTAGCATTTCTCATATTATATGTGGATGACATATTGCTGATGGGAAATGATATAGAATTCTTGGAGAGCATAAAGGCCTACTTGAATAAGAGTTTTTCAATGAAGGACCTTGGAGAAGCTGCTTACATATTAGGCATCAAAATCTATAGAGATAGATCAAGACGCCTCATTGGTCTTTCACAAAGCACATACCTTGACAAGATATTGAAGAAGTTCGATATGGATCAGTCCAAGAAGGGGTTCTTGCCTATTTTGCAAGGTATGAGATTGAGCAAGGCTCAGTCCCCGACCACGGCAGAAGATAGAGAAAAGATGAGTTTCATTCCCTATGCCTCGGCCATAGGTTCTATCATGTATGCCATGCTGTGTACCAGACCTGATGTGAACCTTGCCATAAGTTTGGTAGGGAGGTACCAAAGTGATCCCGGTATGGAACACTGGACAGCGGTCAAGAACATCCTAAAGTACCTGAAGAGGACGAAGGATATGTTTCTCGTTTATGGAGGTGACGAAGATCTCGTCGTAAAGGGTTACGTCGATGCTAGCTTCGACACAGATCTGGATGACTCTAAGTCACAAACCGGATACGTGTATATTTTGAATGGTGGAGCAGTCAGCTGGTGCAGTTGCAAGCAGAGCGTCGTGGCGCATTCTACATGTGGAGCGGAGTACATAGCTGCTTGCGAAGCAGCGCAAGAAGGAGTTTGGATGAAGGAGTTCATCACCGACCTAGGAGTCATTCCAAGCGCGTCAAGCCCGCTGACTCTCTTCTGTGACAACACTGGAGCTATTGCCATTACCAAGGAGCCCAGGTTTCACAAGAAGACCAAGCACATCAAGCGCCGTTTCAACTCCATCCGGAATTATGTTCAAGATGGAGACATAGATATTTGTAAAGTGCATACGGATCTGAATGTTGCAGACCCGTTGACTAAACCTCTTCCATGGGCAAAACATGATCAACACCAGAACTCTATGGGTGTTCGATTCATCACAATGTAACTAGATTATTGACTCTAGTGCAAGTGGGAGACTGTTGGAAATATGCCCTAGAGGCAATAATAAAAGGATTATTATTATATTTCCTTGTTCATGATAATTGTCTGTTATTCATGCTTGAATTGTATTGTACGGAAACAGCGATACATGTGTGAATACAAAGACCACAATGTGTCCCTGGTAAGCCTCTAGTTACTAGCTCGTTGATCAACAGATGGTCGCGGTTTCCTGGCCATGGACATAGGATGTCATTGATAACGGGATCACATCATTAGGAGAATGATGTGATGGACAAGACCCAATCCTAAGCCTAGTATGAGATCGTATAGTTCGTAATGCTTAAAGCTTTTCCAGTGTCAAGTATTTATTCCTTAGACCATGAGGTTGTGCAACTCCCGTATACCGTAGGAATACTTTGGGTGTTCCAAACGTCACAACGTAACTGGGTGGCTATAAAGGTACACAACGGGTATCTCCGAAAGTGTCTGTTGAGTTGGTTCGAACCGAGACTGGGATATTGTCACTCCGTATGACGGAGCGGTATCTCTGGGCCCACTCGGTAAGACATCATCATAAAGAGCTCAAAGTGACTAAGGAGTTAGTCACGGGATGATGGATTACGGAACGAGTAAAGAGACTTGCCATGACGAGATTGAACAAGGTATCGGGCATACCGACGATCGAATCTCGGGCAAGTACCGTACCGATAGACAAAGGGAATAACATACGGGATTGAGTGAATCCTTGACACAGTGGTTCATCCGATGAGATCATCGAGGAACACGTGGGAACCAACATGGGTATCCAGATCCCGCTGTTGGTTATTGACGGAGAGTCGTCTCGGTCATGTCTGCGTGTCTCCCGAACCTGTAGGGTCAACACACTTAAGGTTCAGTGACGCTAGGGTTGTAGAGATACATGCACGTGGAAACCCGAATGTTGTTCGGAGTCCCGGATGAGATCTCGGACGTCACGAGGAGTTCTGGAATGGTCCGGAGGTAAAGAATGATATATAGGAAGTCCAGTTTCGGCCATCGGGTGAATTCCGGGGGTCACCGGGAGTGTCCCGGGACCACTGGAAGGGTCCCGGGGGTCCACCGGGTGGGGCCACCCATCTCGGAGGGCCCCGTAGGCCGCAAGGGGAAGGGGGCCAGCCCCTAGTGGGCCGGCGCACCCACATGGGCCCCCCTCCATGCGCCTAGGGTTGAAACCCTAGGGGTAGGGGGCGCCCCCTATGCCTTGGGGGGCAAGTTTCCCCCCTTTGGCCGCCGCCCCCTAGGAGATTGGATCTCCTAGGGCCGGCACCCCCCTGGCCCCTATATATAGTGGGGGGGAGAGAGGGCAGCCGCACCCCAAGCCTCTGACGCCTCTCCCCCCCGTCACACCTCCAACTCCTCACGCAGGGCATATGCGAAGCCCTGCAGCTTTTCCCGTTGCATCCACCACCACGCCGTCGTGCTGCTGGATCTCCATCAACCTCTCCTCCCCCCTTGCTGGATCAAGAAGGAGGAGACGTTGCTGTACCGTACGTGTGTTGAACGCGGAGGTGCCGTCCGTTCGGCGCTGGGATCATCGGTGACGAGGATCACAAAGAGTACGACTCCATCATCCACGTTCCTTCGAACGCTTCCGCACGCGATCTACAAAGGGTATGTAGATGCACTCCTTTATGCTCGTTGCTAGATGACTCCTTAGATTGATCTTGGTGAAGCGTAGGATTTTTTTTGAATTCTGCTACATTCCCCAACACGTTCATGGATCATGTGCAAGTCGTACATCGCGAAGTGATTTTGCTTATGAAACGAAGGATGCATGTTTTGCCAAAAGGTCGAGCCCCCTTGCCACATGCCTACAAAATACATAGATACGACCTCTCACGCATCACACAATAACTCATCCTTCATCACCGAGTACCCCGTCATCATAATTACTCTAGAAACTACAAGAGGGTAAAAAAATCAATGCCATTTGATCGAATACCTGTCGGGCATGCCGTCCGCCATGACATTGTCAACACGGGGACGGAGGTTACCTGGCCGCAGACGGATTCTGGGTGGACGACGATGTAGTCCAAGGCAGGTAGGCGCATGCGTAGGGGCTTTGGACGTCCGACAATGCTTGGGCGACGGTCGAAGAGGTGCAACGACGTCGGTGGATGAATAGTGTGTGGATGCAAAGCAAGGGGGAGCAGAGGGCGGAGTGGAAGGAAAGTGGCCTGGGTAGGAGACCTGAGTGGGTCGGGGGTGTCAGAGTCCTACGTGGTTGTGGTCCGAAGTCCCGCAAAGCTCCTCCCCCAGGGTCTGGCGCTGCTCTTATGGCGCATCTTTGGCAACAAGGTGCGGCCGGATGTGGTGGTGGCCATGAAGCAGATGGAGCGTCCGCCACCCTCTCAGTCACTGGGTGGATGACTCTCACAGTGCCCCCATGGACCCAACATTGGCTAGACGCATTCGTCGGAGGGCTAGGCACGATGCACGGCGGCAGTCGTGTCGATGATCTACTATCAAAGGCAAGGAACGACGGAGCTAGTGCTGCCATGTGGTGACGTCGTCTCGCATAGATCGACCATCGGCTGCCACTTGTGAGGACGGTTAGAGGCTACCGAAGCATCCCAAACTTAGGATTTGGGCGGTTCTCATGATCTTCTTCTTTTGTCAAAGATTTGTCGTGTGTGCGATGACGAGCTTTGACTATACAATGCCTTTTTGTGCCGCTCATAATCATATGTGTAAGCTACTACTAGGATTGTGGCAAGCGGAGAAGACGACATATGATGACTTCGATTGGGTGGTGCTGCTCGAGCTTCTAGTCCCGAGCTCCGGGCTGAAAACCCTAGGTCTGATCCTAGTTGGTTTTACGTGGCAATGACTAATGCATGCAAGCCAAACATGGTATTGTAGCACTTTCATAGAAGTATCCCAATGATTAATCGTCCCAATGAAGAGCGAAGGAGAGTATTTACAGGTAGCGTTTCTGTCACACACAAGGCGTCACAGTTCTTATCTGAAGTAACTGTTGGTGCTTCCCCAAATATCGTTATTGTCCTGAATCACGAATAAATCACTTTGACAAATATAAAGAGAATTACAATAACACTAAGAGATCTGATAAAAGTAAATCACACGAATAAAAGCTACGGTTGTATTTACTGCAATGAAGAGATTAGGTGTAGAGAGATTTCAGCTCAAGGTAAGAGTTTATAAAATATGCCAGTGTGATGATAATACCAGTTACCTTGTATTGTACTCATAGTATTTGATATAAGAGCTCCTGTAGGTGCTTCTCCCTAAGATAATGAAACTCCTCCTCGAGGGATTATATTTCATTCTCTGGTCCTATTTCTCTGTTGCCACAGAGTGGTCGTTTCCACAGTTAAGTTCCTTAGAATGGGACCAATCATTAAGTTCAATGAATCACCGTTATCTCATATTGTCTTTGGTCCTCCTAGATATCTCCACCTATCGCGTCAAAGGTCACATATTTCCTAAACAATATGTGTTACCTGTGTAGGTCTTGAGATCATGTTGCTTGGCCCTTAAATTAAACAACATGCATAGAGCTCACCACAACATAACAACATACTAGATAGATCACACTACTACGAATGAAAATGACAACATATATAATAGGCACAAAATAATCTTACCACTTACCTACATCTCCCACAGCTAGGGGAATCACTCACACATCATAAGAGGGACATCAATCACAACAAAGATAAATCCCATGAAACCATATCGATAATACCGGGAAGATCCACAATAAGATGAAATGGATAATTCAAATAATCTTGATCTCCAGATGAGATTGAGTAAATTCATAAATTGTTCTCACAATTGGAATTCCCCTTACAATAGTGGAAGTGATGATGGTGATGAAAGGACCAATACTAAGATGATCTCTTAAGGTTCTTGAGATCCTCTCGTCTCCTCTTCTGGATGGTGTGGCGGCGGCTAGGGTTCTCTTCTCTCCCCGAACCCCTTCACAAAATTTGCTTGTATAGACGTGGTGGAGCTAATGGCAGTCCATACGACCGCTCATGCGAGCGCTTGCGGTCGTATGAAACACCGTCTTTTACTCTGGTCCGTTGGTTGGCTTCAGCTTCTTCAGCAAAGTTGCTCCATTCGGCTTCCTTGGTTTCCTTCCATGGCTGATATTTCCTACCGAACATCGAGAAAATGATTTTTCTTATCTTTCGAGGGATTAGCATTAGAAATATTCAAAGAGTAATAAGAATTCCGATGAAATCAAGAAAAAATCACTATTAAAACATCATAAATTCTTGAGCCATCATTGGCCACATTTTTGCCCCGTTACCCTATTGAGGAATTGCTCGGACTTTGCTCGAATGAGATTATCAAGGTAAGAACCCATGATCCGGCAGTGGTTGGATCTAGTGATGGAGGCATTTGCATGTCATTCCCTTCCCGAAGGCATTGCTTTTGGATAACCTTCCTCGTAGTCCCATTGTTGTCCAAGGATAATTAGTACCGATGGTTGTCGTTGTACACCGTCTATCGTTGTTTTGATCGCTTTAGGTTTTATCTTTTTTTTCTCCCTCGGAATAGAATAACTTCGGTGAAAGATCGTGGATGTCGCCTAGAGGGGAGGGCGAGTAGGCGTTTCAAAATAATTACGATTTAGGCTTGAACAAATGCGGAATAAACCTAGCGGTTAATTTGTCAAGCACAAAACCTACAACGACTAGGCTCACCTATGTGCACCAACAACTTATACTAAGAAAGATAAACAACTAGGTGATAGCAAGATATATAACAAGAAACAATATGGCTATCACAAAGTAAAGTGCATAAGTAAAGAGCTCGGGTAAGAGATAATTGAGGCACGCGGAGACGACAATGTATCCCGAAGTTCACACCCTTGCGGATGCTAATCTCCGTTTGGAGCGGTGTGGAGGCACAATGCTCCCCAAGAAGTCACTAGGGCCACCGTAATCTCCGCACACCCTCACACAATGCAAGGTGCCGTGATTCCACTAAGGGACCCTTGAGGGCGATCACCGAACCCTTACAAATGGCAACCCTTGGGGGCGGTCACCGAACCCGTACACTTTGGCAACCCTTGGCTGGAACCCGTCAACTTGCTTGGGGCAACCTCTAGAACCTAATTGGAGACCCCGATACTTGCCCAGAGCTTTACACCACAATGATTGAGCTCCGAACACCACCAACCGTCTAGGGCACCAAGGCACCCAAGATGAACAAGCTCAAGGGCACCAAGCACCCAAGAGTAATAAGCTTCTCAACTTGTAACTTCCACGTATCATCGTGGAGAACTCAAACCGATGCACGAAGCGCAATGGCAAGGGCACACGGAGTGCCCAAGTCCTTCTCTCCCAAATCCCACCAAGGCAACAAATGCTAGAGAGGAAAATGAGAGGAAGAACGAAGAAGAGAACACGAAGAACTCCAAGATCTAGATCCAAAAGATTTCCCTCACATAGAGGAGAAAGTGATTGGTGGAAATGTGGATCTAGATCTCCTCTCACTTTCCCCCAAAAACTAGCAAGAATCCATGGAGGGGTTGAGAGAAAGCAAGCTCTAAGAAGGTCAACAATGGGGGAAGAACACGAGCTCGAAGGATTAAGGTCCATTGAGGAAGAAGACCCCCTTTTATAGGACCCGATGAATCTGCCCGTTATGCTACAGAAAACACAGGAGCGGTACAACCGCTAAGAGGACCGGCACAACTGGAAAACATGAGAACCCTACAGAAACCCTATTGAGCGGTACAAATAGCGGTGAGGGTGGTAGCACCGGTTGAAACGAGTAATGATAAGTCTCCAACGTATCTATAACTTTTTATTGTTCCATGCTATTATTTATGATGTTTTGGATGTTTAGTGGGCTTTGTCATACACTTCTATATTATTTTTGGGACTAACCTACTAACCCAAAGGCCCAGTCCAGATTGCTGTTTTTTTGCCTGTTTTAAGGTTTTACAGAAAAGGTATATCAAACGGAGTCCAAACGGAATGAAACCTTCAGGAGAGATATTTTTTGGAGAAAGTCAGGCATAGGAGACTTGAGAACCACGAAGTAGGGGCCACGAGGTGCGCACGAGGGTGGGGAGCGCGCCCCCTGCCCAGGGCGCCCCCTGCCTCGTGGGTCCCTCGTGAGGCCCCCGGTGTTCTCCTTCCTCCTATATAAGCCTACGTACCCCGAAACCATCAGAAGAGGAGAGAAAACCCTAGTTCCACCGCCGTAACCTTCTGTTTCCGTGAGATCCCATCTTGGAGCCTATTCTGGAGCTCCGCCGGAGGGGGGATCCATCACGGAGTGCTTCTACATCATCATCATCGCCCTCACCATGAGTTGTGAGTAGTTTACCACAGACCTTCGGGTCCATAGCTAGTATCTAGATGTCTTCTTCACTCTCTTTGGATCTCAATACAAAGTTCTCCTCGGTCTTCGAGGAAATCTATTCGGTGTACTCTCTTTTTGCGGTGTGTTTGTCGAGATCCGATTGAAAGAACATGCGGTGCCCCCATGTTTGGTTTTGGTAATGGATGACAATCTCCATGGACTAATGGTTGCCTTGAGTTTTATTTGAAGGGTTTGTCCATAGGCTTTTCTGGATTCCATGTGTTGGTTTCAAGGAGAGTTTGTGATGACCAAGGTGCGATTAAGGAATTATCCAAAGATTGGTCTTGTGAGTGTTGAGCTTATTGCAAGCATGTCTTGAAGACGAAAAGTGTGTGATCATTCATGTACCGTCAAGACATCATCCAAATGAAGAGAGTTGGAAAGATTCAAGGTTGATCAAGACCAAGTCAAAGAGTGAATCAAGTTGATCAACACACAAAGCATAGAAGATGTACCGAGAGGGATCAAGCGATTCCATGGTATGGTAAGCATTGTCGATTATGCTTTGTGTACTAACCCATGATGTTTGTGCGGTTAGGTTGCGGTGTGCAAGTTCAAGTAGGATCATCATGAAGAGATCATATGCTTGAAGCTTTCCATTCAATGCGGTGGCAATGGACTTGTGAAGATGTGCCGAAGAGTGGCTCACCCATAGTGGAGTATGGGGGAGCAATCTACTAGTCTTCATTGAGCCAATACAATCAAGAAAAATGGTCCAACTTGAGGGAGTCAAGATCGTCATCATCCAACTCAAGTGGACTATGTGTAAGGCAAAGGTTTGCCCTCGATAGGTTTTCTATTTTACCGGTCTCATGGTAGTTGTGGGAGACCGGGTTATAGGATCGATTGCCGTACTATCAAGGGGGGCTCTCGATAAGTAACTTGACCGTATCGTTCGTAGAGAGCTCAAACCATTGCATGCTTGCATCATCTTTTTTGGTTCTTTTTTGGTTCTTCTCCTTCTGAGATTTGGAGATTATGGTCATCTTGATGACAAGCTCAGGTTCATCGAAAACGGAGTTCACATGCATCTTCTATGATGTTTTTGATGTTGGAGGTTATGCCGGTTCTTCTCTGATGGAGTGTTCACTCCTCTATATACTAGGCATACCTCCCTACTTCTCTGATGGGTCACTGTTTTGATGCTGCCTGTCTTCCTCTATCCATCAAGCTTGAGTTTGCTCAATTCGGAGCTCATTTGAAGAAGTTATGGCAGTTCAGGGTTTTATTGTTGCTCCCGCGGTAGTACCGCTGGGCTAGAGCGGTAGTACCGCTTATAGCCACAAGTGATAACCCTCAACCGTAAGGGATCGAGATAGTCTTCGCGGGTAAGAATAACCCAATTTATAGATTCGACACACGGGGAGCCAAAGAGTATTTATAAGCTTTAACAGTTGAGTTGTCAATTCAACCGCACCTGAAATATACTTACTTGCAACAAAAGATAAGTGGTAACGGTGATATGATAGTGATGGTTGTAATAGTAAAAGTAAACAGCAAAAGTAAACAGCAAAATAACAATTAATAACCAGCAAGATTGAAACACTGTAGGCTAGGGAGATGGATGGTTGGGCGCTGCATGGATGAGATGTATCATGAATCTAACTTGGGGCAAGGCACACAGAAAAGTAATGATCATCTAGGCAAATATCAAACATTAGGCATGTATCCCACAGGTAGTTGTACGTGCTTGCAATAAGAACTTGCACAACATCTTTTGTCCTACCATCCCGCTACGAACGGGGCCAAAAGGAACTTATGGAGATTAAGGTGCTCCTATCAAAGAGCACCGGAACAAAGCAATAAACTCAATGGATACATGGAATCCTCAAATTATGGACCATCCCCTTTGGTGTCCCAAGCTGTCACTTTTGGGATCGCCGGTTCCGGACCGTAATAGGTGCAAACAACTCATAGATAGGATCAAGAACACAAATATATTCATGCAAACACATATGGTTCAGATCTGAAATCATGGCACTCGGGCCCTAAGTGACAAGCATTAAGAGTAACAAGTTGAAGCAAAGATGATAAACACTATAGTAGATGATAGGCAACATGCCCCCAAAATTCTGTTAAACTATTACATGATCTAACTCATCCAATCCCTACCATCCCCTTTGCCTACAGCAGGGAATTACTCACACATGGAAGGAGAAGCCATGGAGGGAGGATGGAGTGGAGATGATGATGACGATGGCGACGATCTCCCCTCTCCGGAGGCCAAATCAGCCTCCAGATTAGCCCTCCCGAAGAAGAACAGAGGGTGGCGGCGGCTCCGCGACGGAAACTGGGAAAACGACTTCTGTCCTGGGGTTTTATCGTCACGGGGATAAATACGGGTCAAAGTAGGGCACCAGAGGGGGAAGGACCCGCCCATGCAGCCTCCCGGCGCGGCCAGGGGTAGGGCCGCCTGGGCAGGGCGCCTGGGCCCCCCTGGCTGCCCTCTGGCCCATCTTCTGGCACAAGGGCCCTTCGTGTGCGTGGATTTTCTGTGATTTTTCTTGGAATTTTCTGAGATACCTAAAAATCCGTTTTCCTGCACACAATAAAACCATACAGGCAGCTCTGCTGAAAACAGCGTCAGTCCGGGTTAGTTTAGTTCAAATCATGCAAGAATGAGGTCAAAACAATAGCAAAAGTGTTTAGAAAAGTAGATACGTTTGAGATGTATCAACTCCCCCAAGCTTAGCATATTGCTTGTCCTCAAGCAATTCAGTTCAACGAACTGGACGCGACAAAGAAAACTTTGACAAACTCTTTTGCTTCATTAGATGTATATAAGCATGTACTACGAAAAGAGTCTAGCAAGTATTGAAACAATGCTATGAGGACAATGCACGGAGCAATCCTTCTTTCAAGTGACCAATCACAAATAACCAAGAGTAAATATTATACTGCTGAAAATCAAGACAAGATTACATTGCACATAGCTTGAACATACTAGAGTGGTATCTCGCTAGCCTCCATGAATGAAGCAAAACATAAATGCAGAAACTCCTCCAGAGTTTTAAAGGAGACTAGAACTAAGAATTTCAGAATAAATAATATCACAAGCATGCATAAGACAATGTAATACTTTGGGACAATGCACATTACACTCAGAATGACAATTATGCTCTCCTAGTTGGTGCTTTGAAGAAAGAAGGTGGAGACTCTCGAACCGTGGAATTTGATGGCGAGGTTGAAAACCCATGGTTGGAAGCAAAGACTAAACATGTACCAGAGCTCTTGGTTTTGAAAACAGAGGTAAAAATGATTTTGGGAGGTGCATATTTCGTCAAGGAATGTTAGTAGACAACCCAATTACTTCTCGAGCTGGACAAGTTTCGAGGAACGGCTCCCGCACGGGGACGATCACATCCCCTTAATCTCCTTTGTTTAACACTGCCAAAAGTTTTCTGATTTCTCATGAACAAAGCGTGAATGAGGGTTTGTTTGTTGTATTATCTTTTATGAGCCGGGCGCACTCATGCCAGTTCCTTCTCGTATTAGGGGTTTGCAGATTAGACATGCAATCCCGGGATAAAACTCGTCCAACTTAAAAAGATCATGAAATAACTACTACTTCCTCATGAGCTAAAACAAAGGCACAAAATAGGAGTAAATTTCAATAATTTCGAGATGGTACAAGAAAGTCTTTGTTAGGATGGCATGTAAATACCACATAGGAAGGTATGGTGGACTCATATGGAATAACTGGTTTGAAAGGATTTGGATGCACAAGCAGAATTCTGCTTAGTACGAGCGAAGGCTAGCAAGAGACTGGGAAGCGACCAACTAGAGAGCAATAACGGTCATAATCATGCAGAGCGACAAAGCAACATTGAATCGGGCATGAAAGTGATATAACTATTCTGAAACTCAAAGATCATCAAGGCAAAGCAGACTTTTTAGTCTTAAACATGTGTAAACATGTGCCAAGTCAATCCAAGAATTTTCCAAAGGGAAATACCACCTCAGTATACGAAACTATGAACAGTGCAATGCATGTAAATCATTTCAACAACACATTATATACTCTAGCTATTTGAGACTAGCCACAAGGAAAGCATGAACCACTGGGAAAGCATTGTAAACATAGCACTATGTCGCTACAAGCTGGTCTCTAGATCATAAGTACAGGCATATGTACAAAAGTAGAAACAAGAAGAGTTCATACCGGTTTTCCTTGTTGCTTCCCTTCAGTCGATCTTCGTCATTACTGCCTCGTCACTTGCACGATCGAACGTAGGAAATATAATTAAATTCCATCACGGACTCGAGCTGAACTCTGAAAACAAAGCAAACTAGAGAGAGAAAGGAAATCTTTTTGGGTTATTTCAAAGGTTGAACGAAAGCAAAAGAAAGAGAAAATCTTTTTTTGTTGTTGTTTTTGCAAAGAAAGAAATAAAGAAGAACGGGCAAAAACTTCGAAAAGATCAAAGCAAACAAAAAATAAAACGGATAATACAATGGAAAAGTGAGAAGGGCATGTACTCCCCCAAGCTTAGGCTTTTGGCCTAAGTTGGTAGTAGCTACTGCCCCAGGAGCCTCCTGCTCCGGGGGGGTGCTGGTGAGTCCAAGGGTCATAAAAGGATTCCGGCGCGTACACCGAACTCCTCGGATCCTCCCACGAAGAAGGGTTCGTACTCCAAGCAGAAGAAGACCCTTCACCAAACTGGGTGACGGTCTCCCCCTGGAAAGGTGGTAACTCACCGTACTCCTCCTCGTCGGGCACAACCCCCTCCATGGGGTTATGAAACTGATGTTGGACCATGAACTCATCGAACTGGATAACATCAAAGGACCATCCGTTCCTGCGAGAAAAATCAAACAAAAGAGGTGCAGGTAGACGGATCTTGCGTTCCGCGGTAGTTCTGAAACGCAAGATATAATCAAGGTTACCAAACTCGGAAGTCATGGTAACAAACTTATGCCTTTTCATAGCAGCAAGATCAAAACTTAAATAAGTAAAAGGCTTATCATCAGGGTGTGGGGTGCCTTTAAGATGTTCTAAGATAAGTGTGGCATAAACGCCACCAAATAAATCTCCCCTGTTACCGTTCATAGCAAGGCGTCGAGCAATTAAGGCACCCAAATTATAATCAAACCTCCCTGAAAGGGCGGTCGCCAGGATAGCAATATCCGGCGCAGAAGTGTTGCTCGTGTTGTCACGAGCTAATACTCCTCTAGCAACATAATACGCAAAATACCTGAGGTGAGGGAATAAGATGCTGGAGATTTTTGACCGATGAATATCCCTCGTACCCATGCTGCAGAGAGAGTTGAAGATGGTTTTCAGCTCGGAGGGCTGAGAGGTCATCTTCGCCGTCCGCCCAACGTTTGGCACACCTATTATTTCACAAAACTTTCCCAAGGGCATGGTCAAAAGATTATTGTAAATTTTAAACTCAATATCACCAGTATCAAGGTTATATCTAAAACTGTTAATGAAACCGGAGGTGAGTTTTTGATACTGAGTAACACGGCACGTGACGAGCCGTGTCAGACCTGCATTAGCACAAAGATTATAAAACTCATCCTTAATTCCCGCAGCTTCAAGGAATTCATCACATGGGAACATCATAGCACGTGCTGGACTTGTGTCTTCCAACAACTCTAGGGGCACATGATCTTCATTGTAGCTCACCCTAGCAGTCGAGGATGAGGTTGCGGCTCTAGTAACTCGATCGGAGTGCGCGGGCTTCTTCTTCTCAAGCCACCCCTTTGCCCTTCCTAACAAACTCATTTCTGATTTTTTTTTTGACAAATTACAAAAAACAAGGATTTAAACAAAGTGGTTAAGGAAAACTACTCAACTTACTTACCTAAGGCATAAACTTGCATCAAAACTTGGAAAATAAATTTCTACACATGCATGCAAGCTCATCTACAGAGCACCAAGAACTATTAAATACTCACAAATGAAGCCACCAATCAGAAATCTAATTGGAGGGGTGGAGGAGTTACATACGAGGGAGTATTTGTTCAAAATCTCAGCTCGAATGATAGGCTATAGAGAGAGATCGAAAATCGCCTCCAAGAACAGCAAGAACGCAAGAACAGGTGCGGAACTCGTGTTTTCGGAGAGAAAGAGAGAGAGAGGAAGAAGACTCACCTGGAGGGGGGTCCTGTGGGCCCCAGGCGCCCTATGGGCGCGGCCCAGGGGCAGGCCGCGCCAGCTGGCCGCCTGGGCCACTGGTGGCCCCCCTGGTCAGCCCCAGGTGCCTCTGGGTCACTCCCGGCATGGAAATTTTTATTTTTATTTTTCTGGAATTTTTCTGAAAACTTCACTGTTGAAACTTTTTCGAAGTTCAAAAAGATGCAAAACTTTCTGAAAACTTAAAGCAGTGAGTAGTATTGTGAAGCTTCAAAAACATAAACACTTGGTACAGCAAGGAGAACAAAAGCTAAAACAAATGAACACATAACAAGCTCAACTTTTACCTATATAAAACATGCTTACTAGTAAGGTTGATCAAGTCTTACCAACAAACCGGCGATATATAGAGTAAAAAGTCCCACCTCTTACGAAGTGATCATTGTACCTTTACTTTAATGGACATTGTCCCCACCATAATAGTTTTGTATTTGTGGTGCACATGTAGTGGACAGTCCCATTCTCCAATCTTCACGGTCTCGATATTTTCTATAGAGTTGAGGCCATGCCTCTTGTCGGTCTTCTTTGGAAAATACACCGTGTGTTCTTTATCATTCACATTGAAGGTAACCTTTCCTTTATTGCAATCAATAATAGCACCTGCGGTGTTAAGAAAAGGTCTACCAAGAATAATGGACATGCTCCCATCCTCGGGCATGTCAAGCACGACAAAATCAGTAAGGATCAAACAATTAGCAACTTCTACGGGAACATCCTCACAAATACCTATCGGAACGGCGGTTGACTTGTCAGCCATCTGAAGAGAAATATCTGTAGGGATTAGCTTCTCTAAACAAAGCCTCTTGTAAAGAGAGAGAGGCATAACACTCACTCGTGCCCCAAGATCACATAAAGCAGTTTTGACATAATTATTCTTTATGGAGCAAGGAATGGTGGGTATACCTGGATCACCAAGCTTCTCAGGAATGTTGCCACTGAAAGAGTAGTTAGCAAGCATAGTAGATATTGCTTCATTAGGAATTTTTCTTTTATTAGTAACAATATCTTTCATATATTTTGAATAGGGAGGTAACTTAATAGCATCAGTCAAAGGGATTTGAAGACAAAGAGGTTTCCTCCACTCACAAAACTTATTGTAATGCTCTTCTTCTTTAGATTTGAGAGACTTACTTGGAAAGGGCATGGGTTTCTGTATCCATGGTTCTCTTTCCTTCCCATGTCTTCTTGCGACGAAGTCTTCTCTAGTGTACTTCTTGCGTTTGTCAGGTGCTTCTTCTTCTCGAACTTCAGGCGGATCATTCTTCTCATTATCCTTACCTTCAGGTTCGGCACCGTCTTCAGTCTCAGCATCGGAGGTAGATATATTGTTTGGATCAACAGCTGCCTCTTCACTTGTAATAGGATCATTGGAATTGTCAGCCTCCTTGTGTTTCTTCTTCTTCTTCTTTGGAGAGCCAACAATTTCTTCTTCCTGCATTTGAGAATCTTGCTTGATTCTCCTTGGATGCCCCTTTGGATAGTGCTAGTCCCTCCTCGGGTCTTAATCCCGAAGGCCTGCAAATCATCTTGTTTGGCATTGTTAGCAAGCAAATCTTTTTGCACATTAGAAATTTGTTCAAGCTGAGTTTGAACCATATGAAAATGCTTCACAAGACATTTAACATCATTAACTGTTCTACCTAGAACATCAAGCAAACTTTTGATAGCAAGGGAATTATCATGCAATTGACTTTGTATCCTCTCATTAAAGTGATTTTGTTTCATAATAAAATTATCAAGCTCATCTAAACATTGATCAGGAGGCTTACCATGAGGGATGTCACTTGCGTTGAAATCTAAAAGAGAGTGTACCTCTACCATAGGAGGGTGAGTGGTAGGCTCACACAACTTCTCACTAGGGGGTAGATTCTTCACGTCTTCAGTTTTAATACCCTTCTCTTTAATAGACTTCTTTGCTTCTCGCATATCTTCGGGGCTTAGAACAAACATGCCCCTCTTCTTTGGTGGTGGTGGTGGTTCAGGGACGGACCAATATTCATGGTTTTTTACAATCCTGCCCATCAAATCCTCTGCATCGTCCGGTGTTCTTTTCCTGAAAACACAACCAGCACAACTATCCAAATAGGACCTGGATTCATCAGTTAGACCAGCATAAAATATATCGATTAATTCATTCTTAGGGACTCCATGTCCTGGTCTAGCCCGGATCAAACTACAGTACCTCCCCCAAGCTTTAGGGAGGTGCTCATCCTGCAACTGTTTAAAGTTATAAATTCTTTGTAAAGCAGCATGTTGCATATGAGCAGGAAAGTACTTATCAACAAAAGAGTGAGCTAAGTCTTGAGGACTCTTAATGGAACCACATGGTAGTGCATCATACCATGTTTTAGCACCTTCCTTCAAAGAGAAAGGAAGAAGCTTAGTCACATAAAAGTTTCGTATCTTTTCATCCGTGGTAAACAAGCCACCCAACTCAGTGAGTTTGGTCAGGTGTGCAATAGCATCATCATTTTCTCTGCCATAAAAGGGGTCAGCTTCAACCATAGATATAAGTGAAAGATCAACAGAGAAGTCGTAATCAGGATGATTGATGCATATAGGAGATGTAGCAAATTCAGGATCAGGAACAGACTTGTTCTTCAAGGAGTGTTTTTCGAGCAGCTTCTTAATAGCTTCAGGGTCAGAGCCGGCAAACTCTGTGAGTTCCCTGCATAAATCATCATCAAGCATAATGTAATCATCATCAAGGAGTCTCTCCTTGAGTTTACTCAAATCAGGATAATCATAAGTTCCACCAATAGGGTAGCGAGTAACAGGAATTTTAATTCCGGATTTTTTTGCAGTAGCAGCGATCTGTTTCTCAAGAGCATAACCAAGTGAACCAATATCATCAAGAGTAGTAGAGGCATCATCAAAAGTATCGGACATAGTACCAGATTCAGTAGAAGCATCATGTGGTGGCGGTGAGGCAAACTTACTCATAACAGAAGGTGAATCAAGTGTAGGACTAGTGTTCAGAACAGTACCTCTTCTTGTAGTGGATAGTAAGATCGGAACCTTGGGGGTCTCCTTTCTTACCCATAGCGGATGAAGTGCAGCAGGTAGGATACTTCAAGTAGACTTGTAAATATTGCTATGCTCCCCGGCAACGGCGCCAGAAAATGGTACTTGATAACCCTCAACCGTAAGGGATCGAGATAGTCTTCGCGGGTAAGAATAACCCAATTTATACATTCGACACACGGGGAGCCAAAGAGTATTTATAAGCTTTAACAGTTGAGTTGTCAATTCAACCGCACCTGAAATATACTTACTTGCAACAAAGATAAGTGGTAACGGTGATATGATAGTGATGGTTGTAATAGTAAAAATAAACAGCAAAAGTAAACAACAAAATAACAACTAATAACCAGCAGGATTGAAACACTATAGGCTAGGGAGATGGATGGTTGGGCGCTGCATGGATGAGATATATCATGAATCTAACTTGGGGCAAGGCACACAGAAAAGTAATGATCATCTAGGCAAATATCAAACATTAGGCATGTATCCCACAGGTAGTTGTACGTGCTTGCAATAAGAACTTGCACAACATCTTTTGTCCTACCATCCCGCTACGAACGGGGCCAAAAGGAACTTCTGGAGATTAAGGTGCTCCTGTCAAAGAGCACCGGAACAAAGCAATAAACTCAATGGATACATGGAATCCTCAAATTATGGACCATCCCCTTTGGTGTCCCAAGCTGTCACTTTTGGGATCGCCGGTTCCGGACCATAATAGGTGCAAACAACTCATAGATAGGATCAAGAACACAAATATATTCATGCAAACACATATGGTTCAGATCTGAAATCATGGCACTCGGGCCCTAAGTGACAAGCATTAAGAGTAACAAGTTGAAGCAAAGATGATAAACACCATAGTAGAAGATAGGCAACATGCCCCCAACAATCTGATAAACTATTACATGATCTAACTCATCCAATCCCTACCATCCCCTTTGCCTACAGCAGGGAATTACTCACACATGGAAGGAGAAGCCATGGAGGGAGGATGGAGTGGTGATGATGATGACGATGGCGACGATCTCCCCTCTCCGGAGGCCAAATCAGCCTCCAGATTAGCCCTCCCGAAGAAGAACAGAGGGTGGCGGCGGCTCCGCGACGGAAACTGGGAAAACAACTTCTGTCCTGGGGTTTTCTCGTCACGGGGATAAATATGGGTCAAAGTAGGGCACCAGAGGGGGAAGGACCCGCCCAGGCGGCCTCCTGGCGCGGCCAGGGGTGGGGCCGCCTGGGCAGAGCGCCTGGGCCCCCCCTGGCTGCCCTCTGGCCCATCTTCTGGCACAAGGGCCCTTCGGGTGCGTGGATTTTCTGTGATTTTTCTTGGAATTTTCTGAGATACCTAAAAATCCGTTTTCCTGCACACAATAAAACCATACAGGCAGCTCTGCTGAAAACAGCGTCAGTCCGGGTTAGTTTAGTTCAAATCATGCAAGAATGAGGTCAAAACAATAGCAAAAGTGTTTGGAAAAGTAGATACGTTTGAGACGTATCAACAAGCGGTAGTACCGCTGGTTCACAGCGGTAGTACCGCCCATGGCTATATGCGGTGGTACCGCTCCGGTTCCGCGCTAGTCCCGCCTCGATTCGAGACAGACACTTCTCGTGTCGGGTTGGGCGGCAGTAGGAGCGGCAGTAGGAGCGGTAGTACCGCTTATAAGCGGTAGTACCGCCCTACCACCGCTGCTAGTGCCGCTCGAGGGCTCTCTCTCTTCGTTTTTCTCTCGTTGGCGTTGTGCTTGGTCCCAGTACCGCTGCAGCCAGCGGTAGTACCGCTCCCTAGAGCGGTAGTACCGCCCGCTGCGGGCTGGTTGGTGGGGATAACGGTTGGATCCCCCCCCCCCCACCTATAAAAGGGTGTCTTCTTCCCCTTTGGGCCTTATCCTTTGAGCTCGTGTTCTTCCCCCATTGTTGACCTTCTTCGAGCTTGCTTTCTCTCAATCCGTCCATGGATTCTTGCTAGTTTTGGGGGGAAAAGATAGAGGAGATCTAGATCCACATTTCCACCAATCAATTTCTCTTCTTTGTGAGGGGAACCCTTTGGATCTAGTTTTTAGAGTTCTTGGTGTTCTCCTTCTTGTTCTTCCTCTCTTTTCCCTCCCTAGCATTAGTTGCTTTGGTGGGATTTGAGAGAGAAGGACTTGGGCACTCCGTGTGCCCTTGCCATTGCATTTGGTGCATCGGTTTGAGTTCTTCATGGTGATACGTGGAAGTGAAGTTTGAGAAGCTTATTACTCTTGGGTGTTTGGGCACCCTAGAGCTTGTTCCTCTTGGGTGCCTTGGCGCCCTAGACGGTTGGTGTTGTTCGGAGCTCAATCATTGTGGTGTAAAGCTCCGGGCAAGCGTCGGGGTCTCCAATTAGGTTGTGGAGATTGCCCCGAGCAATTTGACGGGTACCGGTGACCACCCCCAAAGGTTACGAAAGTGTACGAGTTCGGTGACCACCCCTAAGGGTTGCCATTTGTACGGGTTCAGTGACCGCCCTCAAGGGTCCCTTAGTGGAATCACGACATCTTGCATTGTGCGAGGGCGTGAGGAGATTACGGTGGCCCTAGTGGCTTCTTGGGGAGCATTGTGCCTCCACACCGCTCCAAACAGAGATTAGCATCCGCAAGGGTGTGAACTTCGGGATACATCATCGTCTCCGCGTGCCTCGGTTATTTCTTACCCGAGCCCTTTACTTATGCACTATACTTTGTGATAGTCGTATTGTTTCTTGTCATATATCTTGCCATCACCTACTTGTTTATCTTGCTTAGCATAAGTTGTTGGTGCACACAGGTGAGCCTAGTTGTTGTAGGTTTTGTACTTGACAAATTAACCGCTAGGTTTATTCCGCATTTGTTCAAGCCTAAAACGTAATTATTTTAAAAGCGCCTATTCACCCCCCCTCTAGGCGACATCCACGATCTTTCAATGGTATGAGAGCCTCGTCTCTCTTCGTAGGGCTTAACCGCCTAGAGAGTAAGGATGTTGACTAGGGGTTTAGGATTCTCTGAGACTCTTAGTTTCAATGGCACAAATTTTGATGTTTGGGTAATTCGCATGCTTAATCTCTTTAGGGTCATGGACCCAAATTTAGAGTGAATTGTAGATATGGGTTTTTCTCCTCCAAAGGATGCACAAAGATTATCTTTAGAGGATGAGAAAAACTCTTATCTCAATTCTCAAGCTTCTAATGTGCTTTTTGATGCTTTGATCAATGTAGTTATATTTCAACTCATGCCGTTTCGGGATGCTCATGAGTTGTGGACAAAGCTTCAAGATAAATATGGTGTGTCCAAGAATTGTAGGAATGATTGTTCTCCCTCCACCTCCGACCGTGTTGTCTTCTCAACTTGTTCTACTTCACCTACATGTGGTTTGCCACAAGGTAATGATATGGTGAGTAGTGTTGGTCATTGCAATGATGATAGTATGCTTATTGTGGATGATCCTTCATCACTATCTTACTGCAATGCATCTTCTTTGGACTTTAACACTTCGAGCACCCTACATGTTTCACATGCTTGTGTTGATAGTCCTTGCATATCATGTAGAAATTGCTTGACTAAAACTCATGATGATATGCTTGCTATGTCTTGTTGCCATGATAAAAATGCATTTATTTCCTCGAATTGTTGTGCTAACAATGTAGAGGAAACCCAACACCCCATGGAACAAGATGTAGTCTTGAATGGTGCTTCAAGGGATCCTACATCATCATCTATTGCGTTTTGCCTTATGGCTAAGGCTTCAAAGGTATCTCCCACTTTGACCCCAATATATCTTGTCATGATAGTGATGATGACAATGATGATGATGTAGAAAATGATGAAGAGAATGATAATGTTGCCTCCTTAAAAATTAAGGGGGAAATGATTTTTAAAGCTCTTCATAAGAATAAAATTGCTCGTTCCAACTTCATGGGAATCATGTCTATTGCCATTGAGGGCAAGAAATATATAGAGGAGTTGGAATCTCATCTAGAGGAGCATGAGTTCACCATTGAGAAAATGGAAGGTCATGAGCGTGATTACGCTAATGAGATCGCCGACTTCTCGCAAGCTCTTGAACTTGAACAAACCACCAAGGAATCTCTTGAGGAGACTTTTGCTCTAGAACTATCTAGAATAAAGGAATCCCGTGATAGAGCTCTCGAGGTGGTTAATGATTTTGAAACTAAAAATGAGAAGCTTGAAGTTGCACATGCTAAACTCCTTGAGGATTTTGAGCACCTCAAAAATGGCTCAAGGGTCATTAAGAGTGAGCTCATCAAACTCACCGAGTCTCATGCTCAACTTAAAGCTTCATATTCTAAAGAGCTTGCCAAGTTTCCTTCTCCTCTTGCTATTATTGATGATGCTTGTGCTACTAACTATATTTCTAGTGAAGCATCCATTTTGAAGGAGAATGGTGAGCTAAGGGCTCAACTTGAGTTGCTATCTAGCAATTATGGGAGATTGGAAGAAAGTCATGTAAAGCTCACAAGCTCTCATGATGATCTTCTAGTATCCCATAATGTGCTAAAGATAGCTCATGAGGTTATGATCATCAAGGTAACATCTAGTGAGTCTCATGTGGTCGCTAGCACTACTTCTAGTCAAAATGCTATATTGCCATGTGCTAGTCCTCATAATTCATCTATGCATAACATTGGTACATCTTGTGATGAATTGATTTCCTTGCCTTGTTGCTCTAACAATGAAGCTTATACTTCCTCTAGTACTTGTGTTGATACTAACCATGTAGAGGAAATCAAAGAGCTCAAGTCCCAAGTCTCTTCCTTGAAGAAAGACTTGGAAAAGTGTCATGATGGGAAGTCCACACTCAACAATATCTTGAGTGTGCAAAAATCCCCCAATGACAAAGGTGGACTTGGATCCAACTCCAACAAGAAGAAGAAGTCCAAGAGCAACAAGAAGAAGGGCCAAGAACAACTCAAGAATTCAGCCAAGATTATTTGCTTCAAGTGCAAAATTGAAGGGCGTCATGTTAGATCTTGCCCATTGAAGAAGGTCATTAGTGACAAGCAACAAGGGAAGAGGCCACAAGTTCAATCTCGTGCTCAACCGCAAGTTCGAGAAAGGCCGCTTCCCAAGAAGACTCATGGTAATGCTTCTCATTTTGAGAAATCAAATGAGAAGAAAGTGAAGAGTAGATGTTGCTACCTACGCCGTGAGAAGGGTCACCTTGCTTCTTCATGCACTAGTGATAACTTATCCAACCCAATTATTATTGATGATGTCTATTTTCTTGGGAAGGATAATGTTGGCAATGTGTTTGCCAAGTTTTTTGGTACTCAAAGTGGTGTCAAGAAAAGAACCATTTTGGTGGCCAAACCTATTGTGACTAACCTCTTAGGACCCAATTTCGTTGGGGACCAACAAGCTAAACTTGATCAATAGGCGTTGTTGGAGGGCATTGGAGACTTGGCTACATTATGAAGAATTAAAGGGTCTTCATCATTCATATTGTCTCAAGCCAAGTCACTTGGATTATCAAGTTTCTATCTTATATCCAAGTTCCTCCTTGCGGTAACTCGTGCTTAAATTGTTTACATTCAAAGTTACTTGCACCTTTGCATGTTTTGGTTTTGTTCCTTGCATGTGTTTGTATATGCTGTGCGTCCAATTTGTGTATCTTGAGAAATCAAGTATGTGTATATTGGTTTGCACATCATGTATGTGTGTGTCGTGCGTTGAGCCTTTGTGCTTCTTGCTTTTATCTTAGTTGGCTCTTGTGAGAGATTAATGGGACTTCCCATTTTGGGGGAGTGGTGTGCTTTGTGCACCTCACAATCCTATAAATGTGTGTACATGAGGAATACCATCTAGTATTGATATTACAAGATTATCTAGTCTCTATGTGGTATGTCTTCTCATGAGAAAGTCAAATTCTAAATGTTCCATTAATTATCTCTTGTTGGTTCTCTTTTGCATCTTGGTAAGTTTTTCATTGGTATCACATTATGGGGGAGTAATATTCTATGTGCATATTACAAGCCAAGTTGCTCCTGCGGTAGTACCGCTGGGCCAGAGCAGTAGTACCTCTTATAGCCACAAGCGGTAGTACCGCTGGTTCACAGCGGTAGTACCGCCCATGGCTATATGCGGTGGTACCGCTCCGGTTCCGCGCTAGTGCCGCCTCGATTCGAGACAGACGCTTCTCGTGTCGAGTTGGGCGGCAGTAGGAGCGGCAGTAGGCGCCGTAGTACCGCTTATAAGCGGTAGTACCACCCTACCACCGCTGCTAGTGCCGCTCGAGGGCTCTATCTCTTCGTTTTTCTCTCGTTGGCGCTGTGCTTGGTCCCAGCGGTAGTACCGCTGGGCCAAGCGGTAGTACCGCTGCAGCCAGCGGTAGTACCGCTCCCTAGAGCGGTAGTACCGCCCGCTGCGGGCTAGTTGGTGGGGATAACGGTTGGATTTCCCCCGACCTGTAAAAGGGGGTCTTCTTCCCCTTTGAGCCTTATCCTTTGAGCTCGTGTTCTTCCCCCATTGTTAACCTTCTTCGAGCTTGCTTTCTCTCAATCCCACCATGGATTCTTGCTAGTTTTGGGGGGAAAAGATAGAGGAGATCTAGATCCACATTTCCACCAATCACTTTCTCCTCTTTGTGAGGGGAACCCTTTGGATCTAGTTCTTGGAGTTCTTGGTGTTCTCCTTCTTGTTCTTCCTCTCTTTTCCCTCCCTAGCATTAGTTTCTTTGGTGGGATTTGAGAGAGAAGGACTTGGGCACTCTGTGTGCCCTTGCCATTGCATTTGGTGCATCAGTTTGAGTTCTCCACGGTGATACGTGGAAGTGAAGTTTGAGAAGCTTATTACTCTTGGGTGTTTGGGCACCCTAGAGCTTGTTCCTCTTGGGTGCCTTGGCGCCCTATACGGTTGGTGTTGTTCGGAGCTCAATCATTGTGGTGTAAAGCTCCGGGCAAGCGTCGGGGTCTCCAATTAGGTTGTGGAGATTGCCCCGAGCAATTTGACGGGTACCGGTGACCGCCCCCAAAGGTTGCCAAAGTGTACGGGTTCGGTGACCGCCCCCAAGGGTTGCCATTTGTACGGGTTCGGTGACCGCCCTCAAGGGTCCCTTAGTGGAATCACGGCATCTTGCATTGTGCGAGGGCGTGAGGAGATTACGGTGGCCCTAGTGGCTTCTTGGGGAGCATTGTGCCTCCACACCGCTCCAAACGGAGATTAGCATCCGCAAGGGTGTGAACTTCGGGATACATCATCGTCTCCGCGTGCCTCGGTTATTTCTTACCCGAGCCCTTTACTTATGCACTATACTTTGTGATAGCCGTATTGTTTCTTGTCATATATCTTGCTATCACCTACTTGTTTATCTTGCTTAGCATAAGTTGTTGGTGCACATAGGTGAGCCTAGTTGTTGTAGGTTTTGTGCTTGACAAATTAACTGCTAGGTTTATTCCGCATTTGTTCAAGACTAAACCGTAATTATTTTAAAAGCGCCTATTCACCCCCCCTCTAGGCGACATCCACGATCTTTCACCGATGAATTGTGAGTTTATGATCAAGATTATCTATGAGAAATATTTGGTTCTTTTCTGAACTCTTTATGTGTGCTCATAATATCCTTGCAAGTCTCTTCGAATTATTGGTTTAGTTTGGCCTACTAGATCTATAGTTCTTGCAATGGGAGAAGTGCTTGGCTTTGGGTTCAATCTTGTGGTGTCCTTTCCCAGTGACAGTAGGGGCAGCAAGGCACGTATTGTATTGTTGCCATCGAGGATAGAAAGATGGGGTTATATCATATTGCTTGAGTTTATCCCTCTACATCATGTCATCTTGCTTAAGGTGTTACTCTGTTCTTATGAACTCAATACACTAGATGCATGCTGGATAGTAGTCGATGTGTGGAGTAATAGTAGTAGATGCAGGCAGGAGTCGGTCTACTTGTCTCGGACGTGATGCCTATATACAATGATCATGCCTAGATAGTCTCATAATTATTCAATTTTCTATCAATTGCTCGACAGTAATTTATGTACCCGCCGTAGAGTATCGCTATCATGAGAGAAGCCACTAGAGAACACTATGGCCCGCGGGTCTATTCTCAACATATCAATCTACATCTAGTTTACTTTTTCGCTTTTACTTTCTGTTCTTATAAACAAAAATACCAAAAATATAAACTATCATCTCTATCAGATCTCACTTTCGTAAGTGACCGTAAAGGGATTGACAACCCCTTATCGCGTTGGCTGCGAAGTTCTTCTTTGTTTGTGCAGGTGCGAGGGACTCGCGCGTGGTCTCCTACTGGATTGATACCTTGGTTCTCAAAAACTGAGGGAAATACTTACGCTACTGTGCTGCATCTCCCTTTCCTCTTCGAGGGAATACAACGCAAGCTCGAGAAGTAGTAAGTAACTGCAATAACTGCTCCACCACCGCTCAACAACCGCTTTTAAAACAGAGAGGAGTCACCCCTGAGCGGTAGTTGAGACGGTGGTTGCATCGGTGCAACCGCCAGGACCGAGCACTGGTTGTGGCTAAGGGACAGTTTGAATTGTGTCCACAGAGAAATGTGCCTGGCCTCGAGCCTCCCTAAAGATTTCCCGGAACATATTTGCCTGATGTACTGAAAAATCAAGGGATAGATGTCTGGTGATGTGACAGCCTGACTAGCATGTACTTTGTCCCAGGCAGCCGGCTTAGCATGGACCAGGCGTCCGAAACTACTCGCCTGGATGGCTGCCTGGCAGCTAACAACTATTGTTTTCTATGCCTGCTTTCCCAGGCGAGGCCACCAACCAAACAACTTATGCCCAAGCCAGCCTGACCAAGCAGAAAACTTTCAAATACCAGGCTCAAATCAGGAAGGGTCTTTTTCCAGGCACAAGGCCCAGGACACTAACCAAACTAACCCTAAGTCCCGAGCGGTACAACCGCTCCGGACACCGGTAGTTCCGCTCAAAACTACTTGACCGGACTAACCGGGCCACCACCGCCCATGAACCGCTCCACAACAGAAACTAGTCCGGCGGTAGGGTGGTAGTGGGCCAGTACAACCGCCTAGCCGCAGACCTGGAGTTTTCCCAGCACCAGGCGGTACAATCACCCAGGGGCAGCGGTACAACCACTTGGAAAACTCCTGGAGACTGCAACTCTGGGGTATCACCCCCTAGGACGGTACAACCGCTTGGGCCCGCGGTTCAACCGCAATGGCAGAAACCAGAACAAACATAACTACTGCAAATGAGCTCCGGATTGAGCAAACCCAAGCTTGTTTGATAGATGACGATGAATACTATCCAACAACGACTGGTTATAATAAGAAGAGTCAGGGGAGGTATGCCTAAGATATAGAAGAGTACAACTTCCAACAGAGAAGAACCAGCATAACCTCCAACACCGAAAACATCATAGAAGATGCATGTGAACTCCGTTTTCGATGAATTCGAGCTTGTCATCAAGATGACCATAAGCTCCAAATCTCACAAGGAGATAAACCAAACAAGAACCAATAAATATGATGCAATAATGTAATGTTTTGAGCTCTCTACGAATGATACGATCAAGCTACTCATCGAGAGCCCCCTTGATAGTACGAAAATCAATCCTATAACCCGGCCCCCAACTACCACCATGAGACCGGTAAAATAGAGAACCTATTAAGGGCAAACCTTTCCCTTGCACATAGTCCACTTGAGATGGATGATGACGATCTTGACTTCCTCAAGTTGGATAACCTTTCTTAATTGCATTGGCCCGATGAAGACTAGTTGATTGCTCCCCCATACTCCAATATGGGTGAGCCACTCTTTGGCACATCTTCACAAGTCCATTGACACCACAATGGACGGCAAGCTTCAAGCACGTGATCTCTTCGTGATGCTCCACTTGAACTTGCACACCGCAATCTTGATGATGATCACCACTTGATGTCATCCTCCATGGGTTGTATGAGATCTTCCTCTTGATGCAAACCCATGGAAACAAACATGACCAATATTTGGATAGTTCCTTAATGGCACCTTGGTCATCAGAAACTCTCCTTGAAACCAACAAATGGACTCCAAGAAAATCCTATGGACAAACCCTTCAAATATAACACAAGGCAACCATTAGTCCATAAAGATTGTCATCAATTACCAAAACCAAACACGGGGGCACCGCATGTCTTCTATGATTTAGCTCTCTGTCAACGTGTGCTATTGTGTGTGTGTGTGTGTTGGTGTTTGTTGTGTGCATCATAATTGTGTAGAGGCCGCGTGTGTTCATTATGTTTGTATTGTTGGAAATATGCCCTAGAGGCAATAATAAATGGTTATTATTATATTTCCTTGTTCGTGATAATTGTCTGTTATTCATGCTTGAATTGTATTGTACGGAAACAGTGATACATGTGTGAATACATAGACCACAACGTTTCCCTGGTAAAGCCTCTAATTACTAGCTCGTTGATCAACAGATGGTCACGGTTTCCTGACCATGGACATTGAATGTCATTGATAACGAGATCACATCATTAGGAGAATGATGTGATAGACAAGACCCAATCCTAAGCCTAGCACAAGATCGTGTAGTTCGTAATGCTAAAGCTTTTCCAATGTCAAGTATCTTTTCCTTAGACCATGAGGTTGTGCAACTCCCGGATACTGTAGGAATACTTTGGGTGTGCCAAACGTCACAACGTAACTGGGTGGCTATAAAGGTACGCAACGGGTATCTCCGAAAGTATCTGTTGGGTTGGCACGAACCGAGACTGGGATTTGTCACTCCGTGTGACGGAGAGGTATCTCTGGGCCCACTCGGTAAGACATCATCATAATGAGCTCAATGTGACTAAGGAGTTAGTCACGGGATGATGTATTACGGAACGAGTAAAGAGACTTGCCGTGACAAGATTGAACAAGGTATCGGTATACCGACGATCGAATCTCCGGCAAGTACTATGCCGATAGACAAAGGGAATTGCATACGGGATTAAGTGAATCCTTGACATCGTGGTTCATTCGATGAGATCATCGAGGAACACGTAGGAACCAACATGGGTATCCAGATCCCGCTATTGGTTATTGATCGGAGAGTCGTCTCGGTCATGTCTACGTGTCTCCCGAACCCGTAGGGTCTACACACTTAAGGTTCAGTGACGCTAGGGTTGTAGAGATATATGCACATGGTAACCCGAATGTTGTTAGGAGTCCCAGATGAGATCCCGGACGTCACAAGGAGTTCCGGAATGGTCCAGAGGTAAAGAATTATATATAGGAAGTCCAGTTTCGGCCATCGGGAGAGTTTCGGGGGTCACCCGTAGTGTACCGGGACCATCGGAAGGGTCCCGGGGGTCCATCGGGTGGGGCCACCCATCCCGGAGGGCCCCATGGGCCGTAGGGGGAGGGGAACCAGCCCATAGTGGGCTGGCGCACCCTCTTGGGCCTCCCCCTTGCGCCTAGGGTTGGGAACCCTAGGGGTGGGGGGCGCCCCCCTTGCCTTGGGGGGCAAGCCTTCCCCCTGGCCGCCCCCCTAGGAGATTGCATCTCCTAGGGCTGGCCCCCCTGGCCCCTATATATATTGGGGGGAGGGAGGGCAGCCGCACCCTTGCTCCTGGCGCCTCCCTCTCCCCCGTTACACATCTCCCTCCTCCCACAGGTGCTTGGCGAAGCCCTGCAGAATTTCCGTTGCATCCACCTTTACGCCGTCGTGCTGCTGGATCTCCATCAACCTCTCCTCCCCCCTTGCTGGATCAAGAAGGAGGAGACGTCGCTGCATCGTACGTGTGTTGAACGCGGAGGTGCCATCCGTTCGGCGCTGGGATCATCGCTGATTTGGATCACGACGAGTACGACTCCATCATCCACGTTCTCTTGAACGCTTCCGCTCGCGATCTACAAAGGGTATGTAGATGCACTCCTTTCTCCTCGTTGCTAGATGACTCCTTAGATTGATCTTGGTGAAGCGTCGGAATTTTTTTGAATTCTGCTACGTTCCCCAACAGTGGCATCTGAGCTAGGTCTTTGCGTAGCATCTTGCACGAGTAGAACACAAACAAGTTGTGGGCGTAGATTTGTTCAATTCTCTTGCCGCTACTAGTCCAATCTTGATTCGGCGGCATCGTGGGATGAAGTGGCCCGGACCGACCTTACACATACGCTTACGTGAGACTGGTTCCACCGACTGACATGCACTAGTTGCATAAGGTGGCTAGCGGGTGTCTGTCTCTCCCACTTTAGTCGGATCGGATTCGATGAAAAGGGTCCTTATGAAGGGTAAATAGAAATTGACATATCACGTTGTGGTTTTGGCGTAGGTAAGAAACGTTCTTGCTAGAAACCTATAGCAGCCACGTAAAACTTGCAACAACAATTAGAGGACGTCTAACTTGTTCTTGCAGCATGTGTTATGTGATGTGATATGGCCAAAAGATTTGATGAATGATATATATGTGATGTATGAGATTGATCATGTTCTTGTAATAGGAATCACGACTTGCATGTCGATGAGAATGACAACCGACAGGAGTCATAGGAGTTGTCTTATTTATTGTATGACCTGCGTGTCACTGAATAACGCCATGTAATTACTTTACTTTATTGCTAAACGTTAGCCATAGTAGTAGAAGTAATATTTGGCGAGACGACTTCATGAAGACATGACGATGGAGATCATGACGATGGAGATCATGGTGTCATGCCGGTGACAAAGATGATCGTGGTGCCCCGGAGATGAAGATCAAAGGAGCAAAATGATATTGGCCATATCATGTCACTTTATTTGATTGCATGTGATGTTTATCATGTTTATGCATCTTATTTGCTTAGAACGACGGTAGTAAATAGGATGATCTCTCACTAAAATTTCAAGAATTGTGTTTCCCCTAACTGTGCACCATTGCTAAGGATCGTTGTTCCGAAGCACCACGTGATGATCAGGTGTGATAGTCTCTAACGTTCGCATACAACGGGTGTAAGCCAGATTTACACACGCAATACACTTAGGGTTCACTTGACGAGCCTAGCATGTACAAACATGGCCTCAGAACACGGAAGACCGAAAGGTCGAACATGAGTCATATAGAAGATACGATCAACATGAAGATGTTCACCGTTGATGACTAGTCCGTCTCACGTGATGATCGGACATGGCTTAGTCGATTCGAATCGTGTTTCACTTAGATGACTAGAGAGATGTCTATCTGAGTGGGAGTTCATTAAATTTGATTAGATGAACTTAATTGTCATGAACTTAGTCTAAATTCTTTACTATATGTCTTGTAGATCAAATGGTCCATGCTCATGTCACCCTCAACTTCAACTTGTTCCTAGAGAAATCCAAGCTGAAAGACGATGGTAGCAACTATACGGAATGGGTCCGTAACCTGAGGATCATCCTCATCGCTGCCAAGAAAACTTATGTCCTAGAAGCACCGCTAGGTGACGTTCCCGCCCCGGCAAACCAAGATGTTATGAACGCTTGGCAGTCGCGTTGTGATGATTACTCCCTGGTTCAGTGCGGCATGCTCTACAGCTTAGAATCGGGGCTCCAAAAGCGTTTTGAGCACCACAGAGCATATGAGATGTTCCAAGAGCTGAAATTGGTTTTCCAAGCTCATGCCCGAGTTGAGAGATATGACGTCTCCAACGCATTCTACAGATGTAAGATGGAGGAGAATAGTTCTGTCAGCGAGCACATACTCAAATTGTCTGGGTTGCACAATTGCTTGTCTCAGTTGGGAATGAATCTCCCAGATGAAGCGGTCGTTGACAGAATCCTTCAGTCGCTCCCACCTAGCTACAAGAACTTCGTGTTGAACTTCGATATGGAAGGGATGGAGAAGTCCATTCCCGAAGTGTATTCAATGCTGAAACCAGCGGAGGTGGAGATCAAGAAAGAGTATCAAGTGTTGATGGTGAATAAAACCACTAAGTTCAAGAAAGGCAAGGGTAAGAAGACCTTCAAGAAGGACGGCAAAGGAGTTGCCGCGCCCGGTAAGCCAGTTTCCGGGAAGAAGCCAAAGAATGGACCCAAGCTTGAGACTAAGTGCTTTTATTGCAAGGTAATGGGTCACTTGAAGCGGAACTGCCCCAAATACTTAGCAGATAAGAAGGCCGACAATGTCAAAGGTATATATGATATACATGTTATTGATGTGTACCTTACCAGTGCTCGTAGTAGCTCCTGGGTATTTGATACCGGTGCAGTTGCTCACATTTGTAACTCAAAGCAGGAGCTGCGGAATAAGCGGAGACTGACGAAGGACGAGGTGACGATGCGCGTCGGGAATGGTTCCAAGGTCGATGTGATCGCCGTCGGCACGCTGCCTCTACATCTACCCTCGGGATTAGTTTTAAACCTTAATAATTGTTATTTAGTACCAGCTTTGAGCATGAACATTGTATCTGGATCTCGTTTAATGCAAGATGGGTACTCATTTAAATCCGACAATAATGGTTGTTCTATTTATATGAGAGATATGTTTTATGGTCATGCCCCGCTGGTCAATGGTTTATTCTTGATGAATCTCGAACGTGATGTTACACATATTCATAGTGTGAATGCCAAAAGATGTAAAGTTGATAATGATAGTCCCACATACTTGTGGCATTGCCGCCTTGGTCATATTGGTGTAAAACGTATGATGAAGCTCCATGCAGATGGACTTCTGGAGTCTCTTGATTATGAATCATTTGACACGTGCGAACCATGCCGCTTGGGCAAGATGACCAAGACTCCGTTCTCCGGAACAATGGAGCGAGCGACCAACTTATTGGAAATCATACATACCGATGTGTGCGGTCCAATGAGTGTTGAAGCTCACGGAGGCTATCGTTATGTTCTCACCCTCACAGATGACTTGAGTAGATATGGGTATGTCTACTTAATGAAACACAAGTCTGAGACCTTTGAAAAGTTCAAGGAATTTCAGAATGAGGTTGAGAATCAAAGTGACAGAAAAATAAAGTTCTTACGATCGGATCGTGGGGGTGAATATTTAAGTCATGAATTTGGCACACACCTAAGAAACTGTGGAATTGTTTCACAATTAACACCGCCCGGAACACCTCAGCGTAATGGTGTGTCCGAACGTCGAAATCGTACTCTGTTGGACATGGTGCGATCTATGATGTCTCTCACCGACTTACCGCTATCTTTTTTGGGTTATGCTTTAGAGACTGCCGCATTCACTTTAAATAGGGCTCCGTCAAAATCCGTTGAGACGACACCGTATGAACTTTAGTATGGCAAGAAACCTAAGCTGTCGTTTCTGAAAGTTTGGGGTTGCGATGCTTATGTCAAGAAACTTCAACCTGAAAAGCTCGAACCCAAATCGGAAAAATGCGTCTTCATAGGATACCCAAAGGAAATGATTGGGTACACCTTCTACCTCAGATCCGAAGGCAAGGTCTTCGTTGCCAAGAATGGATCTTTTCTGGAGAAAGAGTTTCTCTCGAAAGAAGTGAGTGGGAGGAAAGTAGAACTTGATGAGGTGACAGTCACCCCTTCTGAACCAGAAAGTAGCGCAGCGCAGGAAATTGTTCCTGAGGTGCCTGCACCGACTGGGGAGGAAGTTAATGATGATGATCATGCAGATTTAGATCAAGTTACTTCTGAACTTCGAAGGTCCACAAGGACACATTCCGCACCAGAGTGGTACGGCAACCCTGTCATGGAAATCATGTTGTTAGACAACGGTGAACCCTCGAACTATGAAGAAGCGATGGCGGGCTCGGATTCCAACAAATGGCTTGAAGCCATGAAATCCGAGATAGGATCCATGTATGAAAACAAAGTATGGACTTTGGTGGACTTGCCCGATGATCGGCACGCCATAGAAAATAAATGGATATTTAAGAAGAAGACTGATGCGGATGGTAATGTGACCATCTATAAGGCTCGGCTTGTCACTAAAGGTTATCGACAAGTTCAAGGGATTGACTATGATGAGACTTTCTCTCCAGTAGCGATGCTGAAGTCCGTTCGAATCATGTTAGCAATTGCCGCATTCTATGATTATGAGATATGGCAAATGGACGTCAAAATGGCATTCCTTAATGGCTTCCTCAAGGAAGAGCTATATATAATGCATCCGGAAGGTTTTGTCGATCATGAGAATGCTAACAAGGTATGCAAGCTCCAGCGCTCTATCTATGGGCTGGTGCAAGCATCTCGGAGTTGGAATATTCGCTTTAATGATGTGATCAAAGCGTTTGGGTTTATACAGATTTGAGGAGAAGCCTGTATTTTACAAGAAAGTGAGTGGGAGCTCTGTAGCATTTCTTATACTATATGTGGATGACATATTGCTGATGGGAAATGATGTAGAATTCTTGGAGAGCATAAAGGCCTACTTGAATAAGAGTTTTTCAATGAAGGACCTTGGAGAAGTTGCTTACATATTAGGCATCAAGATCTATAGAGATAGATTGAGACGCCTTATTGGTCTTTCACAAAGCACATACCTTGATAAGATATTGAAGAAGTTAAATCTGGATCAGTCCAAGAAAGGGTTCTTGCCTGTATTGCAAGGTATGAGATTGAGCACGGCTCAATCCCCGACCACGGCAGAAGATAGAGAAAAGATGAGTGTCATCCCCTATGCCTCAGCCATAGGTTCTATATGTATGCCATGCTGTGTACCAGACCTGATGTGAACCTTGCCATAAGTTTGGTAGGGAGGTACCAAAGTGATCCCGGTATGGAACACTGGACAACGGTCAAGAACATCCTGAAGTACCTGAAAAGGACTAAGGATTTGTTTCTCGTTTATGGAGGTGACGAAGAGCTCGTGGTAAAAGGTTACGTCGATGCTAGCTTCGACACAGATCTGGATGACTCCAAGTCACAAAACGGATACGTGTATATTTTGAATGGTGGGGCAGTCAGCTGGTGCAGTTGCAAGCAGAGCGTCGTGGCGCATTCTACATGTGAAGCGGAGTACATAGCTGCTTGCGAAGCAGCACATGAAGGAGTCTGGATGAAGGAGTTCATCACCGACCTAGGAGTCATTCCAAGCACGTCGGGCCCGATGACTCTCTTCTGTGACACCACTAGAGCTATTGCCATTGCCAAGGAGCCCAGGTTTCACAAGAAGACCAAGCACATCAAGTGCCGTTTCAACTCCATCCATAATTATGTTCAAGATGGAGACATAGATATTTGTAAAGTGCATACGGATCTGAATGTCGCAGATACGTTGACTAAACCTCATCCACGAGCAAAACATGATCAACACCAGAACTCTATGGGTGTTCGATTCATCACAATGTAACTAGATTATTGACTCTAGTGCAAGTGGGAGACTGTTGGAAATATGCCCTAGAGGCAATAATAAATGGTTATTATTATATTTCCTTGTTCGTGATAATTGTCTGTTATTCATGCTTGAATTGTATTGTACGGAAACAGTGATACATGTGTGAATGCATAGACCATAACGTGTCCCTGGTAAAGCCTCTAGTTACTAGCTCGTTGATCAACAAATGGTCACGGTTTCCTGACCATGGACATTGGATGTCATTGATAACGAGATCACATCATTAGGAGAATGCTGTGATGGACAAGACCCAATCCTAAGCCTAGCACAAGATCGTGTAGTTCCTAATGCTAAAGCTTTTCCAATGTCAAGTATCTTTTCCTTAAACCATGAGGTTGTGGAACTCCCGGATACCGTAGGAATACTTTGGGTGTGTCAAACATCACAACGTAACTGGGTGGCTATAAAGGTACGCAACGGGTATCTCCGAAAGTATCTGTTGGGTTGGCACGAACCGAGACTGGGATTTGTCACTCCGTGTGACGGAGAGGTATCTCTGGGCCCACTCGGTAAGACATCATCATAATGAGCTCAATGTGACTAAGGAGTTAGTCACGGGATGATGTATTACGGAATGAGTAAAGAGACTTGCCATGACGAGATTGAACAAGGTATCGATATACCGACGATCGAATCTCGGGCAACTACTATGCCGATAAACAAAGAGAATTGCATACGGGATTAAGTGAATCCTTGACATCGTGGTTCATCCGATGAGATCATCGAGGAACACGTAGGAACCAACATGGGTATCCAGATCCTGTTGTTGGTTATTGACCGGAGAGTCGTCTCGGTCATGTCTACGTGTCTCCCGAACCCGTAGGGTCTACACACTTAAGGTTCAGTGACGCTAGGGTTGTAGAGATATATGCACACGGTAACCCGAATGTTGTTCGGAGTCCCGGATGAGATCTCGGACGTCACGAGGAGTTCTGGAATGGTCCGGAGGTAAAGAATTATATATAGGAAGTCCAGTTTCGGCCATCGGGAGAGTTTCGAGGGTCATCGGTAGTGTATCGGGACCACCGGAAGGGTCCCGGGGGTCCACCGGGTGGGGCCACCCATCCCGGAGGGCCCCATGGGCCGTAGGGGGAGGGGAACCAGCCCATAGTGGGCTGGCGCACCCCCTTCGGCCTCCCCCTGCGCCTAGGGTTGGGAACCCTAGGGGTGGGGGGCGCCCCCCTTGCCTTGGGGGGCAAGCCTTCCCCCTGGCCGCCCCCCCCCCTAGGAGATTGCATATCCTAGGGCCGGCGCCCCCTAGCCCCTATATATAGTGGGGGGAGGGAGGGCAGCCGCACCCTTGCTCCTGGCGCCTCCCTCTCCCCCGTTACACATCTCCCTCCTCCCGCAGGTGCTTGGCGAAGCCCTGCAGAATTTCCGTTGCATCCACCACCACGCCGTCGTGCCGCTGGATCTCCATCAACCTCTCCTCCCCCCTTGCTGGATCAATAAGGGGGAGACATCGCTGCACCGTACGTGTGTTGAACGCGGAGGTGCCATCCGTTCGGCGCTGGGATCATCGGTGATTTGGATCACGACGAGTACAACTCCATCATCCACGTTCTCTTGAACGCTTCCGCTCGCGATCTACAAAGGGTATGTAGATGCACTCCTTTCTCCTCGTTGCTAGATGACTCCTTAGATTAATCTTGGTGAAGCGTAGGAAATTTTTTGAATTCTGCTACGTTCCCCGACATGTATCCCCTTGATGCTTCATTATGAATCAATAAAAACGACCCTTTATCAAAAAAGTGAAAGACACACCCAATGTTGACGAGATCAACATACATGAATTTCATGCATAAACCCTCGGAAGTGTGTAACTTCCAACGAAATACACCGAGATCTTGCGATAGGTTGATCGTCACCAACCTATAGACTAGATGCAAGTCATGCATCCAAGCTGTTCACGTGGCCAGTTAGAGTCCTCCATAACTTGATATTTAAAGGACGCAACCCTGATACACATAAAATTATATAGGTTAGGGTATGAAGAACAAGCGAGGTATCCCCAAGCCAAGTATTCTCCTAAAACTCTCGTGTCGTGGCCATTACCGGCTAATAACGAACCCTCAATAAATCCGCATCAAACCTTTCTAGAATGAGGAATCAATCGTTTCGCCGGCAAGAAGATTGAATAACCATTTACCGAGAAAACACTTATTCTTGGCCTAAAGCTAACCGATACTTTTGTTTATGTTAATCACTTTGCCAGAAGAATTTGGATATGTGGTCCAATCTTTTTCGTACCCCTTTAGATATTTCACGGAAGGATATCACAAACGTTGGTAAACTGGTGATCCTACATGGCTCGAGCTTTCATGTGTTAGTGACCAATCTGAATGATCTTTGAGATCACTAAACTCGCCTTGCCACAATTAAGATTGTTCATTCATTCATCAATGTTTTGAGCTTGACTTAGCAAACGTTATTTATCTTACTCGACATGTTTGAGATCTAAAATGTTAGTCGAAGTTTAAATGGTATTAAGGGCATCTCCAAAGTTGACCCACACGGCAAATGTCTATTTTTATGTCTGACTGTGGTCCGCAGATATGATGCGGGAGAGAGTCGGTCAGACTTTAAATGTTACTAAAGGCATCTCCAAAGTTGACCCGCAAATGGACACGACAAATGTCCGTTTTTATGTCCAAACGTGGTCCGCAGACATGATGCGGGAGAGAGTCATACAATGATTTTCACAAATTAATCCTTATTTGTCTTGTTGAGAGGAGAGAGGGAGGAGACGGGGTCATGCATATGTGGAGAGATAAAAGAGAGGAGAAACATGTGGTGACTTTTTGTTGGTCAAGCGAATGTCCGGACACCAGCATAACTCCCCCAGTTTGTCTCAGATTTGCCAGAAAACAGACGTCCGAACCACTTCGTGGACCGATGGGTCCCTATAGATGAAAAATGTTGATACAAACTGTCTGAACACTACAATCCAGACATATACCGAATGTATTGAAGGTCTCCTTTGGAGATGCCTAAGGCTTTAGAAATGGGCGGGGGGCTAGCGCACTTACCATGCGGTCTTGTTGATGTAGGCGGGTAGATATCTTTTGGATTTAAATATAGGGTTAATTTGATAAATGCCACTCCAAATATGGTAATTTTCAAAGGCTAGAGTGGCGTTTTTCAAAGTTCGCAAAAATTACAGTGGGATTTTTCAAAGTTTGGAAATTGAAATGAGATTTCTATGAATTGCATAATTGAAGTGGCATCTATCTAATTAACCCTTAAATATAAACTTATGTCAGTTTTTTAGGGAAAAATATGACGCTCTTAGGTACGTCATATCCCAAACGCATGACAAATTTTTCTGTTGATTTTTTACGCCCCATGGCAATTTTCATTGTAGAACATGGCCAGTCCTTGTACATAAGCCGGGCGCAGATGTAGGTGTGGGCATGTACACATGTTGGAATTTCAATATGTAATATTTTTTTTGAAAAGGAGTAATGTCCTGGGCCTCTGCATCAGAATAATGGATGCATCTATTTTATTGAAAAAAGCAGGAAAACATAGTCAGAGGTTCAGTACTGGCTCACAAAAGGAGCCCGGAAGAAGTAAAGATAAAGAAAGTTGCCACAACCAGCGAAAAACAGGCTCCGATGACTAAACACCTAGCCTATTATTAGCTCTCCATCCAAATTGGTTGGAGAGAACCTGCCGTGCTACCGTCTCCTAACGGTTGTACCCAGTAAACAAAAGCTCACTAGAGTTCGCATGAGTGAGTAATGACCACGTACGGATCCAAGCAATGGCTCTCTAGATAACCTGCAAAAAGATGATAATTTTTTTGCGTTAAAGATCCTATCATTTATGCAGTCCAATAGAGCCCAAAATAGTGCACATATCCCTACCCAAATATGTCTCACAATATTTGATTTCACCCCATGTAGCTACGTCCCAAATAACATGTTAATACTAATTGAAAGATTAACCTTAAAGCCTATATGTATCGTAAGCCAAAGAAGTTTGGCTAACGGACAACGAGAAAGAGGTGTGATATGGTTTCCTACTGGTCACAAAATAACATCGAGAAATACCCACCCATCTTTGCTTTACCAAGTTTTCCTTGGTTAAAATCACTTCCTTGTGGACAAACCACATGAAGATTTTAATTCTAAACGAACCTTTAATCTTATAGATATGAAGTGATCTCGGGATTGGGTCAAAGTCAATTAGGTCCAGGTACATAGATTTCACTGTGAAACTATCGTTCCTAGATAATTTCCAGTGAATGGCATTTGGCTGGTCTGAAAGTTGAACATCCATCAACCTGCGCACCAAGTGCAGCCATGAGTTCCAACATTCCCCTACCAGAGACCTTCTAAATTGGATATTAAGAGGGACCAATTGTAATACTGTAGCGACATAAGCTTTCTTATGTTGTACAATATTATACAGAGTGGAATATTGTAAGGCTAAGGGCATCTCCCTTAACCATGCATCTTCCCATAATCTAGTCGTGTTACTGTTACCAATGGTAAATTTCACCCTCTGAGAAAAGGTTCCTTTTTCATCCTCATTAACCCCTTCCAAAATGGCGAGTCATTAGGTCTATCGGTTACATGGGCCATTGTATTAGATTGCAGGTACTCATTACACAAAATTTGTACCCATGTACCTCGGTCTCAACAAACAACTAAAATAGCCATTTGCTAAGTAGGCATCTGTTTCTAACCTCTAAATTATCGACCCCTAACCCACCTTGGTCTTCGGGTCTGCAAATTATATCCCATCTGGTCAATCTATATTTCATTTTAACTTCATCACATTGCTATAAAAATCGAGATCGATAAAAGTCTAATCTTTTTCGTACCCCTACCGGTACTTGAAAAAGATATAAAAGGAACATTGGCAGACTAGTCAGAACTGAGTTTATCAACAGGAGCCGCCCCCATAAGACATAAGCTTGCCCTTCCAGCAGCTTAGCCGTTTTTGAAGTCAATCTTCAATGCACATCCACTCCTTATTCGATAATTTGCGATGGTGAATTGGTATCCCTAGGTAACTGAACGGTAGGGAACTTATTTCACAACCGAACAATTGTATGTATGCATCGTGTTCCTCTTTGGCCCTCCCAAAATAGAACAATTTGCTTGTGTTAAATAAGTAAAGCACTAGCTTCATATTTCTACTTTTTGCGAGATCATGGTCCATGAAAATAATTGTGTCATCCGCGTATTGTAGTATGGACACCCCCATCCACAAGACGCATAACTAGTCCTCCTACTTGGCCATTCTCTTTAGCCCGACCGATAAGAACTACCAACATATCTGCTACTATATATGTTGAACAGAACAGGAGAAATCGGGTCTCCCTGTCTTAAGCCCTCATGCGTGTGGAAATAATGACATGTGTCATCATTCACCTTAATCCCAACACTGCCTTTTTGAATGAAGGAGTCCACCCGTTACCTCTAGGCCTCATCGAACCCCTTCATGTGTAAAGCCTGCTAGAGAAAGGGCCATTTAACCTTATCATATGCTTCTCAAAATCCACTTTTGAAGATAATCCCGTCCAGTTTCTTCGAATGGATTTTGTGTAGAGTTTCATCTAAGACAACAACCCCTTATAGGATATGTCTATCTGACATGAAAGCAATCTGAGTTGGTTGCAACATCGAATGGGCAATCCGCGTTAACCTATTGGTGCCAACCTTGGTGTATATTAAGAAACTCACATTGAGTAGACATGTCGGCCTAGACTGCTCAATGCGTACAACCTCCTCCTTCTTTGGCAACAATATTATTGTTCTAGAGTTTAGGTGAAAAGGTTGTAAATGACCGTTGAACTAGTCATGGAACATAGGCATAAGATCTCCCTTAATGATGTGCCAACATTCCTTGTAAAACTCTATTGGAAATCCATCAAGTCCAGGAGCTTTATTCCGTTTCATTTATGTTACCGCGTCAAGCACCTCTTTCTCAGTAACGGAGAAGACAAAATATCGTTTTCGTCTATGTTGAGCTGAGGTATGCCCCCAACTGCGTGCTCATCAAGAGACACAAAATTATCTTTGGGGCCCGCAAAAAGTTTCTTATAGTAATTGGAGATGTACAACTTTAGGTTCTCATGCCCTATAATCGTACCCTCATCCTATTCTATTTGGATTATTTTCTTCTTTCTATATTTCCCATTTGCTATCATGTGAAAGAACTGGGTGTTATCATCACCTTGGACGACCTTTGTCATCTTAGCTCTAAGAGCCCATTTCATCTCTTCTTCTCTAAGAAGAGCATGCAACTTCTGCTCAACCTCATTCTTAACGGTCCATTCCGACACATTAAAAACATTAGACTCAGCCTTCACATCTAACTCATTTATGAGTTGTTTAAGTCTTTTTTTTCCATCTTGTATATCACACTCTGATTTTTTGGCTCACACCCATAAGAACTAGCGCAAGTGTCGAATCTTATTTTGTCACCTATCGACACTGGAATGCCCACGTGATCAATATATAAATATGATGTGAGATTTTTTTAGGGTTAAACACCCGCATGATTATTTTTTCAGTTAGCAGCGAAGAAGTCGGTCGGGTTCAGTTAGCAGCGAAGAGATCGATCGCTCGAATTCAGTAACATAGCTAGTGCAATCGCTCGGGTTCAGTAAGTGAACGCCTTGCACATACACGCGAGTGTATGAGAGAAACACGCAAACCTCTGAGCATCGCTCCGCCCCGACCACCCACCGTAACTGGGAACTCCTCGAAATTTTCCTCGCCCTCGCTTCTACCACGATTTGTTTCGTCATGGACGGCCCAAAGAATGTCATGCAGGTGCATCCCCAGGCCGCCCAGGACGAAAAGCCCATTTTCTGTCATGATTTTTTGTCATAGAAGTAGGGGCCCACCACATCTATAATGATACGTGTTTTTGTCACAATTAACGTCATAGAAGTGTCATAAGCATGACAGGCAAAAAAATCGTTCGGCCCAAAATGCCGCGGATGTGTCTTTTTTTAGTGAACCCCTTCTACGATGTGTCTCCCTGACATGAAAGCAGTCTGAGTTGATTGCACCACCGATTGGCCAATCAACGTTAACCTATTCATGCCAACCTTGTTGAAGATTTTAAAACTCACATTGACTAGACATATCGGCCTGGATTGCTCAGTGCGTACAACCTCCTCCTTCTTTGGCAACAATCGTTATTGTTCTAGAGTTTAGGTGAAAAGGTTGTAAATAACCATTGAACTAGTAATGAAACATAGGCATAAGATCTCCCTTAATGATATGCCAACATTCCTTGTAAAACTCTGCTGGAAATCCATTAGGTCCAGGAGCTTTATTCCGTTTCGTTTGTGTTACCGCGTCAAACACCTCTTTCTCAGTAATGGAGCAGACAAAATATCGTCTTCGTCTATTTTGAGCTGAGGTATGCCCCCAACTGCGTGCTCATCAAGCGACACAAAATTATCTTCGGGGCCCCAAAAAGTTTCTTATAGTAATTGGAAATGTACAACTTTAGGTTCTCATGCCCTACAATCATACCCTCATCCTATTCTATCTGGATTATTTTCTTCTTTCTATATTTGCCATTTGCTATCATGTGAAAAAACTGAGTGTTATCATCACCTTGGACGACCTTTGTCATCTTAGCTCTAAGAGCCCATTTCATCTCTTCTTCTCTAAGAAGAGCACGCAACTTCTGCTCAACCTCATTCTTAACAGTCTGTTCCGACACATTAAGAATGTTAGACTCAGCCTTTAGATCTTACTCATTTATGAGTTGTTTAAGTCTCTTTTTTTCCATTTTGTATACCCCACTCTGATTTTTTGGGCCAGACCCACAAGAAATAGCGCAACTGTCGAATCTTATTTTGTCACCTACCGACACTAGAATGCCCACGTGATCAATATATAAATCTGGCATAAGATTTTTTTTAGGGTTAAACGCTCTGAACGCATGATTATTTTCCTGTTGCTTTTTTATGCTGCAATGGCAATTTTCACTGTAGAACATGACGAATCCTTATACATAAGCACGTCAATTTATCTGTTTTCGCATGGAAAATCTGGTTGTTGGATTTTTAGGGCTAAAAATTTGACATTATATTTTTAGTATTTCCACTCTTTTTTTTGCAGGGTGGCATGCAGCTTAAAGAGAACTCGACTACATCCAACAATCTCTACTCCTAATAGACGAGTTGGTGAATCGTCTCCGCGATTTATTTTCACTGGTTTTTTTTCGTCTCTCCTCCCACCACCCCTTCCCACCCTGGTCTGCGGTTTATTTTCTCTACTCCTAATAGACGAGTTGGTGAATCGTCTCCGCGATTTATTTTCGCTGGTTTTTTCGTCTCTCCTCCCACCACCCCTTCCCACCCTGGTCCGCGGTTTATTTTCGCTGATTTTTTTTCGTCTCTCCTCCCACCACCCCCTCGCACCCTGGTCCATCGGTTTATTGTTCTCTCCACTCTTTATTATAACCAGAACTTTCCTAACGTATAACAAATCACGGATCTATCTCTACTCCTAATGGACGAGTTGGTGAATCGTCTCGGCGATTTATTTTCGCTGGTTTTTTTTCGTCTCTCCTCCCACCACCCCCTCCCACCCTGGTCTATCGGTTTATTTTTCTCTCCACTCTTTATTACAACCAGAACTTTCCTAACGTATAACAAATCACGGATCTAACTTCCTTAAATTATGCAAATCAATCGATTCCTTTTTATTGGTTCAATTTGTCTTAGAAAACAAATAACAGATTTTTAGGAAACAAATAATACATTTTAATCTAACTTCCTTAAATTATGCAAATCAATCGATTTCTTTTATTGGTTCAATTTGTCTTAGGAAACAAATAACAGATTTTCAGGAAACAAATAATACATTTTAATCTAACTTTCCTAACTTATCTAAATCAATCGATTTCTCATATTAGTGAAATTTGTTTAAGGAAACAAATAACAGACACGTCACAACTTTCCTCCCAATAAATAGTTTCTTAACATTTGCAAACTTTCCTAATCAGACATGTCACAAACGGGCAGGTACTGATATCACGTTACCAAACAATAAAACTCCATTTGCATAGAAATCAGTTCAAAAATCCTAACTTTCCTAAATTTTTACCTTTCCTTGATAACAAACAATATTTCCTATGTTTTCCACCTATTGAAAGAAATCACCCCTCCATCAATATTAGCATTTTTTTGAACTGAGATCTCCGGGTTATGATTTTTTTTTTTGTGATTCTTTCCAATTGTGACCTCTCCTTCGACTCCGGCTCCTTCTCGCATAAACACCTCCACCACAGCCAGGTGACACCGCCCCAGACCTCCTGCCTCTCCACACCTTCTCCGCCACCTCCTTCTCATACTCCATTAACAATCCCTCCGCCACATTTGTCCACGGCGGTGTCGAGGGCATGGCGCAGTAGCGTACCGGCGGTAGAGCAGCGCATAGCAGCAGGAAGCAACACGCAGCAGGCGAGGCGAGCGGCTGACGATGGAGGGCAAAGATGCGGCTGGCGTGGTTGAGGGGGTGGCCGGCAGAAGATGGCCACAACTGGAGGCGGCACGAGGCAGGGGCGAGCGAAGGATAGGCGACAGCTAACGGGGTGAGCGCAGCCAGCGAGAGTGTGGCGCACGGCCAGGGTGTCTGTCGCGCGGGGGCACAGTGGTGCGGTGGCTGCGGCGAGCACGACGGCAGCGGCAGGCGCGACCGATGCGGTGTAGCACGGGCGTGGGCATGGAGAGGGAGTGGCCACGCGGGCGCGAAAGAAGAGCGGCATGCTCGGGCATGGGCATGCATAGGAGCGGGCATGTGCCACGAGGTCAATCCAAGGAGCTCGGTGGCTACCCCTGCAATGGTCATGGCGGAAGGCGGTTCTCGGCCATGGCGAAATACCTAACGAGAGCAAATGAGAGGGGAAACAGGGGAAAGGCAAGAGGAGATCATGGCGGTGTCAATGGCGCCCTAGGGGAAGACATGTGAGCTCGGGGCGACGCGGATCGAACGGCAATGTCGCGGTGGCCCAAGGTTGAGGAAGACGGCAACGACGTCGATGCGGGGGTGCTGGACTTGATCTCGTTGGCGCACACGAAGTAGCGAAGGCGTTCAGAGCTGCTCGACAAGCTCCTGACCCGCAGGGAGGGCAGTGGCCATGTGGACGGGGTCGGTCATGGTGGCCGTGGCGTCTGACTTCGTCTAGATCGGCGGGATCGAGCGAGCGGGGAGGAGAAGTGGATTTGGGAGGGGACGTCAAGGATGAGTGAGGCCATGGGGGCAGGGAAGGAAGGGCGTCACCCTTATCCATTCCCCTTCGATGCCAGCGAGGTGGTCAGGCGGGACCCCGGCTCTGTAGCGATGCAGCTCGGGGAACAGGAGAAGACAACCGCGCGGGGACTGGACCACTGAGCCGGTTCGGTGGCAAGGCCCGGGGGGTAGGGCGAATCCCCTTTTACATCGTCCTTTTGGTTTTTCAATGTATTCTAATCCGTTTCTCCTTTTTAACACCGTTTTTTATTTATTCTTATCAACTAAATGATCTCCACTCCTAATGTCTCAGTTGGTAGTCTCCGTTACAGGTTTATTTTCGTCCCACCTCCCGAGTGAGGGAGAGGGTGAGAGAGAGTGAGGAAGAGGGAGGGAGAGGGTGTGTGTGAGAATTTGATGGTAAAAAAGGTCGTCAATGTCACTTAATATGTATGAGAATATTAAATGTAATATTAACATAATTGATAATTAACTTTTAAAGTTAATATGGCGCCGTTGCAACGCACGGGCGTTCTTCTAGTAGACAGAGAGGTTGAGTTTGATCTGTTCCAAGCTCGTGCTTGGAAAACCAAGTTCAAAGTTCTAACTTTAGCCGGAGGTAATATATTCTCCCCTCACTATAAAAAAGAAACAAGACAGCTGCTGCTGAATGGAACTAGTTTAGACTTGCTTTCATTTTTCGATACAAGAAGTAGAGAATGATTTGAGACTGCGCAGGGCCCTCCAGCCCAAAAGCTCTGATAATATAACTACGTGTAATGCTAAATCACATAATTATTGCTCCATAAAAGCCATCAACACACCTTCGTAGGTGAGCAGAGCAGAGGCGCCGCTGCGGGCACAACGTATGATCATTCCCTTCCCGGGACCCTCTGGTTTAAGTTGGTACAGTCAGGAATGCGTGTTGCGGGTCCAATCAAGGAAGCAGCCCGAGACCGCTTTACGCTCACAGGAACCGTACAAGGAACCAACCAACAAATGCGACCATGTTTTCCCGTATGCCTTTCCAGCGCGTTGGTACACGTTCCGGGAACGAACTCGACGGCCGCAAGTGCGTGCGCGCGCGCGCATTCTTCTTCCACGGCGACACGGCGATCCTGCATCGTCTAGCCACCAAACGCCGCCGCATCGAGAACAAAACGAGACTCCCAAATGGTTGCAAAAACATAGGAAATCCTCCCCGTGCCGTGCTAAAGGCATGTGTAGAGTACTGAGTTTACTGCCCTTCTTTGGCACGTTGACAAAACCACCCAAGCAAATGCCTTCTGCATGCCCATATGCACACCGCATAATCACAAGGAATGTGTTTGGTTGCTCTCATTAGGCCTAGCCAAATCCGGACGGGATGTTTTTGGTTTGTTCTGTTACCTGGATCGCATCTAAATCTTGACCCGCACGAAACTTAAAGCAGTGCTTAGCCAGCCCCGCTAGGAACGACCGAATCGGCCGTTTCCAGCGAGATAGGCTAGAGTGGTGCAGGGGAGGGGAACACCACGCCGCGCAGCTGCGGACAGGGAGATGACAGGAGCGATAGCGCATCTTCGGAAAAGCGGCGGGACAAATTCGAGTCATCGCCCGCCGATTCGGTCGCCCTATATATCCAGGGTGACCGCCGCGGCAAAACTCACGCCACCATTTTCCTCCTCTCGAGCATTCTCTCCGACGCGGATCCAGTTTGACGACGAGGTAAGCGGCGCAACTACTCCGGCGACAGGTTGATTGGGGCGGCGGATCGACTCCTCCTCCTCCTCTTCGATGTGCCAGGCACCTCCTCCGCGGCTCTTTCAATGGCGTGTGTAAGTTCAGTTACCACCTCCTCTCTACTAGTTCTAGTTAGATTTGTCGATGTGGTAGGGTTAGATCTTCTGGTATGTTTGACTGTGATGTTGTAGCAGCTACTTGTGATGGATTTGGAGCATGCTTAGATGGTGGTAGGTAGCTAGTGGTCAAGGATGGATTGATATCCTTAGATGTGTGGTATGCTACTGTGCAAGTGTTTAATTATATGTATTGATGATTATTGCTCTGTTATGTTGTGTTGAACTGTGGTGTGCTTTGATGAATTTGGTAGTGGTGTCTTCAACGAGATTGTCCATGTGTGCATGTGTTACTGCTAGTTCGATCTGTCCATGTTTTACTGCTAGTTCGATCTGTCCATGTTGTACTGCTAGTTCATCTGTCCATGTAGTGTGTTGTGCTGTAGATGACGCTTACGTTTGTAGAACATGAGCACGAAAGAGTTTAGTTAGGCCCTCATGATGTCCGAGAGCCAGTTCCCGTCGTCGTACGTCGAGGAACCCCAGCCTCCTACGGAGCAGATGCCTCCCGATTCAGAAGTTTTCGAGGTGCCGCCTATGGTTCCTCCATTTATGTTGGCTTAGCCCAATGTTATTGCTCATGCTACTGCTCAAAAGGCAGCCACAAAGGCGAAGAAGGATTGCAGGGGGAACAACATGAAATGACAGCCGCTCCTCTTCATTTTCGTGCTTAACCAGATGTGTGAGATTATAACTAGTGGAGTGAGGATTGACAAGGGCTTCAAGGAGGTGTACTCGAACCTTGTTTCAAAGCAGGTGTTGGACTTCTGATGATAGGAGGTCACCTCGACCCAGGTGTACAACCACCCGAGGAAGTGGAGAGCGAGCGCGTCCAGACTCAGAGACCTCAATGGTGCTTCATGGGATGAGGACACCTGCTTGATCCTTCTGGGGGTAGAGCAGTACCAAGGCCACATCGCGGTTAGCTCACGAACCATGCCATTCTAACAAACCAGCAGTTAAGCCTATGAACCATTGCCATACTAACTAACCTCTCTGCCATGTTTCCTTTTAGGCTCACCCCAAGGATGCAGGGTTCCCCAACACACCTATCCAGAACTACCATCAGATGCAACAAATCTTCTCCTTCGGGCTGGCAACCGGCAAGCATGCCATGGGCTCTGATCAGCCGTTGGGTTCGCCAATGCCCGAGTATCTAGACACCCAGGAGTCAGACACCATCAACATTGATGCTCCTAAGAAGAATGGTGAGCATGTTCCTGTACTTGATAGGAAGAGAAAGCGGGCAAACTTCATGGAGGAGGAGCTAGGCGTCTTCAGCAGCATGACCGAGGCAGTGAAGGAGGTGGCAACCGCCATCAGGGAGAGAAAGAGTGTGGACGTCCACCCTAAGCTCTATTGCATCGTCATGGAGTAGACTCGCTTCAGCCCAAAGGCTCTCATGGTGTCTCTCAGCCAGTTGCTAAACAACAAAACCCAGGGTGTTGGGTTTGTTGCCATGGAAGCCTCCCACAAGGTGCTCTGGCTGATGACATGGCTAGGCAAGCACTACTAGTAGTGCTGCTTTCTGCTGATGGCAGCGGCGTCCATGGTCCTCGACGGCGATGACGACGATGACGACGCATATTTTGTGTAGTTAGAGCTTGAAAACAATCTTATGGTCTGTATATTTTGATGATGTGGTATATACTAACCCCGCACGATGGTCCTCGCGGTGATCACGGACTTGCAGTGGTAGGATTACACCTTTTTTTTGGATGTGATGGTAGGATGACACCAAAGTAATGGTAGGTTGAACTTGCTATTATCATGCATACTTAGTAATGCTCTTCTGCTCCATTGCTTGCTCCTATAGTTCTTCATTGCTTGATGTTTGTGTGTCCCATTTTTTGTTGCTTCAATTTGCTCATTTGCACTGCTAGGGCAAGTGATATGCGGTATTCGAAGGTAGGGTTCTAGGGGTTTACAGTACATGAGAAGCTTGCAACAAACAAGTTTCAAGGTACGACGACAGCAGCCACAGAGAGTTTAAGACTAGACAGGCAGCATAAGATGCTTAAGTGCAAGGTGGATCGTCCGTTAAGGCTGAAGAATTTCATCATCTTCGTCCAGTATATCGTCATAGCAGTGTTGTGGTGTTGGTGTGCTCAGTGTGATCATGTGTAAGGTGTACTAGTATTGGTAAGCTCATCAAGTAGGGTATAAGGTGCGCACAACTCTATGCTCGCATGTAACCAAACAATATGCACTCATCTTACCACATGCAATGCGAGCAACCAAACATAATGTGCAGATGCGTCGCTACGATGCATGAAAATGATAGACAGACAACCAATCAACATGTAAATGTTGGTTTTTTGTCTATATATGCTCAATCAAGTTTAACTAGAACAAGTATGCAATTGGCAAAAAACGATGCGAGCAACCAAACACACGTAGGGTATTCCACTACAGCACAAAAAGATCAGAACATGGTGGTGTCGCCTTCCCTTCTTCCCCCGGCATGGGTGGACGCCGAGGCAGATCTCCCACCATGAGCCCCGTGCTGCGCTGTGCTGTGCTGCGCTGTGCGACGGCACTCGGGGAGAGATAGGGACAGAGCGCGCACGTTATGTTCCGTTTGTACCATGGCCCTCGCCATTTCCCCTGCCTGGCCGTGGGACAAGCCGGGCCACGCACCCCGGCCGCGGCTCACCGGCCGGCAAATCGCTTTTGAACCAACCCGAAAGCAAAGCTAGACACACTAATTAATATACTAGGGCGCACTAAACAAATCCACGACATCGGTCTCGCCATAACGCACTCCCTCGCCCCCTCTCTCTCTCTCTCTCTGCTCGCCACCAGTGAGGTGGTAGTTGGTGGCTGGCTGGGCTCTCCTCTCCAATAGGCAAAAGCAGGGAGACGGGTAGCTCCGCGGGAGCCAGGAGGAGGGAGGGCCTGCTGTGCTGTGTCCACGGCGATGGCGGCTTCTCCTCTCCTCTTCTCGCTCTGCACCGCGCTGGCCGTGGCGGCGGCGGCGGCGGCGGCGGCCACGGACACGCTGAAGCAGGGTGACTCGCTGACGATGCCGGCGACGCTGGTGTCCTCGCCGTCGGGGGTGTTCGAGCTGGGCTTCCACGCGCCGGACCCCGCCCGCCCGGCCCGCCTCTACCTCTGCGTCTGGTACCGCGACACCCAGCCCAGGACCGTCGCCTGGGTGGCCAACCGCGTGAACGCGGCCGCGGCGGCCGCACCCTCGCTCACGCTCACGGCCGCCGGCGAGCTCCGCGTGCTCGACGGCGCCGCCAAGGACGGCGCGCCCATGCTCTGGTCCTCCAACACCACCACGCGGGCCGCGCCGCGGGGCGGCTACGAGGCCGTCATCCTCGACTCCGGCTCCCTCCAGGTGCGCGACGTCGACGCCACCGTCATCTGGGACAGCTTCTGGCACCCGTCCGACACCATGCTCTCCGGGATGCGCATCAGCGTCAACGCCGAGGTCAGGGCGCAGGTCAGGGGCCCGCCCGAGCGGATGCTCTTCACCTCCTGGGCCAGCGAGACGGATCCCTCGCCGGGGCGGTTCGCGCTAGGGCTCGACCCGGCGAACCCCAGCCAAGCCTTCATCTGGAGAGATGGCAATGTTCCATTCTGGAGGTCAGCTTCTCCATGCCCTCCTCCCTACCATCTTTTCTTTGAATAAAGTATAGTTTGCTCCAATATTTTTTTTTGCCAAATTTTAAATAATTATTCTGTAGGAATGTTGTAGAGACTAGTACCATATTTTATTGGGGCATTAATGTGCTTACCAATCAGGTGTCATCGACATGTTACTAGTACCTAGTTGTTCCAAAAAAAGATGTTACTCCCTAGTACAGTAGTTAAGCTACTGGTTGTTCTGTAGTAATTCTGTACTCCCTAGGAAATATGGAATCTGTCATCTGGTATGTTTTTTCTATATTTTCTTTTAGGAGGTTGTTATTGTTCATTCCTGATTTGTGTTTTGTTTTAGTTGTTCCAGTCGGCACTAGGCAGCATCAGCTGTCGGCTTTGCTAGTCTGAATTGCAAATTGCGAGCATCTTCTTTTCGTGTGCGGTGTGCCACACAAACATCATTCACACTTCATTGTAGGATGGCGGATCAAAAGGTTCAGATTCAAAAGTGGGAAACTGACTAGCCAGGTGGGGCTGTGTGGGGCGGTAGCTCTACTTGCAATCCATCAGTAGGCAAATAGTCAGTCGTGGAGTAGCACTTTTACTTTGATCGATTGGTCTGTTTGCTCGCCATCTCTGATAAGGATGGCCGATGTCATCTGGTAAAGTTATTTGTAAAGCTTCAAATCTTGCCTGCTAGAGGACCGTTCCTCTCCAAACCCTAGGAGAGACGATCTCCAAGCGCACCACGCCGCCACCTCTCCTCCCTTGGTAGGTCGTCGCACGTAGCCTCACTCATCCGCTGGCTCTGCCGACTCCGGGTGCGGGGAGGCCCCACTACCGGATGGATTCTGTGCCCTGGCTTGCTCCGGCGATTGAGCAGCAGGGTGGCGCCCTCGGCCCATTCGGGAGTAACCGTTTTATTTTCCAGGGATGTTTATACTGCTGCTTTGGTTTATAGATCTGAGTGTTTTTTCACAAAAAAAGAAGAAAAGCTTGCGTGCTAGAGTACCGTTTGGAACAAATCTCTGAAAGATAAACTTTATATCTTGTGTGCTTGTATTTATCCAATAGTGTCTGTGTAGAGTTGTTGAAATGTGCTAACTTTCGGTTAATGATTTCAAATGAGGAGTAGTAGAATTCCGTATGTTCCTTAGTTAAGCTTCTGGGTGGTGCATGAAGTCAACATATAGTGCAGGAGTTCCTTAACTATACCTAAGGGAAAATTGCGGTTGCTTGTCAGTAAGATTTCAAATTGAGGGCCCATTGGTGTTCTGATCTGCATTCTTATCAGGTTGTCGCTAGACTGATTTCTGGCTGCAGTCTTTTCTACTTTTCATAACGGAACAGAGTTCACCGTCCAACACCAAACGCACCCCCCAAAGGCAAATAGAAATGAAAAGGCAGTAGTTTCCACAGACGAGAAGTCCCTACCTAGGAAAGCAACTAATCCAAGTTTCACAAACTAAAGATGGTAAACAGTTAAAATTTCGCAAGTATATACTGAGAATGCGACCAAAAATTCCTAGGGACAACGTGAAAAGAGTACATGATATTTTCACTTGCTCACAACCCCCTTGAAACTTTTGAACACTCAGATCCCATTTATGGTGTTAAAGAATAGACTAAATTTTAATCCACTGTGCACATAATTTTCTCTACCTTGTTTTGGATGAGATTTGGCTCCTTTGGTTGGGTTCTCCATGGCCATTTCTTATAGCTTTATATGGGCTGTGTTTGTTTGAGCTTCGGTTTCAGCAGTTTCAGCTGTGGACTTGCTGTGCTGGCAAAACTGTTGTGCTGAGGAAACAGCTGTAGTGAAGGTTAGCTGTTTGGCAACGCAGCTGTGGAAACGACTGTGAGCTGGTGAAAACGCTATGTTTCAGGAGGAGGGGGGCGAACGTAGAGATATGTCATGCCTACGGTGGCATTTACGACATAATTATGACCAAACGCCAAAGATAGAGGGGCTAGGGAAACAGTTTTGGCCCAAAAGTACACCGAGACCAGCTTTAGGCTGTTACACTGAAAATCTCCCGAAACAGTTTTGGGTTGTGGTTCCACAGCTGTTCTAAATAACCTGTTTGTTTCAGCTTCAGCTTTTTTCAATCCTAAAACTGCTCCAAAAGCTGAAACAAACACAGCCATGGTCCCCAACCTTGAAACTAGTAAACATTACAGAATTACTATGAAAATTCAATAGTCACACCTCTCCAAGTCCTCACAGGACTCGAGTCGTAAATAGGAGTGCCCTTTCTCAACATAAACTGCAAAAATTATTGAACGGCTTAGTTCAAGATATTATAACTTGTATTTAATCCTTTACAGGTCGGGCCAATGGACTGGGCTGAATTTTGTAGGCATTCCATATAGGCCACTGTACGTGTATGGGTACAAACAAGGAAATGATCCAATCCTGGGAACATACTTCACTTACACTGCAACAAATACATCTCTGCAGAGGTTTGTTGTTGCGCCAGATGGCAAAGACGTCTGCTACATGGTTAAGAAGTCTACACAGGAGTGGGAAACTGTGTGGGTGCAACCGTCAAATGAGTGTGAGCGTTATGGTGCATGTGGTTCAAATGCGATATGTACGGTGGTGCAAGATGGGAAGGCAAAATGTACCTGCCTGAGAGGTATGTCTTTGACTCTTGGTGCAATTTCTTTACAAAATCAGGTTCCGCTCTTACGAGTTTTCAGTAAAAGAGGAACTGTTTTGTTCCTTACACAATTGGGTGAACTTCCTCCCTTGTTCACCAGCACAACTGACTATAAGTCGCAGTTAGGACCCTAAAATAGGAAGCATGGACGTTGTCACTGCTTATTTTGACATCTCAAGCCCTTTCATACATGTTTACAGAAGTATATGCTTTGCAAACTAATCACCTTTTCCTCTCTTTCCTTTTTTCCTTAAATAGGTTTTAAGCCAAAGTTAGCAGATGAGTGGAATGCAGGAAATCGGAGCCAGGGTTGTGTTAGAAACCCACCTTTGGACTGTCAGGTGAACAAAACTGGAGATGGATTTCTCTCTATCCCGAATGTGAAATGGCCAGATTTTTCATACTGGGTATCTGGTGTGACCGATGAGTATGGGTGCATGAGTACCTGCCAGCAAAACTGCTCATGTGGTGCCTATGTCTACATGACTCAATTGACGGGGTGTCTACATTGGGGTAGTGAACTGATGGATGTTTACCAGTTTCAGGCTGGGGGTTATTCCCTAAACCTCAAGCTTCCTGCTTCTGAGTTAGGTAAGTGATGATGACTATCTAAAGAATAAAGTTTATATATGCAGTTATGCATGCTACAATATTTTCTCACCTTTGACTTACCATGTTTATGTTGGGTTTTATGATGTTCCTTCATTAGCAGGTTCACATATCGCAGTTTGGAAAATAGCCGCAATAGCGTCTGCCGTGGTGCTATTTGTTTTGTTAGCTTGTCTCCTTTTATGGTGGAAGCGTGGCAGAAATATCAAAGGTGAGGTCCCTTGGATTTGGCTCAATGATTATAGTCTAATGAAAGCTCACCCGATTCTTCTGTTGCCCTCCGAAGTTGTCTGCACAAGACTGCATTCTCTTGTGGTGCTAATCAGTATAGTCAAGTGTACCTAACTAGTTCCACGAATTCATTACAGATCATAAATAGGGAAAAAAAATCAGTTTTTACCCCTCAACTCTTGTAATGGTAAAAACTCAGGTCAACCAATAAGTAGGGGAGGTAGAAAAGGGAGACCTGAAACCAATGTGGTAGAAGCTTGAGAACTGTAGTATTTTTTGCCTTGATTAGCAATGTAAACCATATCAAGAATCAATCATGATCTGATCGTGATCAAATCAGCCGATCATAATCTGTACAAATCAGTACAGATTGTTTACTTCTACCTAGATACTAACCAATTCTTAACAGTAGACATGTAGGGGTGTTCACGGTTCATGTGGCACCTTGTTATGCCAAAACCACTGGGCACATTTGGCTGGTCTAAGAGGGTAATTTGTCCAAATTAGCAGGCAAGGGTGACATCTGTAATTTGTTTGGCTTTAGAGTCAAAGATGAAATCTAGAAATTTATATGCGTTGCGGGGTAAAAAGGACTTGTGCCTTGGGAGAAACCATACTGCCAAGCTGTTGTGAACACTGCCAAAATGGATCTAGCTGTGAACTGTTAGCTGTAGTAATTAGTCTCAGTTTCTAATATAAATGGTCTCTTGGAGGCAAGTATAGTGCTAACTGGTATTCTGGGGCAGATGCAGTGCACAAAAGTTGGAGGAGGTCAAGACGTTCATCTACCAGATCTCAGCAAAGTGCTGGCATGCTGGATTTCTCACATTCGATTCCTTTCGACGATGAAACGGAGGATGGAAAAAGTCATGAACTCAAAGTACTCTCCCTGGACCGCATTAAAGCTGCTACTGGTAGTTTCAGTGAATCCAAAAAGCTTGGGGAAGGTGGATTTGGCCCGGTTTATATGGTACGTGTGATATTACCATGAATCATTGTACAGTATTATACTTGTTTTTTTTTGTGGGCCAGTATTACACTGTACTTGGCTTGATGCAAATTAATACCATGAATCACTTCAGGGAACATTACCTGGCGGAGAAGAAGTAGCTGTGAAGAGGCTTTGTAAGAACTCAGGTCAAGGCCATGAGGAGTTCAAGAATGAGGTCATACTGATTGCAAAGTTGCAGCACCGGAATCTTGTCAGACTATTAGCTTGCTGTATACAGGGAGAAGAGAAGATATTGGTTTATGAGTACATGCCTAACAAGAGCCTCGACGCATTTATCTTTAGTACGTAGAATTTCCATTCATCCTCATTCCTCTAGATGAACAAATATACTGATTGGATTATAATTACTGTGGGCGAACAGATCCTGAAAAGCGAGGTCTCCTAGACTGGAGGACAAGGTTTGATATCATCGAAGGTATTGCTCGAGGACTGCTATATCTCCACCGGGACTCAAGGCTACGTATTGTTCATCGTGATCTCAAGGCCAGCAACATTCTACTAGACACAGACATGAACCCCAAAATATCAGATTTCGGAATGGCAAGGATCTTTGGAGGGGATGAAAACCAGTTCAACACGAACCGTGTGGTCGGAACATTGTACGTGCATGTCAGATAGACCCTATGATGACTGGAATATTACTGCTGCATTACGTTAAGTTGGATTTTCTTTTTGCAGCGGCTACATGTCTCCTGAGTATGCCATGGAAGGCATTTTCTCGGTCAAGTCCGATGTCTATAGCTTCGGGGTTCTGATCTTGGAGATCATCACAGGGAAGAGGGCTGTCAGCTTTCATGGCCAGCAGGACTCCCTAAACATCGCGGGATATGTAAGCGCATGCGTATCCCATATGCCACAACCATTTTGATATTTCGTTTATTTGATTGTGGCTTGAGCTCGGAACCATTTTCCAGGCATGGCAACAATGGAACGAAGACAAGGGCGAGGAAATGATCGACCCGTTGATAAAACCGTCGTGCTCGATTCGACAGGTGCTGAGGTGCATCCACGTTGCGTTGCTATGCGTGCAAGATCATGCCCAAGACCGCCCGGACGTGCCCGCGGTCATCCTGATGTTGAGCAGCGACAGCTCCAGCCTTCCCATGCCGAGGGCGCCCACCCTGATGCTCCGTGGCCGTGCTCCTGAGTCGAGCAAATCAAGCGAGAACGAGAGGAGCCACTCCATTGGTACCGTATCAATGACACAGTTGCATGGAAGATAGCAATGGCAGGGACAGTATATACTGAAGATATCATGTCTTTCTTTTTTCCAAATGGTATGTTTCAATGCTGGTGTTTTCTGTAGATTAGGACCTGGGCAGTTTGAGGAAGCCCAATGTGTACGAAAAGAGATATTCGTTTTTGTCATCTGTAAAGTCGGAATGAAGGTCCATTCTCAAGTTTAGTTACGGCTAGCTACGAGCATGACCATGACTGAAAGCGACCCGGATCTCTAACTTGACGGCGATGGCTGTATAATATAAATATATCCCTGTCTAGACATGGATCAAACGTGAACCTCGATATAAACGCGTCCGTTCTTTGTTTAGACTTGAAATTTATTGCCTGCTCACGTTGTCGACCTTGTACAAGCTTTGAATATCTTAGCAGGCGCAACAAAGTCACGATGAACTAATAAAACATCTGATCAGACTCTTCCTTTTCAGGAAAACTTTTAATTTGTGTGTCTTTAATCATGATAGTACAACGAACACCAGAAATAACGAATATTGCATACAGAACCATAGGCCATCTAACGACGATTACAAGCAGTAAAGCGGGCCGAAGACGCGCAGCCATCATCGCTCCTCCTTCACCGGAGCCGGGCAAGCCTTGTTGTAGTAGACAGTCGAAAAATTGTTATGTTAAGACCCATAAGGATCCGTGCACTAGAACAACAACCTTGTTCTAATCAAATACTCTCAAAAACACATATAATCTCTCACGCACAATGATAGTCCAAGAGAGGTGAAGCACAAAAATGAGGTTCGAGATTTTGCTCTCACAACGCTCTAGAAACAGCTCACTTTCAGCATGTGAGCAAGACAACTGTGGCGGGTACTTCACACTGCCCACCACTGCTCACTTTCAGCACGCGGGCACATCTGGGAGAGCACACTTGTGGCGGGTGGATATTTCCGTCCGCCACCACTGGTGTAGCTCTAGTGGCGGGCTCGTTTTGGTACCCGCCACTCATTTGAGTTCATCTATAAGCCTTTTCCTAATAGTGACATGGGGGTGGATAAAAGTGAGAGTGAAACAAGAAACTTACTCTGGTGGTCTAAGGGAAGGAGTATGTTTTTAACCACTAGTGTACTATACAAGAGAAGAGATCAGCATTTTCCACAAATAAATAAATAAATCTGTTTTTTTTTCAACTGGAGCAAATCCCTTTAATTGATTGCTTAACGTAAATACAACAAAGCCAGTAAGGGCAACTCCAACGTTGTCCCCAAAAATGGACATGGTATCGGTGCACGGACTGGTTTGAACCAGTCAGCCAATAGTGATATGGGAACCGGCCATCCAAATGCGCCTGCATCCCTTTCAAAACAAATTTTAATAAACTGGACAAACTACATCAAACACGATCAAAATTCAGTAAAGTTCGGACATAACTTACATAAAATGAATGATATTTTGTTCAACTAACTAAAAACTTAAAAAACCTAGGAGGCTAACTTTTAGCGGATGATGATCTCGTATGCATGGCTGCCATGGCCAGCGGCACTCCCGTCACCGTCCGTTCTGTCGTCATCAGAGTTGGAGTAGTCTTTCCAGCGGCGGAAGGGCGTTGGGGAGCGTGAGCCTTGCCCGACCACCTGGCGCTCGTGGAGGACCTGCCACGCTTCCTCCTGCTGCGTGAGGAGGGCCAGTGCTACCAATGCTGACCCAGGCCGTGGTGCCCTGTTGGCGGCGGCGGTGTCGCTTGGCAACCAGTCCCCATCGATCTTGGCAAGCTCCCAATCGAGGCGTCGACGACGCCGTGCGGTCGTTTTCACGACGGCGATCGACCGTTCAAAGGCCCAAGCTGCCACCAGATCGGGGTCGTCACGGACCCCTGCCGGCTCCTTGTCTGATTTGGCGAATGAAGAGCGGCGCACCATGTTGTGCCGCCTGCATCGCCGCTTTGTCCTCGGTCGACATGATGGCCATGATGACGAGGAGCCGTGACCGCCATTGTGGCCACTAAGGTAGTGGATGATTGATACGTCTCCAACGTATCTATAATTTTTTTTATTGTTAAATGTTATTACATTATCACTTTTGCATGCCTTATATGTCATTTTATATTTTTTTCCGGACTAATCTATTAATTTAGTGCATAGTGCCACTTCCTGTTTTTTTTTGCATGTTTTGTGTTTCGCGGAAAAACCATACCTACATCCAAACACACACGATGAAATTTTACGACGATTTTTTCTGGAAACATAAGAGACCTTATAAGCTTCGGGGGAGGACCAGAAGACTTATGAGGACCCACAAGCTAGGGGATGCGCCCCGGGGGAGGGGTGGGTAGGCGCGCCGACCTGGCTGGTGTCCCCCTTGTAGCTCCGTTTGCCTTAATTCTTGGCCTATAAGTTCTCGCATGATCTACAACTCTCGAAGCGAGACTAGAAACCATTTTATCGTTGTTGCAAGCTCTGTATCTCTGCGATCCCATCTGAAGCCCTTTTCTAGTACTCTGCCAGAGGGAGGAATAATTGACGAGGCCATCTTCATCAACCTTGTCGCCTTCATGATGATGTGTGAGTAGTTCCTTCAGGACCTACATGTCCATATTAATAGTTAGATGATTTTCTCCATCTCTTGACCTTCAATACAATGATCTTCTCCGAGATTAATCCGATGCAATCTTTTGCGATGAGTTTTGTTGGGACCCGATGAATTGTGGGTTTATAATCAGATTATCCATTGAATTTACATGACTTTCTTTTGCCTTCTTTGTTGCGTATTTTTATAGCTTTCTATTTTTCCTGTATCTATCCATCTACTTTGGACAAGTTAGATTAATTTTTCTTCAACACGAGGGGTGCTTTGTGGTAGGTTCAATCTTGCAGTGATTCTGTCCAGTGATAGAAAAGATAAGAGCACATAGGATGCGTTTGGTTGCTCGCATTTGGGCCAACTAGGCCCGCGCGGGACAAAAACCAGCTGTTTGGTTGCCTGGACTGCACCCATGCCCGCTCGCACGGAACTTAAAGCAGTGCTCATTTGGGCCCGCGAGCTACTGCCGAATAAGCAATTTCTTCGCAGCTAGGCTGAGCACGGCCACGCGTGGTGATACGTCTCCAACGTATCTATGATTTTTGATTGTTCCATGCTATTATATTATCATTCTTGGATATTTTACAATCATTTTATAGCAACTTTATATCATTTTTTGGGACTAACATATTGACATAGTGCCATGTGTCAGTTGTTGTTTTTTGTTTGTTTTCTACATCGCAGAAAATCAAGATCAAACGGAGTCCAAATGTAGCGAAACTTCTTGGAGATTTTTTTGGACCAGAAGACATCCAGTGGGCCAGAGAAGCACCTGGGGGGTGCCCCGAGGGGGGCACAACCCACCAGGGCACGCCCAGGTGGGTTGTGCCCACCTCGGTGGCGTCCCGCACCACCTCTTTGCTCTATAAATGCCCAAATATTCCAAAAACCCTAGGGGAGTCGACAAAATTTTGTTCCAGCCGCTGCTAGTTCCGAAACCACTAGATCCAATCTAGAGCCCTTTTCCGGCACTCCGCCGGAGGGGGAAATCATCACTGGTGGCCATCTTCATCATCCCTATGGCCACCATGACGAGGAGGGACTAGTCCACCCTCGGGGCTGAGGGTTTGTACCAGTAGCTATGTGTTTAATCTCTCTCTCTCTCTCTCTCTCTCGTGTTCTTGAGATGCACAATCTTGATGTATCGCAGACTTTGTTAATATAGTCGGATCACATGGTGTTTTCCCCTCTCTATCTTGTTGTGATGAATTGAGTTTTCCCTTTGAGATTTCTTTGGATTAAATTCTTTTATGATTTTGAGAACACTTGATGCATGTCTTGCTATGAATTCCCGTGGTGACAATGGGGTATCATATTGATTCACTTGATTGTGTTTTGGCACTCAACTTGCGGATTCCCGAAGTGACATTGGGGTAATCTATGCATAGGGGTTGATGCACGTTCTTGTCTTTGTTTCTCCGGTAGAAATCTTGGGGCACTCTTTGAGATTCTTTGTGTTGGATTGTGTATCATGAATCTGAAATTGTTTGATGCATATTGTATAATTAACTCACGGATACTCGCGGTGACATTGGAGTATCTAGGTGACATTAGAGTTGGCTGATGTGTATCATATGGTGTTATTTTAGTACGAACTCTTGATAGATCGATCGGAAAGGATAACTTGATGTTAAGTTAGTACGAACTCTTGATAGATAGATCGGAAAGAATAATTTTGAGGTGGTTCCGTACCCTACAAACAATTTCTTCTTATGTTCTCCGCTAGATAGGAACTTTGGAGTGATTCTTCATCGCACGTTGAGGGATGGTTATGTGATCCAATTATATTAACAATGTTGAGAGAATGCACTAGCGAAAGTATGGACCCTAGGCCTCATTTTCAAGCATTGCAATACCGTTTGTGCTACCTTTTGTTACTTGCTACCTTGCTGTTCTTTTATTGTTCCTATTACAAAAATCAATATCTACCACCCATATTACACTTTTATGACCATCTCTTCACCGAACTAGTGCACCTATACAATTTGCCATTGTATTGGGTGTGTTGGGGACACAAGAGACTTTTTATTATTTGGTTGCAGGGTTGTTTGAGAGAGACCATATTCATCCTACACCTCCCACGGATTGATAAACCTTAGGTCATCCATTTGATGGGAAATTGCTATTGTCCTAAAAACTATGCGCTTGGAGGCCCAACACGAGTCTACAAGAATAAAGTTGCGTAGTAGACATCAGGTGGCTCCTCGCTGCATGCTTCGGGAAGCGTGGGAGACGGACGCAACAACTCATAACTCCTCTCTCTCTCTCTCTCTCTCTCTCTCTCTCTCTCTC
>LR738710.1:247343983-247386127 GCA_902687465.1 Secale cereale
CCCACATCCAAGGGTTTTCTCCGAGCATCGCGGAAGGCCCATGGACGACGGTGCCATCCTCCTCGACCACGCGTGTGGGCACGAGCATCGTCGGCATTGGCGGCTCCTCCTCGTCTTCGCACACCATATCCTTCCCGCCGGGGTTTTCTCCCCGGTCGGTGTATGCTCCAGCTCCACCTGCTCAGGTAAGAACCAAATATCCCACTGGCAGCATGCTAGGTTTATGTGCATGGTTCTCATGGTGGGTAGGACCAATGTGTTTGCTACTTTAGGCACTAGTATAAATATAGCATGCTACCGGTGCCCTGTTACTAATCCATGCCATCTTACCTGACAAGGTGATGAAGACGGAGTGGGACATGCCTGGAGGAGGAGCCCATGTCACCACCAGCACCGAGGCCGTCGTGGACTTCATCCCCACGAACTGCTGGCTTAAGAGGGTGAACCTGTTGGGGAACGTAGTATTTTAAAATTTTCCTACGATCACGCAAGATCTATCTACCAGATGCATAGCAACGAGAGGGAAGAGTGTGTCTACGTACCCTCGTAGACCGGGAGCGGAAGCGTCAAGTGACGCGGTTGATGTTGTCGAACTTCTTCGCGATCCAACCGATCAAGCACCGAACGTACGTCACCTCCGCGTTCAGCACACGTTCAGCTTGATGACGTCCCACGAGCTCTTGATCCAGTTGAGCTTCACGGGAGAGTTTCGTCAGCACGACGGTGTGGTGACGGATATGATGTGTTCACCGGCGCAGGGCTTCGCCTAAGCTCCGCGACGGTATGACCGAGGTGTGATTCTGTGGAGGGGGGCACCGCACACGGCTAAAACAATTCAACTTGTGTGTCTTTGGGTGCCCCCTTGCCCCCGTATATAAAGGAGCAAGGGAGGGAGGCCGGCCAACTCCTCCTGGTGCGGCTAGGGAAGGAGTCCTACTAGGAATAGGATTGCAATCCTATTCCTAGTAGGATTCACCAAAAGGAAGAAGGGGGAAAGGAATAGGAGAGGTGGCGCCCCCCCCCCCAATCCTAGTCCAACTAGGAATCCTAGGTGGGGCGCCGGCCAGCCCTATGGGCTGCCTCTCTCTTTCCCTTTAGGCCCACTATGGACCATCCCCTCTCGTAGGGGGTTCCGGTAACCCCCTCCGGCAATCCCGATAAATCCGAAACTTTTCCGGAACACTTCCGGTGTCCGAATATAGCCGTCCAATATATCAATCTTTATGTCTCGGACATTCCGAGACTCCTCGTCATGTCCGTGATCTCATCCGGGACTCCGAACTACCTTCGGTACATCAATACTAAAAAACTCATAATACCGATCGTCATCAAACGTTAAGCGTGCGGACCCTACGGGTTTGAGAACTATGTAGACATGACCGAGACTCATCTCCGGTCAATAACCAATAGCGGAACCTGGATGTTCATATTGGCTCCTACATATTCTACGAAGATCTTTTATCGGTCAGAACCGCATAACAACATACGTTTTTCCTTTTGTCAAACGGTATGTTACTTGCCCGAGATTCGATCGTCGGTATCTTTATACCTAGTTCAATCTCGTTACCGGCAAGTCTCTTTACTTGTTCCGTAACACATCATCTCGTGACTAACTCATTAGTCTTTTGCTTGCAAGGCTTATTGTGATGTGTGTTGCCGAGAGGGCCCAGAGATACCTCTCCGACACTCGGAGTGACAAATCCTAATCTTGATCTATGCCAACACCACGAATACTTTCAGAGACACCTGTAGAGCACCTTTATGATCACCCAGTTACGTTGTGACGTTTGATAGCACACAAGGTGTTCCTACGGTATTCGGGAGTTGCATAATCTCATAGTCATAGGAACATGTATAAGTCATGAAGAAAGCAATAGCAGTTAAACTAAACGATCATAATGATATGCTAACGGATGGGTCTTGTCCATCACATCATTCTCCTAATGATGTGATCCCATTGATCAAATGACAACTCATGTCTATGGCCAGGAAACATAACCATCTTTGATCAATGAGCTAGTCTAGTAGAGGCATACTAGAGACACTCTGTTTTGTCTATGTATTCACACATGTACTAAGTTTCCGGTTAATACAATTCTAGCATGAATAATAAACATTTATCATGATATAAGGAAATATAAATAACAACTTTATTATTGCCTCTAGGGCATATTTCCTTCAGTCTCCCACTTGCACTAGAGTCAATAATCTAGCTCACATCGCCATGTGATTTAATACCGATAGTTCACATCGTTATGTGAATAACACCTATAGTTCACATCACCATGTGACCAACACCCAAAGGGTTTACTAGAGTCAATAATCTAGTTCACATCGATATGTGATTAATACCCAAGAGTAATAAGGTGTGATCATGTTTTGCTTGTGAGAGAAGTTTTAGTCAATGGGTCTGTCATATACAGATCCCTATGTATTTCGAAAATTTCTATGTCTACAATGCTCTGCATGGAGCTACTCTAGCTAATTGCTCCCACTTTCAATACGCATCCAGATTGATACTTAGAGTCATTTGGATTTAGTGTCAAAGCTTGCATCGGCGTAACCCTTTACGACGAACTCTTTATCACCTCCATAATCGAGAAATATTTCCTTAGTCATCCAATTACTAAGGATAATTTTGACCGCTGTACAGTGATCTACTCCTGGATCACTATTGTACCTCCCTGTCAAACTCTTGGCAAGGTACACAACGTGTTTTGTACACAGCATGGCATACTTTATAGAACCTATGGCTGAGGCATAGGGAATGACTTTCATTCTCTCTATATTTTTCTGCCGTGGTCTGGCTTTGAGTCTTACTCAACTTCACACCTTACAAATCGGGCAAGAACTTCTTCTTTGACTGATCCGTTTTGAACTGCTTGAAAATCTTATCAAGGTATGTACTCATCGAAAGTCTTATCAAGCGTCTTGATCTATCTATATAGATTCTTGATGCTCAATATGTAAGCAGCTTCACTGAGGTCTTTCTTTGAAAAACTCCTTTCAAACACTCCTTTATGCTTTCCAGAAAATTCTACATCATTTCCGATCGACAATATGTCATTCACATATACTTATCAGAAAGGTTGTAGTGCTCCCACTCACTTCTTGTAAATACAGGCTTCTCCAAAAGTCTGTATAAAACCATATGCTTTGATCACCTCATCAAAGCGTATATTCCAACTCCGAGATGCTTGCACCAGTCCATAGATGGATCGCTGGAGCTTGCATAATTTGTTAGCACCTTTTGGATCGACAAAACCTTCTGGTTGTATCATATACAACTCTTCTTTGAGATATCCATTCAGGAATGTAGTTTTGACATCCATTTGCCAGATTTCATAACCATAAAATGCGGCAATTGCTAACATGATTCGGACAGACTTAAGCATCGCTACAGGTGAGAAAGTCTCATCGTAGTCAACTCCTTGAACTTGTCGAAAACCTTTCGCAACAAGTCGAGCTTTGTAAACAGTAATATTACCGTCTGCGTCGGTCTTCCTCTTGAAGATCCATTTATTTTCGATGGCTTGCCGATCATCGGGCAAGTCAACCAAAGTCCACACTTTGTTCTCATACATGGATCCCATCTCAGATTTCATGGCTTCAAGCCATTTTGCGGAATCTGGGCTCATCATCGCTTCCTCATAGTTCGTAGGTTCATCATGGTCTAGTAACATGATTTCCAGAACTGGGTTGCCGTACCACTCTGGTGCGGAACGTACTCTGGTTGATCTACGACGTTCAGTAGAAACTTGATCCGAAGTTTCATGATCATTATCATTAACTTTCTCACTAATTGGTGTAGGAATCACTGGAACAATTTCCTGTGATGTACTACTTTCCAATCCGGGAGAAGGTACAATTACCTCATCAAGTTCTACTTTCCTCCCACTCACTTCTTTCGAGAGAAACTCCTTCTCTAGAAAGGATCCATTTTAGCAACGAATATCTTGCCTTCGGATCTGTGATAGAAGGTGTACCCAACAGTCTCTTTTGGGTATCCTATGAAGATTTACTTCTCCGGTTTGGGTTCGAGCTTATCATGTTGAAACTTTTTCACATAAGCATCGTAGTCCCAAACTTTAAGAAACAACAACTTTGGTTTCTTGCCAAACCACAGTTCTTAAGGCGTTGTCTCAACGGATTCAGATGAGGCCCTTATTTAACGTGAATGCAGCTGTCTCTAATGCATGACCCAAAACGATAGTGGTAAATAGGTAAGAGACATCATAGATCGCACCATATCCAATAAAGTACGGTTACGACGTTCGGACACACCATTATGCTGTGGTGTTCCGGGTGGCGTGAGCTGTGAAACTATTCCACATTGTTTCAAATGAAGACCAAACTCGTAACTTAAATATTCTCCTCCACGATCAGATCGTAGGAACTTTATTTTCTTGTTACGATGATTCTCTACTTCACTCTGAAATTCTTTGAACTTTTTAAATGTTTCAGACTTGTGTTTCATTAAGTAGATATACCCATATCTGCTCAAATCATCAGTGAAGGTCAGAAAATAACGATACCCGCCGCGAGCATCAACACTCATTGGTCCACATACATCAGTATGTATGATTTCCAACAAATCTGTTGCTCGCTCCATAGTTCCGGAGAACGGAGTTTTAGTCATCTTGCCCATGAGGCATGGTTCGCAAGCACCAAGTGATTCATAATCAAGTGATTCCAAAAGTCCATCTTTATGGAGTTTCTTCATGCGTTTTACACCAATATGACCTAAACGGCAGTGCCACAAATAAGTTGCACTATCATTATTAACCTTGCATCTTTTGGCTTCTATATTATGAATATGTGTATCACACGATCGAGATCCAACAAACTATTTTCATTGGGTGTATGACCATAAAAGGTTTTATTCATGTAAACAGAACAACAATTATTCTCTAACTTACATGAATAACCGTATTGCGGTAAACATGATCAAATCACATTCATGCTCAACACAAACACCAAATAACAGTTATTTAGGTTCAACACTAATCCCGAAAGTATAGGGAGTGTGCGATGATGATCATATCAATCTTGGAACTGCTTCCGATACACATCGTCACTTCATCCTTTAACTAGTTTATGTTCATTATGCAACTCCCACTTCGAGTTACTACTCTTTAGCAACTGAACCAATATCAAATACCGAGGGGTTGCTATGAACACTAGTAAAATACACATTAATAATCTGTATATCAAATATACCTTTGTTCACTTTGCCATCCTCCTTATCCGCCAAGTATCTAGGGCAGTTCCACTTTTAGTGACCATTTCCTTTGCAGTATAAGCACTTGTTTCAGGCTTGAGTTTAGCTTTGGGTTTCTTCACGGGAGTGACAACTTGCTTGTCATTCTTCTTGAAGTTCCCCTTCTATCTCTTTGCCCTTTACTTGAAACAAGTGGTCTTGTTAACCATCAACACTTGATGCTTTTTCATGATTTCTACCTTCGCCTACTTCAGTATCGCGAAGAGCTGGGAATTCCTTTCGTCATCCCTTGCATATTATAGTTCATCACGAAGTTCTACTAACTTGGTGATAGTGACTAGGGAACTTTGTCAATTACTATCTTATCTGGAAGATTAACTCCCACTTGATTAAAGTAATTGTAGTACCCAGACAATCTGAGCACATGCTCACTGGTTGAGCTATTCTCCTCCATCTTGTAGGCAAAGTACTGTCAGAGGTCTTATACCTCTTGACACGGGCATGATATGAAATACTAATTTCAACTCTTGGAACATCTTATATGCTCCATGGTGTTCAAAACGTTTTTGAAGTCCCGGTTCTAAGCCGTAAAGCATGGTGCACTTAAACTATCAAGTAGTCATCATATCGAGCTTTTGTCAAAACGTTCATAACGTCTACATCTGCTCCTGCAATAGGTCTGTCACCTAGCGGTGCATCAAGGACATAATTCTTCTGTGCAGCAATGAGGATAATCCTCAGATTACGGAACAATTCCGCATCATTGCTACTAACATCTTTCAATCTTGGTTTTCTCTAGGAACATATGAAAAATAAACGGGGAGCAACATCGCGAGCTATTGATCTACAACATAGATATGCTAATACTACCAGGACTAACTTCATGATAAATTAAAGTTCAATTTAATCATATTACTTAAGAACTCCCACTTAGATAGACATCCCTCTGGTCATCTAAATGATCACGTGATCCAAATCAACTAAACCATGTCCGATCATCACGTGAGATGGAGTAGTTTCAATGGTGAACATCTTATGTTGATCATATCTACTATATGATTCACGCTCGACCTTTCGGTCTCCAGTGTTCCGAGGCCATATCTGTATATGCTAGGCTCATCAAGTTTAACCCGAGTATTCTGCGTGTGCAAAACTGGCTTACACCCGTTGTATTTGAACGTAGAGCTTATCACACCCGATCATCACGTGGTGTCTCGGCACGACGAACTTTCGCAACGGTGCATACTCAGGGAGAACACTTATACCTTGAAATTTAGTAAGGGGTCATCTTATAATGCTACCGTCGTTCTAAGCAAAATAAGAAGCATAATAAGATAAACATCACATGCAATCAAAATATGTGACATGATATGGCCATCATCATCTTGTGCTTTTGATCTCCATCTCCAAAGCACCTGTCATGATCACCCTCGCAAAACATGATCATCTCATACAAAACCGTATAACTCATCATGTCTTGACCATATCACATCACAACATGCCCTGCAAAAACAAGTTAGACGTCCTCTACTTTGTTGTTGCAAGTTTTACGTGGCTGCTACGGGCTTTAGCAAGAACCGTTCTTACCTACGCATACAAAACCACAACGATGTTTCGTCAAGTATGTGCTGTTTTAACCTTCACAAGGACCGGGCGTAGCCACACTTGATTCAGCTAAAGTGAGAGAGATAGACACCCGCCAGTCACCTTTAAGCAACGAGTGCTCGTAACGGTGAAACCAGTCTCGCGTAAGCGTACGCGTAATGTCGGTCCGGGCCGCTTCATCTCACAATACCGCCGAAGCAAAGTATGACATGCTGGTAAGCAGTATGACTAGTATCGTCCACAATCTCATTGTGTTCTACTCGTGCATATCATCTACGCATAGACCTGGCTCATGATGCCACTGTTGGGAACGTAGTATTTTAAAATTTTCCTACGATCACGCAAGATCTATCTACCAGATGCATAGCAACGAGAGGGAAGAGTGTGTCTACGTACCCTCGTAGACCGGGAGCGGAAGCGTCAAGTGACGCGGTTGATGTTGTCGAACTTCTTCGCGATCCAACCGATCAAGCACCGAACGTACGGCACCTCCGCGTTCAACACACGTTCAGCTTGATGACGTCCCACGAGCTCTTGATCCAGTTGAGCTTCACGGGAGAGTTTCGTCAGCACGACGGCGTGGTGACGGATATGATTTGTTCACCGGCGCAGGGCTTCGCCTAAGCTCCGCGACGGTATGACCGAGGTGTGATTCTGTGGAGGGGGGCACCGCACACGACTAAAACAATTCAACTTGTGTGTCTTTGGGTGCCCCCTTGCCCCCGTATATAGAGGAGCAAGGGAGGGAGGCCGGCCAACTCCTCCTGGTGCGGCTAGGGAAGGAGTCCTAGTAGGAATAGGATTGCAATCCTATTCCTAGTAGGATTCACCAAAAGGAAGAAGGGGGAAAGGAATAGGAGAGGTGGCGCCCCCCCCAATCCTAGTCCAACTAGGAATCCTAGGTGGGGCGCCGGTCAGCCCTATGGGCTGCCTCTCTCTTTCCCTTTAGGCCCACTATGGACCATCCCCTCTCGTAGGGGGTTCCGGTAACCCCCTCCGGCAATCTCGATAAATCCGAAACTTTTCCGGAACACTTCCGGTGTCCGAATTGTTGGAAATATGCCCTAGAGGCAATAATAAAAGAGTTATTATTATATTTCCTTGTTCATGATAATCGTTTATTATCCATGCTATAATTGTATTGATTGGAAACTCAAATACATGTGTGGATAAATAGACAGACTTTGTGTCCCTAGTGAGCCTCTACAGGACTAGCTCGTTGATCAAAGATGACCGCGGTTTCCAGGTCATAGACATGAGTTGTCATTTGATAACGGGATCACATCATTAGGAGAATGATGTGATGGACGAGACCCAAACGTTAAACATAGCTTTTGATCGTGTCAGTTATCGCTATAGTTTTCTGCATGTCAAGTATAAGTTCCTATGACCATGAGATCATGTAACTCACTGACACCGTAGGAGTGCTTTGTGTGTGCCAAACGTCGCAACGTAACTGGGTGACTATAAAGGTACTCTACAGGTATCTCCGAGGGTTTCCGTTGAGTTGACATGGATCGAGACTGGGATTTGTCACTCCGTGTGACGGAGAGGTATCTCCGGGCCCACTCGGTAATACGTCATCTCAATGAGCTCAAAGTGACTAAGTAGTTGGTCACGGGATTATGTATTACGGTAACGAGTAAAGAGACTTGCCGGTAACGAGATTGAACTAGGTATAGAGATACCGACGATCGAATCTCGGGCAAGTAACATACCGACGAGACAAAGGGAACTATATACGGGATTGCCTGAATCCTTGACATCGTGGTTCATCCGATGAGATCATCGAGAAACATGTGGGAACCAATATGGGTATCCAGATCCCGCTATTGGTTATTGACCTGGGAGTGTCTCGGTCATGTCTACATGGTTTCCGAACCCGCAGGGTCTACACACTTAAGGTTCGGTGACGCTAGGGTTGTTAGTGAGAAAAGTGTATGGTTACCGAAGGTTGTTCGGAGTCCCGGATGAGATCCCGGACATGAAGAGGGTCTCCGGAATGGTCCGGGGACGAAGATTGATATATAGGATGAAAGGTTTCGGAGTCCGGAAGTGTTCCGGGGAGCATCGGGAAATCGGCGGACGACCGAAAGGGGTTTCGGGGGTTCCGGAAGTAGTTCTGGGCCTAATGGGCCACAAGGGGGGACACCACAGCCCTCAAGGGGCTGTGCGCCCCCCCCCTGGGCCCTCTCCTTGTGCGCCAAGGGAGGTGGACCCCTCTAGGGTGGCCGCACCCCCTTAGCCTTGGGGGGCAAGGCACCTAGGGGGGGAAACCCTAGGGCCTGCCTTGGCCGCCGCCCCCCCCTTTGCCCTGGCCGCCGGCCCCCTAGGGGAAACCCTAGGGCGCCCCTCCCCTCTCCACCCCCTATATATAGTGAGGCAAAGGGAGGGCAGCCAACACAAGTTCGTGCCTCGGTGCTGCCCTCCCTCTCCCATAACATCTTCTCCCGCGGTGCTTAGGCGAAGCCCTGCTGGAGTTCTTCTCCACCATCACCACCACGCCGTCGTGCTGCCGGTTCTCCATCAACCTCTCCTCCACCCCTTGCTGGATCAAGAAGGAGGAGACGTCCCCGAGCCGTACGTGTGAAGAACGCGGAGGCACCGTTGCTTCGGTGCTTGGATCTTCAGCGATCTGAATCGCGGCGAGTACGACTCCATCAACCGCGTTCTTAACGCTTCCGCTTAGCGATCTACAAGGGTATGTGGATCCTACTCTCCCCTCGTAGTTGCATCTACTAGATTGATCTTGGTGAACGTACAGAAAATTTTTTGTTTTCCATGCAACGTTCCCCAACAGTGGCATCATGAGCTAGGATCTTGCGTAGATGCTTTCTCGAGTAGAACACAAAAGGGTTTGTGGCGTTGATGTTTAAATTGCTGCCCTCCTTAGTCTTTCTTGATTCAGCGGTATTATAGGATGAAGCGGCCCGGACCAACTTTACATGTCCACGTACATGAGACCGGTTCCATCGACAGACATGTGACTTTTGTTGCATAAGATGGCTGGCGGGTGTCTGTCTCTCCTATCTTAGTTGAATCGGAATAGAACAAGGCGGTCCTTGTAGAAGGTTAAATAGCAACTTGAATATCACCGTTGTGGTTTTGCGTAGGTAAGAAGCGTTCTTGCTAGATACCCATAGCAGCCACGTAAAACATGCAACAACAAATTAGAGGACGTCTAACTTGTTTTTGCAGGGTATGCATGTGATATGATATGGCCAATGACATGATGAGATATATTTGATGTATGAGATGATCATGTTGTAATAGTTAATATCGACTTGCATGTCGATGCATACGGCAACCGGCAGGAGCCATAGGGTTGTCTTTATTTTTGTATGACCTGCGTGTCAATCATTAAGCGCTTTGTAATGCTTTACTTTATCGCTAAACAGTAGCAATAGTAGTAAGAGCATGGTGGGCGCCGACAACCCCGATGGCGACACGATGATGGAGATCATGATGATGGAGATCATGGTGTGGCGCCGGTGACGATGGAGATCATGCCGGTGCTTTGGAGATGGAGATCAAAAGCACGAGTTGATGGCCATATCATGTCACTTATGATTTGCATGTGATGTTAATCCTTTTATGCATCTTATTTTGCTTAGGACGACGGTAGCATTATAAGATGATCCTTCACTAAAATTTCAAGATAAAAATGTGTTCCCCCCGAGTGTGCACCGTTGCGAAGGTTCGTCGTTTCGAAGCACCACGTGATGATCGGGTGTGATAGACTCTACGTTCGCATACAACGGGTGCAAGCCAGTTTTGCACATGCAGAACACTCGGGTTAGACTTGACGAGCCTAGCATGTACAGACATGGCCTCGGAACACGGAGGACCGAAAGGTCGAGCATGAGTCATATAGTAGATATGATCAACATGTTGATGTTCACCATTGACACCACCTCATCTCACGTGATGATCGGACTTGGGTTGGTGAATTTGGATCATGTCACGCTCGAATGACCGGAGGGATGTCAATTTGAGTGGGAGTTATAAATAATTTGATTAGGTAATAACTCACTTATCATGAACAATAGTCTAAAATGTCTTTGCAAAATTTTTGGTTGTAGATGGCTCGCGCAGTAGCTCCCCTGAATTTTAATGCGTTCCTAGAGAAAGCTAAACTGAAAGATGACGGGAGCAACTTTTGTGGACTGGCTCCGCAATCTGAGGATCATCCTCACAGCTGCCCAAAAGGTTTATGTCCTAAATGCACCGCTAGGTGACCCCCCCGCTCCTACAGCCCCTGCAGACGTTTTGAACGTCTGGCAGACACGTTTGGATGACTATTCGATAGTACAGTGTGCCATGTTGTACGGCTTGGAAGGAGGACTTCAAAGGCGTTTTGAACGTCATGGTGCATATGAGATGTACCAGGAGTTGAAGTTCATCTTTGAGAAGAATGCTAAGATCGAGAGGTATGAGACCACCGATAAATTCTTCGCTTGCAAGATGGAGGAGAATTCGTCTGTCAGTGAGCACTTACTGAAGATGTCTGGGTACTATACCCGCATAGCTGATCTGGGACTTGTGTTCCCGGATGAGGCTATCATTGACAGAATTCTCCAGTCACTCCCTCCAAGCTACAAGAGCTTCGTGCAGCAGTATAACATGCAAGGGATGAACAAGACCATCGCCGAGCTGTTTTCGATGCTGAAAGTCGCTGAGGCAGACATCCAGAAGGAGTATCAAGTGTTGATGGTCAATAAAACCACTAGTTTCAAGAAGAATGGCAAGGGCAAGAAGGGTAACTCTAAGAAGGGTGGCAAAGCAGTTGCTAATCCAGTGAAGAAACCCAAGGCTGGGCCCAAGCCAGAAACTGAGTGTTTCTATTGCAAGGGGAACGGCCACTGGAAGCGGAACTGCCCCAAGTATCTGGCAGACAAGAAGGGGGCCAACAACAACAAAGGTATATGTGATATACATGTTATTGATGTGTACCTTACCAACTCTCGTTGTAGTGCCTGGGTATTTGATACCGGTTCGGTTGCTCACATTTGCAACTCTAAACAGGAACTGCGGAATAAACGGAGGCTGGCGAAGGACGAAGTGACGATGCGCGTGGGAAATGGTTCCAAGGTTGATGTGATCGCCGTCAGCACGCTCGCTCTTCGATTACCATCGGGATTAGTTATGAACCTGAATAATTGTTATTTAGTGCCTGCGTTAAGCATGAACATTATATCTGGATCTTGTTTATTGCGAGACGGTTACTCATTTAAGTCAGAGAATAATGGTTGTTCTATTTATATGAGTAATATCTTTTATGGTCATGCACCCGAAGTTAGGGGTTTATTCTTATTGAATCTCGATAGTGATGATACACATGTTCATAACATTGATGCCAAAAGATGTAGAGTAGATAATGATAATACCACTTTCTTGTGGCACTGCCATCTCGGTCATATCGGCGTGAAACGCATGAGGAAGCTCCATGCTGATGGACTTTTGGAGTCTCTTGATTTTGAATCACTTGACACGTGCGAGCCGTGCCTCATGGGCAAGATGACAAGGACCCCGTTTTCAGGGACAATGGAACGGGCAAGTGACTTATTGGAAATCATACATACTGATGTGTGCGGTCCGATGAGTGTAACGGCGCGCGGTGGATATCGTTATTTTCTCACCTTCACTGACGACTTAAGTAGATATGGGTATATTTACTTGATGAAGCATAAGTCTGAAACTTTTGAAAAGTTCAAGCAATTTCAGAGTGAAGTTGAAAATCATCGTAACAAGAAGATCAAGTTCCTACGATCTGATCGAGGGGGAGAATATCTGAGTTATGAGTTTGGTGATCACTTAAGAAAATGTGGAATTGTTTCACAGTTGACGCCACCTGGAACACCACAGCATAATGGTGTGTCCGAACGTCGTAATCGAACCCTATTAGATATGGTACGTTCTATGATGTCTCTTGCCGATTTGCCACTATCGTTTTGGGGATATGCGTTAGAGACAGCTGCATTCACTTTAAATAGGGCTCCATCTAAGTCCGTTGAGACAACACCGTATGAACTATGGTTTGGTAAGAAACCGAAGTTGTCTTTTCTCAAGATTTGGGGTTGCGATGCTTATGTCAAAAGGCTTCAGCCAGAAAAGCTCGAACCCAAAGCGGACAAATGTGTCTTCATAGGATACCCAAAAGAAACAGTTGGGTACACCTTCTATCTCAGATCCGAGGGCAAAGTGTTTGTCGCTAAGAACGGGTCCTTTCTCGAGAAAGAGTTTCTCTCGAAAGAATTGAGTGGGAGGAAGGTAGAACTTGATGAGGTTATAGAACCTCTGCTTCAACCAGAGAGTAGCACAGCACAAAAAGATGTTTTTGTGGAGCCTGCAGAGGTTGAAGAGGAAGCAAATGATGATGATCAAGAAGCTTCTGATCAAGTTACTACCGAACCTCGTAGGTCGACAAGGGTACGCACTGCACCTGAGTGGTACGGTAACCCTGTCTTGGAGGTCATGTTGTTAGACAACGGTGAACCTACGAGCTATGGAGAAGCGATGGTGGGCCCGGATTCCGACAAATGGTTAGAGGCCATGAAATCCGAGATGGGATCCATGTATGAAAACAAAGTATGGACTTTGGAAGTATTACCTGAAGGGCGGAAGGCCATTCAGAATAAATGGATTTTTAAGAGGAAGACGGACGCTGACGGTAATGTCACCGTGTATAAAGCTCGACTTGTGGCAAAGGGTTTTTTCACAAGTTCAAGGGATTGACTACGATGAGACTTTCTCACCCGTAGCGATGCTTAAATCCGTCCGAATCATGTTAGCAATAGCTGCATATTTCGATTATGAAATTTGGCAGATGGATGTCAAAACAGCGTTCCTTAACGGTTTTCTTAAGGAAGAGTTGTATATGATGCAACCGGAGGGTTTTGTCGATCCAGAGAATGCTGACAAAGTATGCAAGCTCCAGCGTTCCATTTATGGGCTGGTGCAAGCATCTCGGAGTTGGAATCTTCGCTTTGATGAGGTGATCAAAGCGTTTGGGTTTGTACAAGTTTACAATGAAGCTTGTATTTACAAGAAAGTGAGTGGGAGCTCTATAGCGTTTCTAATATTATATGTGGATGACATATTGCTGATTGGAAACAATATAGAATTTTTGGATAGCGTGAAGGGGTATTTGAACAAGAGTTTTTCGATGAAAGATCTCGGTGAAGCTGCTTTCATATTGGGCATCAAGATCTATAGAGATAGATCAAGACGCTTGATAGGACTTTCACAAAGCACATACCTTGATAAAGTTTTGAAGAAGTTCAAAATGGATCAATCCAAGAAGGGGTTCTTGCCGGTGTTGCAAGGTACGAAGTTGAGTAAGACTCAATGCCCAGTGACTGCGGATGACAGAGAAAAGATGAGTGTCGTCCCCTATGCTTCAGCCATAGGCTCTATCATGTATGCAATGCTGTGCACAAGACCAGATGTCAGCCTTGCCATAAGTATGGCCGGAAGGTTTCAAAGTAATCCTGGTATGGATCACTGGACAGCGGTCAAGAATATCCTAAAGTACCTGAAAAGGACTAAGGATATGTTTCTCGTTTATGGAGGTGATCAAGAGCTCGTCGTAAAGGGTTACGTCGATGCAAGCTTTGACACTGATCCGGATGACTCTAAGTCTCAAACCGGATACGTATATATTCTCAACGGGGGAGCGGTAAGCTGGTGCAGTTCCAAGCAAAGCGTGGTAGCTGATTCTACATGTGAAGCGGAGTATATAGCTGCCTCGGAGGCGGCAAAGGAAGGTGTCTGGATGAAGGAGTTCATGACAGATCTTGGAGTTGTGCCTAGTGCACTGAACCCAATGACTCTGTTCTGTGACAACACTGGTGCCATTGCTCTAGCCAAGGAACCAAGGTTTCACAAGAGGATCAGACACATAAAGCGACGCTTCAATTCCATCCGCGATTCGGTCAAGGAGGAGGACATAAACATTTGCAAAGTACACACGGATTTGAATGTTGCAGATCCGTTGACTAAGCCTCTTCCACGGGCTAAGCACGATCAACACCAAGACTCTATGGGTGTTAGATTCATTACCTTGTAATGCTAGATTATTGACTCTAGTGCAAGTGGGAGACTGTTGGAAATATGCCCTAGAGGCAATAATAAAAGAGTTATTATTATATTTCCTTGTTCATGATAATCGTTTATTATCCATGCTATAATTGTATTGATTGGAAACTCAAATACATGTGTGGATAAATAGACAGACTTTGTGTCCCTAGTGAGCCTCTACAGGACTAGCTCGTTGATCAAAGATGACCGCGGTTTCCAGGTCATAGACATGAGTTGTCATTTGATAACGGGATCACATCATTAGGAGAATGATGTGATGGACGAGACCCAAACGTTAAACATAGCTTTTGATCGTGTCAGTTATCGCTATAGTTTTCTGCATGTCAAGTATAAGTTCCTATGACCATGAGGTCATGTAACTCACTGACACCGTAGGAGTGCTTTGTGTGTGCCAAACGTCGCAACGTAACTGGGTGACTATAAAGGTACTCTACAGGTATCTCCGAGGGTGTCTGTTGAGTTGACATGGATCGAGACTGGGATTTGTCACTCCGTGTGACGGAGAGGTATCTCCGGGCCCACTCGGTAATACGTCATCTCAATGAGCTCAAAGTGACTAAGTAGTTGGTCACGGGATTATGTATTACGGTAACGAGTAAAGAGACTTGCCGGTAACGAGATTGAACTAGGTATAGAGATACCGACGATCGAATCTCGGGCAAGTAACATACCGACGAGACAAAGGGAACTGTATACGGGATTGCCTGAATCCTTGACATCGTGGTTCATCCGATGAGATCATCGAGAAACATGTGGGAACCAATATGGGTATCCAGATCCCGCTATTGGTTATTGACCTGGGAGTGTCTCGGTCATGTCTACATGGTTTCCGAACCCGCAGGGTCTACACACTTAAGGTTCGGTGACGCTAGGGTTGTTAGTGAGAATAGTGCATGGTTACCGAAGGTTGTTCGGAGCCCCGGATGAGATCCCGGACATGACGAGGGTCTCCGGAATGGTCCGGAGACGAAGATTGATATATAGGATGATAGGTTTCGGAGTCCGGAAGTGTTCCGGGGAGCATCGGGAAATCGGCGGAGTACCGGAAAGGGTTTCGGGGGTCCCGGAAGTGTTTCTGGGCCTAATGGGCCACAAGGGGGGACACAACAGCCTTCATAGGGCTGTGCGCCCCCCCTGGGCCCTCTCCTTGTGCGCCAAGGGAGGTGGACCCCCCTAGGGTGGCCGCACCCCCTTAGCCTTGGGGGGCAAGGCACCTGGGGGGGAAACCCTAACCCCAGGGGGCGCCGCCCCCTTCCCCCTTGCCCTGGCCGCCGCCCCTAGGGGAAACCCTAGGGCGCCCCTCCCCTCTCCGCCCCCCTATATATAGTGAGGCAAAGGGAGGGCAGCCAACACAAGTTCGTGCCTCGGTGCTGCCCTCCCTCTCCCATAACATCTTCTCCCGCGGTGCTTAGGCGAAGCCCTGCTGGAGTTCTTCTCCACCATCACCACCACGCCGTCGTGCTGCCGGTTCTCCATCAACCTCTCCTCCACCCCTTGCTGGATCAAGAAGGAGGAGACGTCCCCGAGCCGTACGTGTGAAGAACGCGGAGGCACCGTTGCTTCGGTGCTTGGATCTTCAGCGATCTGAATCGCGGCGAGTACGACTCCATCAACCGCGTTCTTAACGCTTCCGCTTAGCGATCTACAAGGGTATGTGGATCCTACTCTCCCCTCGTAGTTGCATCTACTAGATTGATCTTGGTGAACGTAGAGAAAAATTTTTGTTTTCCATGCAACGTTCCCCAACACGAATATAGCCGTCCAATATATCAATCTTTATGTCTCGGACATTCCAAGACTCCTCGTCATGTCCGTGATCTCATCCGGGACTCCGAACTACCTTCAGTACATCAATACTCAAAAACTCATAATACCGATCGTCATCAAACGTTAAGCGTGCGGACCCTACGGGTTCGAGAACTATGTAGACATGACCGAGACTCATCTCCGGTCAATAACCAATAGCGGAACCTGGATGTTCATATTGGCTCCTACATATTCTACGAAGATCTTTTATCGGTCAGAACCGCATAACAACATACGTTGTTCCTTTTGTCAAACGGTATGTTACTTGCCCGAGATTCGATCGTCGGTATCTTTATACCTAGTTCAATCTCGTTACCGGCAAGTCTCTTTACTCGTTCCGTAACACATCATCTCGTGACTAACTCATTAGTCTTTTGCTTGCAAGGCTTATTGTGATGTGTGTTACCGAGAGGGCCCAGAGATACCTCTCCGACACTCGGAGTGACAAATCCTAATCTTGATCTATGCCAACACCACGAATACTTTCGGAGACACCTGTAGAGCACCTTTATGATCACCCAGTTACGTTGTGACGTTTGATAGCACACAAGGTGTTCCTACGGTATTCGGGAGTTGCATAATCTCATAGTCATAGGAACATGTATAAGTCATGAAGAAAGCAATAGCAGTTAAACTAAACGATCATAATGCTATGCTAACGGATGGGTCTTGTCCATCACATCATTCTCCTAATGATGTGATCCCGTTGATCAAATGACAACTCATGTCTATGGCCAGGAAACATAACCATCTTTGATCAATGAGCTAGTCTAGTAGAGGCATACTAGGGACACTCTGTTTTGTCTATGTATTCACACATGTACTAAGTTTCCGGTTAATACAATTCTAGCATGAATAATAAACATTTATCATGATATAAGGAAATATAAATAACAACTTTATTATTGCCTCTAGGGCATATTTCCTTCAGAACCTACCTAGCAGGGTCGCCTTCATGAGCCAGCCACGTTCAAGGGGACGAGCTCCTAGAACTGGCCACGAGGAGGGGTCCCGAGAGCCGCTTCAGTTTTACGTGCAGATCGGGGACGAGGAGGATCTGGCCTTGCTCATCATCCCTCCCAAGTTCAGGAGGGTGATAGAGCAGTGGCTCATCGTCAAGACCAAGTGCGTCGTCAGGCTGTCTGCAAACAAGTGGTGCAAACTCTGGGTGCATGTTTAGAGCTTCCAGGGGCATATGGTGCTTGGTCGGGGCTGGTAGTACTTTCGCCGCTGCCACATGAACATCCCCGGGGATCTCGTCGTGCTGCGCATCTCCGGCCTAGGCCTCAAGGTCCAAATCTACAACCACAACAGCTCTATCGAGTGCAGGGTGCGCTTCAGCAGGCACAACTGCATCAGTGACCTTGAATCCGCCCTCTGAACTAGTTATTATGAACTCGTAGTTAGTTTGTTGCGGTCATGAGAGAAATTGGCATGAGCCTGTTTATATTTTGTCCAGGGATAAGCACCCTGTGGTGGAGCAGGGGCATGTGATGCCCCTGCTATCTTTAAACTTATGTATGTTTAGCAGATCTGCTGTTTAGTTGTTGTTTATCTGATGTTTAGTTGCTTGTTTATCTGTTGTTAGCTTGTTTACCTACTAGTTTATATGCTATTAGTTCTCTACCCGTTGTTGTGCCTAATGTGGTGGTAAGGCCACCACATTTGAATGTGGTGAGCAGAACATAAACATGTATGCATCCAAACAACCATGGTTTGCATTTGCTCATCCTTAAGCACAAATGCAGGCAACCAAACAGCCAATCCTAAAGTGGTCATTTGTAACATCCCAATTTTATTAAATTTTGATGTTAATAGATTCATCAATGCATATCATATTTTATTGCATTTTGGAGTTTTTGAAATATTCAAATAATTTTCCACTCGAGAAAAACAAATGAGAGGGGATAAGATGACTTCCTCAAATTATAAAAAAGTTGGAAATTTCATTTGAATATCATTTGGAGTTTATAGAGTTTATTTAGTATTTATTTTATTTGCCAAAAGTGCATTAATTGCATTAGGAAAATATTTTCAAAATGTTATGTGCTTCAATTAATGTTCACTGTGCTTTAGATATTTAGAAATGATTTTAGAAATTATTGTGATATTTTTATTAATTCTTTTGAATTTATTTTAGGCCACTTTAGTTTCCTGTTAAAGAAAACACGCACTCGCTCACCGCAGCTTGGACCGAAATTGCGCCAAGGAGCGCACCAACCGGCCCAGCTGGCCATTTGGCCCACGGCCGACCTCCCGCGCCTGAGACCCTCCGCGCCGGTCGACCGCCCGCACCCCGTCTCACTCGCCTCTCGCTTCCGCCACTGCCAGGTGGGGCCCGCTCCCCAGGTCGTCCCTAACCTCCCGCAGACCACGGGATGACGACGCCGCGCGCACTCCCGCAACCGCCGGCCGCCTCGCGCTCAGGATAACCCTTATTTTGCAGCTCTCTCGCTCTTCGCCTTCGCCTATATAAACCCCGGGACCCCCTCTTCCATCCTCGCCGTCCCACTTCATCCCACGCCGCTTGCACAACTCGCCACGACGCTTTGCATCTCGCCGCCGATTCTGTCGTTCGTAAGCCGCCCGACCCGTTTTTCTTCGTCAGTAAACACGCCGCGTCGACGCACATCTCACTGACACGGTTTTGGACCGTAGGTATCGCCGGAGACGTCGCCCTGATGATCCCGAGCCCCGAGCACCGAAGGCCGCCCTCTTCGCCCTGCCTCGTCTAGTACCGGGGACGACCGCCACCACCACCGTACGGACCGCCTCGTTGAGCGGCACGTGTCCGCCCGCTTCTTTGTAGTCGAGGACCGCCGTAGCTGCCGCCCCTCCGTCACCGCGGCCGCGCCGCCGTCGTCGCTTGTTGACGTTGACCCGCTATAAGACCGGCCGCCCTCGCCTGTCCGATCTAAGATGTGCAGTGTAGATTATATTAGTTTGTTTTTTTGCGGAGAGGTACGCGGTTAACCACGGTAACCGTGCGGTTTTTATTTAACTGAACGTCGGTTTTTCTTTTAGTTAGCCGCCATCATTGTTTTCCTTATTTAGTGGCCATTCACTGAATAAGTTCCGCAACGAACGCTGCACAACCACCCGCAAGCCACCACGTGGCCAAGGGCATGTTCGTATTTTTATTTTTGTTTTTGTTTTGTTTCACTATTAGGTCCCTGTAATTAGTAGATTAGCCCCTAAATTTAGATTAGCCACAACTTTTCAACTATAGGTCTAAATTCGAGGAAACCAACGGCAAATTCTTTGTTATGATTAGATCTATCCAGTGATATCATTTTTTAAAACTTTTGCTAGATTCAAATTTGAAATTTATTCAGATTTGAATTCAAACTTCATTTGGCCATATCTCCTAAGCCGTAGCTCGAATTAAGTTGATTCTTTTTGCACTTTTCACCGTAGCCAAACTCTACCACTTAGACCAATCTCAAGATTTTGTTCACACACTAGGATCTGTCCACTAATATTTTTACTAGTATGCCTAGTATGCACTATAGTGCACATCACTTTTTGAACCATGTGTTTGTTGGAAATATGCCCTAGAGGCAATAATAAATTGGTTATTATTATATTTCCTTGTTCATGATAATTGTCTATTATTCATGCTTGAATTGTATTGTACGGAAACAGCGATACATGTGTGAATATATAGACCACAATGAGTCCCTGGTAAGCCTCTAGTTACTAGCTCGTTGATCAACAGATGGTCACGGTTTCCTGACCATGGACATTGGATGTCATTGATAACGGGATCACATCATTAGGAGAATGATGTGAAGGACAAGACCCAATCCTGAGCCTAGCACGAGATCGTATAGTTCGTAATGCATAAGCTTTTCGGTGTCAAGTATTTATTCCTTAGACCATGAGGTTGTGCAACTCCCGAATGCCGTAGGAATACTTTGGGTGTGCCAAACGTCACAACGTAACTGGGTGAATATAAAGGTACGCAACGGGTATCTCCGAAAGTGTCTGTTGAGTTGGTACGAACCGAGACTGGGATGTTGTCACTCCGTATGACGGAGAGGTACCTCTGGGCCCTCTCGGTAAGACATCATCATAATGAGATCAAAGTGACTAAGGAGTTGGTCACGGGATGATGGATTACGGAACGAGTAAAGAGACTTGCCATGATGAGATTGAACAAGGTATCGGGTATATCGACGGTCGAATCTCGGGCAAGTACCGTACCGATAGACAAAGGGAATGACATACGGAATTGAGTGAATCCTTGACACAGTGGTTCATCCGATGAAGATCATCGAGGAACACGTGGGAACCAACATGGGTATCCAGATCCCGTTGTCGGTTATTGACCGGAGAGTCGTCTCGGTCATGTCTGCGTGTCTCCCGAACCCGTAGGGTCTGCACACTTAAGGTTCGGTAACGCTAGGGTTGTAGAGATACATGCACATGGAAACCTGAATATTGTTCGGAGTCCCGGATGAGATCCCGGACGTCACGAGGAGTTCCGAAATGGTCCGGAGGTAAAGAATGATATATAGGAAGTCCAGTTTCGGCCATCGGGTGAACTCCGGGGGTCACCGGGAGTGTCCCGGGACCACCGGAGGGGTCCCGGGGGTCCATCGGGTGGGGCCACCCATCCCGGTGGGGCCTCTAGGCCGCAAGGGGAAGGGGGCCAGCCCCTGGTGGGCTGGTGCACCCATATGGGCCCCCTCCATGCGCCTAGGGTTGAAACCCTAGGGGGAGGGGGCGCCCCCTATGCCTTGGGGGGCAAGTTTCCCCCCTAGGCCGCCGCCCCCCTGGAGATCAGATCTCCCAGGGCCGGCGCCCCCCTGGCCCCTATATATAGTGGGGGGGAGAGGGCAGCCGCACCCCAAGCCTCTGGCGCCTCTCCCCCCTCCCGTCACACTTCCTACTCCTCCGCAGGGCGCCGGCGAAGCCCTGCAGGATTTCCTGCTGCATCCACCACCACGCCGTCGTGCTGCTGGATCTCCGACGACCTCTCCTCCCCCCTTGCTGGATCAAGAAGGAGGTGACGTTCCTGTACCGTACGTGTGTTGAACGCGGAGGTGCCGTCCGTTCGGCGCTAGGATCATCGGTGACGAAGAACGCGAAGAGTACGACTACTTCATCCACGTTCCTTCGAACGCTTCCGCACGCGATCTACAAAAGGGTATGTAGATGCACTCCAGTATGCTCGTTGCTAGATGACTCCTTAGATTGATCTTGGTGAAAGCGTAGAATTTTTTTGAATTCTGCTACGATCCCCAACAGTGGCATCTGAGCTAGGTCTTTGCGTAGCATCTTGCACGAGTAGAACACAAAGTAGTTGTGGGCGTTGAGTTTGCTCAATTTTCTTGCCGTTACTAGTCTAATCTTGATTCGGCGGCATTGTGGGATGAAGCGTCCCGGACCGACTTTACACGTACGCTTACGTGAGACTGGTTCCATCGACAGACATGCACTAGATGCATAAGATGGCTGACGGGTGTCTGTCTCTCCCACTTTAGTCGGATCAGATTCGATGAACAGGGTCCTTATGAAGGGTAAATAGAAATTGACAAATGACGTTGTGGTTTTGGCATAGGTAAAGAAACGTTCTTGCTAGAAAACCTATAGAAGCCACATAAAAACTTGCAACAACAATTAGAGGTCGTCTAACTTGTTCTTGCAGCATGTGCTATGTGATATGGTATGGCCATGAAGATGTGATGAATGATATATGTGATGTATGAGATTGATCATGTTCTTGTAATAGGAATCACGACTTGCATGTCGATGAGAATGACAACCGGCAGGAGCCATAGGAGTTTTCTTATTTATTGTATGACCTGCGTGTCACTGAATAACGCCATGTAATTACTTTACTTTATTGCTAAACGTTAGCCATAGTAGTAGAAGTAATGTTTGGCGAGACGACTTCATGAAGACACGATGATGGAGATCATGATGATGGAGATCATGGTGTCATGCTGGTGACGATGATGATCATGGAGCCCCGAAGATGAAGATCAAAGGAGCAAGATGATATTGGCCATATCATGTCACTATTTGATTGCATGTGATGTTTATCATGTTTTACATCTTATTTGCTTAGAACGACGGTAGTGAATAAGATGATCTCTCACTAAAATTTCAAGAATTGTGTTCCCCCTAACTGTGCACCGTTGCTAAGGTTCGTTGTTCCGAAGCACCATGTGATGATCGGGTGTGATAGGCTCTAACGTTCGCATACAACGGGTGTAAGCCAGATTTACACACGCGATACACTTAGGGTTGACTTGACGATCCTAGCATGTACAGACATGGCCTCGGAACACGGAAGACCGAAAGGTCGAACATGAGTCGTATAGAAGATACGATCAACATGAAGATGTTCACCGTTGATGACTAGTCCGTCTCACGTGATGATCGGACACGGCCTAGTCGATTCGGATCATGTATCACTTAGATGACTAGAGAGATGTCTATCTGAGTGGGAGTTCATTAGATGAACTTAATTGTCATGAACAATAGTCTAAGTTGTCTTCGCAAATTATGTTGTAGACCAATAACTGCGTTGTAGCTCCCTGTTTAATACGATCCTAGAGAAAGACTAAGTTGAAAGATATTGTAAGCAATGATGCGGACTGGGTCCGTAGTCCGAGGAGTGTCCTCACTGCTACACATAAAGCTTACGTCTTTGATGCACCGCTCGATGTGCAAACCCCTACAGCGTTGTCTGTGGATGTTGTGAACACCTGACAGACACGTCCTGATGACTACTTGATAGTTTAGTGCACCATACTTTATGGCTTAGAATCGGGATTCCAATGACGTTTTGAACGCCGTAGAACATATGAGATGTTCTAAGAGCTGAAATTGGGATTTCAGGCTCATGCCCGTGTTGAGAGGTATGAGACCTCTGACAAGTTCTTTTGCCAAAAAGATGGAGGAGAATAGCTCAACTAGTGAGCATGTGCTCAGAATGTCTGGGTGCTAAAATCACTTGAACCAAGTGGGAGTTAATCTTCTAGATGAGATAGTGGTTGACGGAATTCTCTAGACACTATCACCAAGCTGCTAGAACTTCGTGATGAACTATGACATGCAAAGGATGGAGATGATCCCGGAGCTATTAACGGTTCTTAAAACCGCAAAAGTAGAAATCAAGAAGGAGCATCAAGTGTTGATGGTTTAACAAGACCACTGGTTTCAAAAGGGCAAGGGCTAGAAGGGAAACTTCATGAATGGCAAACTTGTTGTCGCTCTGATGAAGGAACCCATGGTTGAACCCAAACCTCGAGACTAAGTGCTTCTATTGTAAGGGGAACGGTCACATGGTAGCGAAACTACCCCAAATACATGGTACATATGATAGCTGGAAACTTCAACAAAGTATATTTGATATATGTGTTATTGATGTGTACCTTACTAGTACACCTTGTAGCACCTGGGTATTGGATACCGGTTCAGTTGCTATTATTAGTGACTTGAAGCAAAAGCTACGGACTGAACGGAGACTAGCTAAGGGAGAGGTGGCGATGTGTGTTGGAAGTGTTTCCAAGGTTTATAAGATCACCATCGCACGCTCCCTCTACTTTCGGGATTAGTGTTGAACCTAGATAAATGTTATCAGGTGTCTACGTTGAGCATGAATATGATTAGATCATGCTCATTGCAATACGCTTATTCATTTAAGTTAGAGAATAATGGTTATTCTGTTTACATGAATAATACCTTTATGGTCATGCACCCAATGGTTCGTTGAATCTCGATCATAGTATTACACATGATGATAATATTAATGCCAAAAGATGTAGAGTTAATGATGATAGTACCACTTTCTTGTGGCACTGCCGCTTAGGTCATTTTGGCATAAAATGCATGAAGAAACTCCATGTTGATGGATGTTTGGAGTCACTTGATTTTGAATCGCTTGACACATGCAAGCCATGCCTCATGGGCAGAATGACTAAGATCCCATTTTCAGGTACAATGAAACGGGCAAGTGACTTGTTGGAAATCATACATGCTGATGTGTGTGATCCAATGAGAATTGAGGCGTGTGGTGGATATCGTTATTTTCTCATATTCACTAACGATTTGAGTAGATATGGGTATATTTACTTAATGAGGCAAAAGTCTGAAACGTTTGAAAAGTTCAAGCAATTTCAGAGTGAAGTTAAGAATCATCATAAGAAGAAGATCATGTTCCTACGATCTGATCAACGGGAGATTTTCTGAGTTATGAGTTTGGCAATCACTTAAGACATTGTGGAATTGTTTCGCAGTTGAAGCCACCTAGAACACCACAGCGTAATGGTGTGTCCGGACATCGTAATCGAACCTTATGAGATATGGTGCGATCTATGATGTCTCTTACCGATCTACCACTATTATTTTGAGGATATGCATTAGAGACAGCTGCATTCACTTTAGATAGGGCACCATCTAAGTCCGTTGAGACGACGCCGTGTGAACTATGGTTTGGCAAGAAACCAAAGTTGTCGTTTCTTAATGTTTGGGGTTGTGATGTTTATGGCTTCAGCCGGAAAAAGCTCGAACCCAAAGCGGACAAATACATATTCATAGGATACCCAAAGGTAACAGTTGGGTATACCTTCTAACTCAGATCCAAGGGCAAAAATGTTTGTCACTAAGAACGGTTCCTTTCTTGAGAAGGGGTTTCTCTCGAAAGATTTGAGTGGGAGGAAGATAGAACTTGATGGGGTTGTCGAACCTACACTTCAACCGAGGAGTAGTGCAACACAGAAAGATGTTTCTGTGGAACCTATGACTGTTGAAGAGGAAACTAATGATAGTGATCATGAAGCTTCGGATCAAGTTGCTATCGAACCTCGTAGGTCGACAAGGATATGTACTACTCCTGAGTGGTACGGTGATCGTGTCTTAGAGGTCATGTTGTTGGACAACGATGAACCTACGAACTATGGAGAAGAGATGGTGGGCCCGTATTCCGACAAATGGTTAGAAGCCGAGAAATCCGAGATAGGATCCATGTATCAAAACAAAGTATGGACTTCGGTGGACTTGCCCGATGATTGGCAAGCCATTGAGATAAATGGATCTTTAAGAAGAAGACGGACGTGGACGGTAATGTCACCGTCTATGAAGCTCGACTTGTGGCAAAGAGTTTTTCACAAGTTCAAGGAGTTGACTACGATGAGATTTTCTCACTCGTAGCGATGCTTAAGTCCGTCGGAATCATGTTAGCATTAGCTGCATTTATGAAATCTGGCATATGGATGACAAAACAAGTTTCCTTACCAGTTTTCCTAAGGAAAGGTTGTATGTGATACAATCAGAAAGGTTTTGTCGATCCTAAGGATGCTAAAAGGTATGCTAGCTCCAGCGATCCTTCCATGGACTGGAGCAAGCATCTCGGAGTCGGAATATACGCTTTGATGGAGTGATCAAAGTTTTTGGGTATACAAAGTTTATTAGAAACTTGTATTTACAATAAAGTGAGTGGGAGCACTACAACATTTCTGATAAGTATATGTGAATGACATATTATAGATCTGAAATGATGTAGAGTTTCTGGAAAGCATAAAGGGTTGTTTGGAAGGAGTTTTTCAAAGGAAGACCTGGATAAAGCTGCTTATATAATTGGGCATCAAGATCTATAGAGATAGATCAAGACGCCCGATGATACTTTCAAAAGAACACACACCTTTGACATGATTTTGAAGGAGTTCAATAGAGATCAGTCAAAGAAGGAGTTCTTACCCAAGTTGTAAGGTGTGAAGTTGAGTAAGACTCAAAGCTTGACCACGGCAGAAGAAAGAGGAAGGACGAAGGTCGTCCCCTATGCTTTTGTCATAGGCTCTATACGGTATGCCATGCTGAGTACCGCACGTGATGTGTGCCTTGCCACATGTCTGGCAAGAGGGTACAAAGGTGATCCAGGAGTGGATCACTAGATAATGGTCAAAATTATCCTTAGAGGAATAAGGAAATGTTTCTCGGTTATGGAGGTGATAAAGAGTTCGACGTAAAGAGTTACGTCGATGCAAGCTTAACACCTATCCGGATAACTCTGAGTAGAGATACCGGATACGTATAATGGAGCAATAGTTTGGAATAGCTCCAAGTGGAACGTGGTAGCAGCATCTACGATATGACATAAAGTTTTGCGAAGTACATAGGGATCTGAATGTTGCAGACCCGTTGACTACAACCTCTCTCACAAGCATAACATGATCAAACCCAGAACTCATTGAGTGTTAATCACATATTGATGTGAACTAGATTACTGACTCTAGTAAACTCTTTGGATGTTGGTCACATGGTGATGTGACCTATGAGTGTTAATCACATGGCGATGTGAACTAGATTATTGACTCTAGTGCAAGTGGGAGACTGTTGGAAATATGCCCTAGAGGCAATAATAAATTGGTTATTATTATATTTCCTTGTTCATGATAATTGTCTGTTATTCATGCTTGAATTGTATTGTACGGAAATAGCGATACATGTGTGAATATATAGACCACAATGAGTCCCTGGTAAGCCTCTAGTTACTAGCTCGTTGATCAACAGATGGTCACGGTTTCCTGACCATGGACATTGGATGTCATTGATAACGGGATCACATCATTAGGAGAATGATGTGAAGGACAAGACCCAATCCTGAGCCTAGCACGAGATCGTATAGTTCGTAATGCATAAGCTTTTCGGTGTCAAGTATTTATTCCTTAGACCATGAGGTTGTGCAACTCCCGGATGCCGTAGGAATACTTTGGGTGTGCCAAACGTCACAACGTAACTGGGTGACTATAAAGGTACGCAACGGGTATCTCCGAAAGTGTCTGTTGAGTTGGTACGAACCGAGACTGGGATGTTGTCACTCCGTATGACGGAGAGGTACCTCTGGGCCCTCTCGGTAAGACATCATCATAATGAGCTCAAAGTGACTAAGGAGTTGGTCACGGGATGATGGATTACAGAACGAGTAAAGAGACTTGCCATGACGAGATTGAACAAGGTATCGGGTATATCGACGATCGAATCTCGGGCAAGTACCGTACCGATAGACAAAGGGAATGACATACGGGATTGAGTGAATCCTTGACACAGTGGTTCATCCGATGAAGATCATCGAGGAACACGTGGGAACCAACATGGGTATCCAGATCCCGCTGTCGGTTATTGACCGGAGAGTCGTCTCGGTCATGTCTGCGTGTCTCCCGAACCCGTAGGGTCTACACACTTAAGGTTCGGTAACACTAGGGTTGTAGAGATACATGCACATGGAAACCCGAATGTTGTTCAGAGTCCCGGATGAGATCCCGGATGTCATGAGGAGTTCCGGAATGGTCCGGAGGTAAAGAATGATATATAGGAAGTCCAGTTTCGGCCATCGGGTGAACTCCGGGGGTCACCGGGAGTGTCCCGGGACCACCGGAGGGGTCCCAAGGGTCCACCGGGTGGGGCCACCCATCCCGGTGGGGCCCCTAGGCCGCAAGGGGAAGGGGGCCAACCCCTGGTGGGCTGTCGCACCCATATGGGCCCCCCTCCATGCGCCTAGGTTTGAAACCCTAGGGGGAGGGGGCGCCCCCTATGCCTTGGGGGGCAAGTTTCCCCCCTAGGCCGCCGCCCCCCTGGAGATCAGATCTCCCAGGGCCGGCGCCCCCCTGGCCCCTATATATAGTGGGGGGGGGGGAGAGGGCAGCCGCACCCCAAGCCTCTGGCGCCTCTCCCCCCTCCCGTCACACTTCCTACTCCTCCGCAGGGCGCCGGCGAAGCCCTGCAGGATTTCCTGCTGCATCCACCACCACGCCGTCGTGCTGCTGGATCTCCGACGACCTCTCCTCCCCCCTTGCTGGATCAAGAAGGAGGTGACGTTGCTGTACCGTACGTGTGTTGAACGCGGAGGTGCCGTCCGTTCGGCGCTAGGATCATCGGTGACGAAGAACGCGAAGAGTACGACTACTTCATCCACGTTCCTTCGAACGCTTCTGCACGCGATCTACAAAAGGGTATGTAGATGCACTCCAGTATGCTCGTTGCTAGATGACTCCTTAGATTGATCTTGGTGAAAGCGTAGAATTTTCTTGAATTCTGTTACGATCCCCAACAGTGTTATATGTTGTTTTGCACTTAGAATATTTTTATGATATCTAAGTGTGTTGTATGTTCATTTGGTTTTTCCGAGACTTTTTGCTTTGCATGCTATTTTGGTTCTTTGAAGTGATTGCTTATGTATGTTTATTTACTTGCGATAGATTTTTCGGAGTGCGAAGCTGAATACTATCAGCCTCTAGAATTCAACCAGCAGTATCAATGCAAGTTGCATCTTGATCATGTTTTCATTACCGATGTTTTCATTATGCACTTAGTTCTTTGCGGTAGGACTGCATGGTAGGAATTTATGCCGAATGGCTATGCTTTACACCCAGTAGTTCACTGAGGTAGGTCTCAGCCTTACAACATTGTTGCCGTCATTTTACATTATATTGCTTCGATAAAGTAGACGTGGATTGGGGAGTGAACAGTATAAAGTATGAGTGACAATGTCGTAAACATGACGTAAGATAATTAATGAACTACCTGGGCAGAAACTGGTTTGAATGGTGGCGAAGTACATTGGGCATGCATGGGAAATCCATGGTGGTGCACCACTAGTGGTCCGTCCGCTCAGGATCAAAGGGATCAAACGTATTTTCATGTCTAGAAGCTTACGTGTGCAGCCATAAGCCAATATGGGTTCTGGCTTATTTGAGTAGATAGTGTGACCTCTTCCGGGATGGGCTAGCAGATGTAGAATGAGTAGGTGTACCAGCCTATCCGTGGGTTAAGTGGGAATACTTTCGAAAGACTATGTCTCGATCTTCCGATCATGGAGGTGGTCGAGTCCTGTGGGAAAAAGTGCGCAACCACTGCAGAGTGTCAACCTAATCGATTAGCCTTGTCCACGGTTACAGATAACTTGAGCATCTAGTAGTGGAAATGTCGGGAGGTCTCATCACCCTTATTTTAAACTGTTGGGTTTTAAATGAAACTTTGGGAATGGATTGAGTTGGTTTTGCCAACTCATCCTATGCTATTACTGTAGTAGGAGAATAATATCTTTTGCAATAGGGAAAAACTAGCTTTATGCAAAACTAAACTTAGAGCTTTCCAGTAGCCAAATTGCATGTACAAGTAGGTCTTTATATTTATGATGTGACTTGCCAGTATATTCAATGTATTGACCTATATGGCTGCAACTTATCACGTTGCAGATATATCCGACAAGGATTAAGGTGCGATAGGTCGATGTTCTACACTCAACCTTGCTCATGGAGTTGGACTCATTTACTACTTTGCTTCTGCAGTATTTGTTTTATTTGGCTCTATGCCCTATTTGTAATAAATGTATTGCTCATGGACTATCGATGTAATAAACAGATGTGTGTTATTTCTGTTATTTCATCGAGTATTGTGTGTGCTAGCAAGTCGATTATCCAGGGACTAGCACGGTAAGCACAAAGACTTCGACTCTTACCGGGTCGGGTCACTACATCATTGATGCAATGCAGGCAACCAAGCAACATGCAGATGTTGGTTTGTTGCCTGTTTTTGCTAAACCAGTCTGGGTTGAAATGTGGCTGAAATGCAAGCACTATTCACCCGAGGCAACCAAACACATCAATATTGTATTGTTGCTACTAAGGATAGAACAACGGGGCTCAGTCATATTGATTGACCTTATTGTACATTATGTCATCTTGCTTAATGCATTACTCCATTTGTATGAACTTAATACTTTGAGATGCATGCTGGATAGCAGTCTTGGGTGTAATAGTAGTAGATGCAATTGGATTAACGGTTTACTTATCAGAGACGTAATGTCTATGTATTGATTATGTCATGGATGATCATCATAACTATGTGTAATTATGCCAATTCTCCAACAATAATTTGTTTACCCTTGGCTACCTTGGTTTCGAGAGAGATGCCAATAGTGAACCTATGACCCCCGGGTCCATTCTGAATTAATTGCAAGCTTCTACCATTGCTACCATTATCACTATTTGCTTTTAACCTTGTAACTCATAAGAACAGGGGGAGTGACGAACCCCTTGCCTTTGTTCATTGCAAACAATTATTATTTTTGTGTGCATGTGCTACTAAAGTGCTTCGTGTGTTGTCTCCTATTGGTTCGATAAACCTTGGTTCTTAACTGAGGAAAATACTATCTACTACTATACTACATCACCCTTCCTCTTCGGGGAAACCCAACCACTCCATCGTGAGTAGCAAGGATGTGCCCGCGTGCCTTCATGATCATGGGCAGCGACTCCTCCTTAACTACCTAGACATGCCAGCTACGGTGCAGTGGCCGCCGACGGCCCGTCGATCCAGGCGCAACGGTTGTGTGGGGGCGACACTGACTCTTCAGGCGGTGTCCGATTTGGACATTGCTGTTGCATCAGGGGGACGCCAGCTCCGCCCTAACTTGACGGAGAGGCAATGTAGGCTATGCCTTAATACATCGGAGAGGTGATGCTGGATCCCGTTTGACGCGTTAGCGTGGCAGGGAGTGCGCTCCTCGTTCACGATGGCCAGTGGCGACGAGGGTGGCTCCAGACCACGTTCCCGGAGCGACTTCGTCAGTAGCTAGATCTGCTGGAGGAATACCTCGTCCGTGGCCACGACCTCCGAGAGGAGGCGCGGCTACTGTTGCGACGCATGGTCCTCCTCGTGGTTGTAGGAGATGACGATCTCGTCCTTTATCGGAGGAGCGGGCGGTTGTTGATGAAGACGGCCCTGGAAAGCGACGGCGGCGGTGCCATGATCCAGAGGGAGATCTTGAGCCGCTTGCCGTCGTGGAGAACCACGACCTGGGCATGGTGTGGCGAGGGTGGTGTGGCCAATGCCAGAGCAGAGAGGAGCGAATAAGGTGGGAATGGAGAGTGCGACTGAGAGAGAAGTGCGGTGTGGGCGACTCTCAGATTCATGCTTAAATTGGAGCGAGGGCCAGGCGAATGGACTGGATGACGACTTCAATGTGGCAGAGCGTCTGGAGTGGGCTTGCATTGAAGTGGCATCGCCCGCTCGTCCGGTATCGTCGCTCTGACCGACATCAATGCCGGTCCGTCAAGTCCGTTCTGGAGCGGCACTAAGAGCATGAATCTGGGGAGGAGGGGATTTTCATGTGGGAGGTTGTTCGGGTGAGATCGGGTTGTCGGACGCATGTGTGCCAGCGGGCTGGGCGCCGGCAGAGCATCTGGTTTGCGAAAAACATAGGTCCAGAGCGGTTTGCGGATCAATGAGGTGCAAAATGGGCCCGGACCACACGATCCGGAGGGATCGGGCGGTTTAAGGTACTAGGTAACAACAGTAGGGGTGGAAAGGAGAGGGGTGACATGGAGTATTAACACGAAAACCGCTGCTCGGTATAAGGGCATGCACAATGGTTGATAAGGTAGTCTTATCTTAAGTTTTGCATTTAATTAGAGATGACAAAAAACATGTCTACAATGAGTCATCTCTTAGCCTTATCTTTAATAATTAGTTGTTCCTATAAACATGATGAGACATATATTGTGCTAAGAGATCATCTTTTGTCTTATGATTTCTCTCTTCTCCATCTCATCATTTATCCTATATATGACATTTTTAAGATAGAATCATTTTACATGCCCTAACACTCACGCGGGAAAAAATGATGAGCAGAAACGGGTTTATCTAGCCAACAAAAGACATCTAGGGCAGTACTGTATCTAGTACAGTAGGAAGACAGCGACCAGCTCATCTCGTCCAAATTATACCCCGCTTCCCAAGATTCACTATCCTTTCAATCTACACCTTCTTGGCACTTTCTGCCCCCTCCCTCTGCGTCGCGCCGGCGTTTCCACTCCCGCCACACATGCCAAGTGGTGCCCGCTCAACGACCAGACCCTCCTGCTTCGCTGACTCGTCGACGGACGCGTTGGGTGTTTCCGGGTCTCAACCGCAGCATGTGCTCCAGTCCTTTCTTCTTCGGCGACCAGCCCCGCTGCGTACGTGGTCTCCGACACTTCCGTCCTTCTGCGTCAGCGCTTCCTGAAACTCTCGAGTCCGTACGGTGTATGCAAGCTGGACTGCTGCACTCCCTGGAACAGACAGTTCGATTGGCAGTTCCCGGAAAATATGTACGCAATTCAGGATCCATGATCCGGGAGATAAAATTCACATGAGAACTGCTACACGGACGACAAGTTATGGACGATTTTCACACGATCCAGCAGATCAAGCCGTCCATACGTACACCAAAAATGAGCAGCACCGTTCACTGCTTCACCGTGTGGAGTTCGGCCGGCAAACTATCGTTCACAAAGTACTTTCGAATTCACATTGTTGCCTTGAGTGTGTGCCTACTTGGATGTCTCGCGTGTATGTAGCTCGTGTTCTCATGCATATGGTGTACCATGTTCCAAAAATTCCTGTCCCTCACAGAGCTCAGTGAATTGATGGCCGTGTCCAGCACTCCACAGCTCTGTCGCCATCAGATAGTACAGACGGAATCTAAGAAAAATGTCCCACTTTGGCCGTTCTCACCGACGATCAAACCCAGGTAGCCGCTGGCACGATTGAAGACAAGAACTGAGCTGATCTAGACAATTAGGCTGAATGACCTGATTGTTTTTTTTTTTTACGAAAACTGCCCTGAACTTCAAAAGACTAACAGAAGCACAGACTTTAAAGTAAGAAGAGAATTGTTACTATTTCACTGTGAAAAGGTACTACCTTCGTCGTGATTTATTGGTCTTCTTATATTTTGTGTAAAAAATTGGCTTTTGATTTAACTAGTAAACAATAAATCATACATGCATAATAAAATAGTATCATTAAAAAATGCTTTCGAATACGAATCTAAAAATATAAGTTTGGTGATATAACTGTTATTTTTTTGTGAACTCAAATATACTGTCAAAATTTAACACAAAGAGGAAATTGCACAAACCACCTACTTTTTATGCTAATGTTGCATAAAGCACCCATTTTACTGGTTTGTTGCACAAAACACCATACAATGGTGGTAATTTGTTGCAGCTAAGTCTAATTCATCATTTATGTGTGTTGACATGATTCCTGACAAGTGGGTCCAGTTTGTAAGTGCATCGGTGGCAAAAAAAGCCATATTAGCAGCCAGTTAGAATTGCAGTGTCTCACAATCCTTTGCTCCAATTGAGCTGAACTTTCCCCATAATGTTAGTGAGGAAATTTATGATTTATGGGCATTTATTTTTGCACAAAACACCTCGCACATAAGAGCAGGCGGCAGTGGCCGTCCCTTCGCTGGCGAATTGGCCGTCGGTGATGGAGCCCAGCCAGCTCTCCTTCGTCGCTAGGTAAACCTGTCCCCGCGTCACCCCTCCCCACCTCAAGGTCTGCTCGTCTCGCCCTACATCTGCTTGTTGGTTAGGTATTCTTCTCGCCCGTGAAACCTGAAAAGAACCCAAGGTTTCATAGCCGTTTCTTTGGTCCACACCCGCAAATTGAAGGGTTTAAGAATGGGTGCAGGCCTTCATACGTAAATATCTTATCTCCCATCAAAGGGTTTAAGAATTGATACAAGCCTATCATTGGCCAATTTTTCTTCTTCAAAAGTTAACATTAAAAGTGCAAAAATAATTCAATAAATCGTAAAGGCGCTCACTAACATTCTGGGAAAAATTTAGCTAGGTTGGAGCAAAGGATTGTGAGATATTGTCAGTTTAGTTGGGTGCTGCTGTGGCCTTTTTTTGCCACCAATACACTTATAAACTTGACCCACTTGTTAGGAATTATGTCAACACACGTAAATGATGGATTAGACCTAGTTGTAATGAATTAACCCAACACTAGCACCAAAAGTAGGTGGTTTGTGCAATTTCCTCTAACACAAAATACAAAGGGATCAATAAATCTGGACGGAGGGAGTAAGGTTTAGCTTATATTTTACTACCTACATTCGGGTTTACTTGTCCTCCTTGTATTTCTTCTTCTTCATATTTTGAAGATAACTTTAACTAATAAAAGGACCACAAATAATACTGATAAAAACTATATTAAAAATAAAAATTTACCAATATAAGTTTTCCACTTTCCCTTAACGATCTTCGGGCCCGCCGCTTCATTGTTTCACTTTCCCTTATAAATAGGCACGAGGTCCATCTCTTTTCTCTTTTACCCGTCACCCCCTGTCGGTGTCAAAACTGGCAGATCTCAGGTTGGGGTGCCCAAGCTGTACATCTAAGGATTGATGGTAACAGGAGACAGGGGACATGATGTTTACCCAGGTTCGGGCCCTCTTGATCGAGGTAATACCCTACTTCCTGCTTGATTGATCTCGATGAATATGGGGTTACAAGAGTTGATCTACCTCGAGATCGTAATGGCTAAACCCTAAAAGCCTAGCCTATGTGGTATGATTCTGTTGTCTCTATGGACTAAACCCCTCGGCTTATATACACGCCAGAGGGGGCCTAGGGTTACAAAGGTGACTTGGGATGGAAGGAATCGTTACATCCGAACATCTTTCTTGCCTTACTACATACATAGGAGTCCTAACCAAATACGAGGGAGGGCCTTCTGCTTCTATCTTCATGGCCCATCAATTCGGCCTAGCATCAATGGCCCGGACACCCGAGGACCTCTAAATACAGGACTCCCTCAATAGCCCCCGAACTTGCCTTCAAGGACGAGGTTGTATCCGGCTTCATGTCTTCGGTCTTGCGAGGTGAGTCCTCCTTTGGATCATATGATATTTCGACTCCATATTTAATATTATATCCCGTTGATTCCTTACCGTCATCGTCTTGGCTTCCACGTGTCAGACGAATGCGAACCGTCTGGGCATTTTTACAATTAACCCCTCGACTACGTAAGGAAGACGCCACTTTAAAGAGACTAGATCTTAGATGCGGTTCCATTCCACGCGGAAAATCCTTAGAGCGTGCCACGGGAAATCTTCAAACATGGCCGGCGTCCCTAGTTCTTCCTCGCGCCCTCATGGCCCTCAAGCGGGTGATTGGGAGAGTTGCTCAGTGTCTCATGTGCATCTGAGAAAACTTCAGACACAGGGATATCTCCCTCCCGAGGATTTAGTCCCCGTTCGGGCTGGATTAACTTCTCTTGACGGTCAAGCCCTAGCGGAAAGTTTCCCCAATCCTTCCAAGGAAGAACGGGTGTGCTTCATCTCCTTCCTCCTAAGAGGCGTAAGATTTCCTATCCACCCTTTTCTCAGGGGGTTTCTGGAGTTCTATGGCCTCCAACTGCACGACCTTACACCTGGGTCAATCCTGCACATTGCGGGCTTCGTCGCTCTTTGTGAGCTATTTCTGGGCTGCGAGGCTCTTTTCGAGCTATGGCAAAAGTTCTTCTGCCTTGTCCCTCGCCCCCAAAAGGGATCTATATTCGAGGTAGGCGGCGTCGAAGTGTGGCGTATAGCAGGGACATGTTATCTGTCCGGCACTCCGAAGAAGGCATCCAAAGAGTGGCCTTCGGAGTGGTTTTATATCGAGGACGTTGTCCTGCCGGACCCAAATCCGGCAAGGCCTTCCCGAATACTCTAGTGCTCCTTTAAGGAAGCATTTCAACTGATGTCCCCACAGTCTGAAGGAGGAAGACAGTGCGGAGGTCAAAAAGACTTGTAAGCAAGATCATATTACTTGCCCACCTCGAGCTGACGATAATTGAAGTGATGGCGATCTCAATAACGTGATGCGTGCAACTGCTCCAGGCCAGAGGGTTTCCTATGTGGCACTATAATGGCCAGGATGATGCTTCACGCTGTCTACGCCAGGGTCCGGACAACGCCGCCGCTTTGGCCGCCATCCTAGCTGATCTCTACAAAGGGGAGAAGGAGGATTTTCTTCGCTTGAAGTGTCGGGAGGGTTTCTCTATGTATAACCCCATCGACTGGGTAAGCCTTTCTCTGTTCGCTAGTTTCACTCAATTTTTATTTTAGGATACATTACCCAAACTGAATCCAGTTATTTCCAACAGGAGTGGAGGAAGGTGGTTGAAGGGATTAGCAGTCCCATCCCACAGCCAGAGGACCATATTCGAGACATGGATGCCAGATTTGAGGAAGATCCGGACATAGGCATAGATCTTAAAGATGGAGTTTTTTATCAAGCCAGCCATGACGGTACCGAAGTGGCTATTATAGCCGACTATCCTGGCCTTCTTCCTTCCTCCCATGTAAGCACCTAGGAGACACCTCTTCAAAGAGAATATTTCCAGCGCGCCTCACCCACCGCACTATCTCATGCTCAAAAGGGGCGACGCTCATCCTGCCGTACTACATCAAGAGCGTCTTCCCAGAAGGCGACGCGTGCGCAAGGCGGGTCTCTGGAGCGAAAGGGGACCGGAAACACCACCAAACCTCCTCCTTTATCGAAGAGGTATGACTTCTTAACATATGTCTGGTGGCGGAGCCGGACCACAAATTTCTGCTTTATTTTTTATTTTTAGGAAGAGTATACGTCAGACTGTGTCCGGGGATCCTACTGATCATGCTCCAACCAATCCGGCCCCAGGCCCATCCACAAGGACTAGGGTTGATGCGGGTGTAACGCCGGATTGTGCTCTTCAAGAGGATTCAGCTGAGGTATCAGTTACTAGTTTCGAAGTGGAAAGCACAATGAATCATCGACGGTGAAAAGCAGCCATGCGTGACCTAGCTTTCAATGAGGAGGCATTTAACGCCTTCAGTTCTACGAATGTGTATATCCGAGCCGCTCGAGTCGGACTTGCTGGAGCCACTCACCAGCTTTCCAAGGATATGCGGGTGAGTGTTAATTCAATGTTCATATGCCAGTAGCCCCCGAGACTTAAAGCAGTTGGCCCAACTGATTTAAGGATCATTGTGTTTTTAGGCACTCAAGGCAAATAATAATGCATTATCCAAGGAGTTGGAAGAATGCCGGACCATGCTTACTACTGTCACCACGGAATTAGAAGATTCAAAGAAGTCCAAGAAGGGCTCTGATGGTAAGAACAATAACGTCCGGACAACATGGTCCTGTTCCAAATAATGATCTTTAAGTATACATTGTTTGAACCGCAGCGACGGGACCAACAAACCAACTGGAGGAAGAGCTAAGGACTGCTCTGGTGGCGAAAGAACAAGCCGAAGGGCAAACAGTTGCTGGTCAACATGTACTAACACGGACCATAGATGAGAAGAACAATCTGCAGGATACAAATATCAAGCTAGCCGAGGAGCTAAAGGACGTGAGAGCTTAAAGGCAGCATATTTAGTATGACCTTGAACCTAGCTTTCAATATAGTCCCTTGATTCAAAGTTTTTTTTTATGAAAACTGTTCCTGCAGGCTTGTTAACTGGGCGCCCCGAAGGAGAGGTGTCTGGATTTCAAGGTGGCCTGCTGCAAGAGCTCTCCAAGGTACATGAGCGAGCTCGGACAGCCATGAATAATATGGCCAAGGCTTTATGGTCAGTCGATTCTCCTCCAGAAATTATGGAGGAACTGGCGAGTTTATTCAAAGGGGCTTTGACGCCGCTTTAAATTATGGAAAGCATCAGCATGTCGAGAAGGTGCCCAAGAAGCCTGGGCTATGGTGAAGACACGCTACACCGGACTAGACCCGAATCATATGGCTCGGGTTGGACGTCGAGGGCCTGACGGACTAGAAATCCCTGTAAGCTTGGTATATGACCAAGTAAAGACAGCCGCCAAGTATTCTCAACAATACTGTAAATTAGACAGTCTTATAGATGGTATAGATGAAGAATATGCGTTTGATTCTATGTAACGATGTACTTTATCATCGAGCTTATCTCCTGCCGAATTTAATTAAAAGATTGTCATGGCAGACCTTCCGCTTTAACCTCCGAAAACCCAAGGGCTGGTGTGTTTTCGAATACTATACCTATGGTAAACACGTGGTATGTTCGATAACCAGGCAATCCGGTCATAATTGCTTGAACATACAAACTATGTTTGGGGAGTTATGTTATATTACTATTTAATGTAACAAACATCTTCTAGAGAGAATAGTTCCGTTAAGGGTTCCTTTCCCTGGGTTAGCATGCATATATACACATATGCCCAAGCTTTGATCCTAAAAAAGGATGATATGAAGCTGTATCCTGTGGTTCTTTAAAGTTTATGCGCTTGAAAGCGATACGTCATTCTCCGCCGACCAATGGTTCCCTTAAGAATGCTAGATTTTGGCTTCACCCGTCTGAGGTACAGGTCCGGATTACCCGGTTGTAACAATCGCAGAGGTGCTCCTTTTACACCCTAGCCGAATAATCATGATCGTAGGGCATAAACACAGGAGCCAGGCAATCCAGCTTGGCAAAAACTTAAGTCATAAAGGTGCATATAATGGCAAGGAGACTGTATGAAACAGACGGCATAAATATTTTGAGCAATATGCTTTTTAATAATGGGCTTCGTTATAGAAGCCCCCAAGTATTTCTGAGGTATATACATTTGAAGATGTTCCACCCTGTGAAAATTCGGTAGAGCCGAAAACTTATCGATATGAAAAAATAAGAAAAATAATAAGAGAACTTAAAAATATATACAGGGAACAAGATCTAGACTGAAAAGAAAACATGTGCTACCAAACTATCCATAGAATCGTCGGAGCCTGGTAGCATTCCATGGGTTCGGCTGAAGGCGATTGTCTGATGCATTTCGAAGGCGATAGGCTCCACCGGTGAGTACTTCGTCAATAATGAAGGGGCCCTCCCATCTTGGTTTGAGCTTGTCCTTTTTCTTCTCCGGGAGGCATAAGACGAGTTTGCCAACATTGTATGTCTTGGCCCGCACTTCTCTGCTTTGGTATCGCTTGGCCTGTTGTTGATAAAATGCGGAACGGGCCTACACGATATCGCGCTCCTCTTCAAGCCCGTCTAGGTCATCCTGCCGATCGAGCTCGGCCTCTCTCTCTTCGTACATGCGCACTCGGGGCGAGTCATGAATAATATCGCATGGAAAAATAGCCTCTGCGCCATACACCATGAAAAAGGTGTGTATCCGGTTGTCCGGTTAGGTGTAGTTTGCAGCCCCCAGAGTACGGAGTTGAGCTCCTACACCCAGTGTTTATCTAACTCCCGAAGGAGTGCACTAGTCGGGGGTTTAATGCCACTCATTATCAAGCCATTGGCTCTTTCAACCTGACTGTTTGTTTGAGGATGGTACACAGAGGCATAATCAAGTTTAATGCCTAACTTAGCGCACCAATTTTTCACCTCGTCGGCTGTGAAGTTGGAGCCGTTATCTATGATAATACTGTGCGAGACACCATAATGGTGTACTACGACGGATATAAAATCTATCACTGGTCCTGCCTCAGCTACTCGGACTGGCTTGGCTTCTATCCATTTAGTGAATTTGTCCACCATGACCAGTAAATATTTCTTTTTATGGCTTCCCCCTTTAAGAGGTCCGACCATATCCAACCCCCACACCGCAAAGGGCCAGGTAATGGGGATGGTTCTGAGAGCGGTGTGAGGCATATGACTTTGATTTGCGAAAAGCTGGCATCCAACACAACATTGGACTAGGGTCTGTGCGTCTGCGCGTGCAGTTGGCCAGAAGAAACTTGTTCTAAAGGCCTTGCTTACAAGAGCTCGGGCCGCGGCATGATGGCCGCCCATGCCAGCGTGTATTTCGGCTAGGAGTTGCCGTCCCTCCTCTTCAGAGATGCACTGTTGGAGAATAACAATAGTGCTTTTTCTTATATAGTTTACCTTCGTGAACCTTATAGGCTTTAGAACGCCGAATTATGCGGCGGGCCTCATTTTGGTCACGGGGAGCTCTTGCCTATTAAGGTAGGCTGGGAAAGGCTCGGTCCAGGGGGCTATAACAGCCATGATCTCGTGAGACGATGAAAGCACATTTGCTCCCTGGGTGGTTTTGGTAATTAATGACAACATACTTTGTGGTTGGACTAATGCTTTTATCAAGTATGTTTCAGGAAATCCAATCACATTGGCTATGGAAATGACTGAAGAAGTGGACCCCTCAAAATGCTAAGGCAAGCATTGGCAAAAGCTCAAGACTCCATTTTTGGTTTAGTGATCCAAGATCACATTGAGTCCATAGGAAAAGCCAATACTATTAAAAGGGGATGAGGTTGTGTTGATGATCTGGTTGCTCAAGTGCTTAGTGATATATCTCCTTCAACTATCAGCAACTTTCACTACTATACACACTCATAAGTAATCTCGGACAAACCGATTCTTCCAACTCAGTCCCACCGAGATGAACCACCTCAGCCATCAGCCAAACCCTAGAAATTTCGGTCAATCCGATTTTGAGTTCGGTCTCACCGAAATATGGACTGCCAACCTTCTGTAACCATTTGACATCATATCGGAATAACCGAGATTGCATTTTCGGTCTCACCGAAATTGGCCAGCTTCTGTCTTGGCTCAAATCGGTCTCACCGAGATGGCATTTTCGGTCCCACCGAAACTGGCATGTTCCTGTCTTTTCTCAAATCGGTCTAACCAAGTTTTCTTTCTCGGTCCCACCGAAAACCCCAACGTTCATATTACTTACACTTTCGGTCTCACCGAGATGGTATTTTCGGTCCCACCGAAAACCCCAACGTCCACTATATTTGAACTTTCGGTCTGACCGAGTTTTCACTTCGGTCTCACCGAGATTGCTCAATTATGTGTGTAACGGTTGGATTTTTGTGTGGAGGCTATATATACCCCTCCACCCCCTCTTCATTCGTGGAGAGAGCCATTAGAAAGTACTACCACTCCTACCTTACACTTTCTGAGAAGAGAACTACCTACCCTTGTGTTGAGATCAAGTTGCTCCATTCCTACCATATGAAACTTGATTTCTAACCTTCCCAAGTTGCTTTCCGCTCAATCCTTTCTTCCACCACAGCCATATTAGTGAGGAGAGTTGAGTGTTGGGGAGATTATCATTTGAAGCACAAGAGCAAGGAGTTCATCATCATCTACAACATCTATTACCTTTTGGAGGGTGGTGCCTCCTAGATTGGTTAGGTGTCGCTTGGGAGCCTCCGTCATCGAGATGTGGAGTTGAACCAAGAAGTTTGTAAGGGCAAGGAGATCGCCTACTTCGTGAAGATCTACCCCGAGTAAGGCTAGTCCTCCGTGGGCGTAGGCCATGATGGAATAGACAAGGTTGCTTCTTCATGGACCCTTCGTGGGTGGAGCCCTCCGTGGACTCGCGCAGTCGTTACCCTCCGTGGGTTGAAGTCTCCATCAACGTGGATGTACGATAGCACTACCTATCGGAACCACGGGAAAAATCATTGCGTCTCCAAATTGCGTTTGATCTTCTCCACTTCTCTTTACTACTTGTGCAATTTACTTTCCGCTGCCCATACTCTAGAATTGCATGTGTAGTGTGCTACTTGACTTGTGTGTTGTGCAAAATCTGCCAAAATCTGTCCTTGATAAAAGACAGAATTTTTATCTTGTCGAGTAGTCTAATCCCCCCCCTCTAGAC
>LR738710.1:247386227-247443106 GCA_902687465.1 Secale cereale
AGGATCAATGGTAATATGAGACAGAGGACACGATGTTTACCCAGGTTCAGGCCCTCTCGATCGAGGTAATACCCTACTTCCTGCTTGATTGATCTTGATGAATGTGGTTACAAGAGTTGATCTACCTCGAGATTGTAATGGCTAAACCCTAAAAGTCTAGCCTACGTGATTGCTATTATATCGGTCATCGCTACGGGCTAAACCCCTCGTCTTATATACACGCCGGAGGGGCCCTAGGGTTACAAAGGTGACTTGGGGAGGAAGGAATCATTAGATTCGGACATCTTTCTTTCCTTACTACACACATTAGAGTCCTAACCGAATACGGGGGAGGGGCTTCTGTTCTATCTTCATGGCCCATCAATCCGGCCCAACATCAATGGCCCGGACGCCTGAGGACCCCCGAATACAGGACTCCCTCAGTAGCCCCACGACTTGCCTTCAAGGATGAGGTTGTATCCATCTTCGTGTCTTTGGTCTTGCAAGGCGAGTCGTCCGTTGAATCAGATGATAGTTCGGCTTCATATTTAATGTCATACCATGTCGATCCCCTGCCGCCGTTGCTTTAGCTCCCACGTGTCAGTCGAATGCGAACCGTCTGGGTATTTTTATAATTAACCACTCGACTGCATAAGGAAGGCGCTTATTTAAAGAGACTAGATCTCAGATGCCAATCCATCCACGGGAAAGATCCTTAGAGCCTGCCACGACAAATCCCCAAACATGGCCGGTGTCCCTAGTTCTTCCTCACGCCCTCACGGCCCTCAAGCGGGTGACTGGGAGAGTTGCTCCGTATCTCATGCGCATCTGAGAAAACTCCAAGCGAAGGGATATCTCCCTCCCGAGGATCTAGTCCCCGTCTGGGCTGGATTAACTTCTCTCGATGGTCAAGCCCTGGCAGAAAGTTTCCCCAATCCTTCCTAAGAAGAACGGGTGTGCTTTGTCTCTTTCCTCCTAAGAGGTGTTGGATTTCCTATTCACCCTGTTCTTAGGGGGTTTCTGGATTTCTATGGCCTCCAACTGCACGACCTTACGCCGGGGTCTATCCTGCACATTGCGGGCTTCGTTGCTCTGTGTGAGCTCTTTCTGGGCTACGAGGCTCATTTTGGGCTATGGCGAAAGTTTTTATACCTTGTTCCTTGCTCCCAGAAGGGATCCGTATTCGAAGTAGGCGGCGCCAAAGTGTGGCGTATAGCTGGGACAGGTTACCTTCCCGGCACTCTGAAGAAGGCATCTGGAGAGTGGCCCTCGGAATGGTTTTATATCGAAGACGTTGTCTTGCTGGATCCAATCCGGCAAGGGCTTCTCGAATACACCAGTGCTCCTCTAAAGAAGCGTCTCAACTGGTGTCCCCGTAGTCTCAAGGAAGAAGACAGTGCGGAGGAAAAAAGACTGGCCAGCAAGATCACACTACTTGCCCACCTCAAACTGACGATAATCGAGGTGATGGCGATTTCGATAACGCAATGCGTGCAACCGCTCCAGGCCAGAGGATTTCCTATGTGGCACTATAATGGCCAGGATGATGCCTGACGGTGCCTACGCCAGGGCCCAGACAACCCCGCCGCTCTAGCTGCTATTCTGGCCAATCTCTACAAAGGAGAGAAGGAGGACTTTCTTTGCTTGGAGTGCCGAGAGGTTTCTCTACATACAACCCCATCGATTGGGTAAGGCTTTCCCTGATCGCTAGCTTTACTATGTTTTTATTTAATTAACCGGACTGAGTTCGGCTACTTTCAACAGGAGTGGAGGAAGGTGGTCGGAAAGATTAGTAGTTCTATCTCACAGCAAGAGGACCATATTCGAGACTTGGATCCTGGATTCGAAGAGGATCAGGATATTAGCATAGATCTTAAAGACAGAATCTTTTCCCAAAACAGCCATGACAGTATCGAAGTGGCTATTATAGCCGACTACCCTGGCCTTCTTCCTTCCTCTCAGGTAAATGCCTAGGTTACTCCCCTTCAAAGAGAATATTCCCGGGGCGTGATACGTTGGTTTGATCGTTCCATGCTATTATTTATGATGTTTTGGATGTTTAATGGGCTTTGTTATACACGTTTATATTATTTTTGGGACTAACCTACTAACCCACACGCCCAGTCTAGATTGCTGGTTTTTGCCTGTTTGAGGGTTTTACAGAAAAGGGATATCAAACGGAGTCCAAACGGAATGAAACCTTCGGGAGAGATATTTTTGGAGAAAATCACGCACGGGAGACTTGAGAACGACGGAGTTGGGGCCACGAGGTGCCCACGAGGGTGGGGGGCACCCCCCTAGGGCGTGCCCCCTGCCTCGTGGGTCCCTCGTAAGGCCCCCGGTGCCCTCCTTCCTCCTATATAAGCCTACGTACCCCGAAACCATCAGAGAAGAAGAGAAAACCCTAGTTCCACTGCCGTAACCTTCTGTTCTCGTGAGATCCCATCTTGGGGCCTGTTCTGGAGCTCCGCCGGAGGGGGGATCCATCACGAAGTGCTTCTACATCATCATCATCGCCTCACCATGAGTTGTGAGTAGTTTACCACAGGCCTTCGGGTCCATAGCTAGTATCTAGATGGCTTATTATCTCTCTTTGGATCTCAATACAAAGTTCTCCTCGGTCTTCGAGGAGATCTATTTGATGTAATCTCTTTTTGCGGTGTGTTTGTCGAGATCCGATGAATTGTGGGTTTATGATCAAGATTATCTATGAGAAATATTTGGTTCTTCTCTGAACTCTTTATGTGTGCTCATAATATCCTTGCAAGTCTCTTCGAATTATTGGTTTGGTTTGGCCTACTAGATCTATAGTTCTTGCAGTGGGAGAAGTGCTTGGCTTTGGGTTCAATCTTGCGGTGTCCTTTCCTAGTGACAGTAGGGGCAGCAAGGCACGTATTGTATTGTTGCCATCGAGGATAAAAAGATGGGGTTTATATCATATTGCTTGAGTTTATCCCTCTACATCATGTCATCTTGCTTAAGGCGTTACTCTGTTCTTATGAACTCAATACACTAGATGCATGCTGGATAGCGGTCGATGTGTGGAGTAATAGTATTAGATGCTGGCAGGAGTCGGTCTACTTGTCTCGGACATGATGCCTATATGCAATGATCATGCCTAGATAGTCTCATAATTATTCACTTTTCTATCAATTGCTTGACAGTAATTTGTTTACCCGCCATAGAATATCACTATCATGAGAGAAGCCACTAGAGAACACTATGGCCCCCGGGTCTATTCTCAACATATCAATCTACACCTACTTTACTTTTTCCGCTTTTACTTTCTGTTCTTATAATAAAAAATACCAAAAATATAAACTATCATCTCTATCAGATCTTACTTTCGTAAGTGACCGTAAAGGGATTGACAACCCCTTATCGCGTTGGCTGCGAAGTTCTTATTTGTTTGTGTAGGTGCGAGGGACTCGCGCATGGTCTCCTACTGGATTGATACCTTGGTTATCAAAAACCGAGGGAAATACTTACGCTACTGTGCTGCATCTCCCTTTCACAACAGTTTTCGAGGGTAGAGTATTCAACCCAAATTTATTGATTCGACACAAGGGGAGCCAAAGAATATTCTCAAGTATTAGTAATTGAGTTGTCAATTCAACTACACCTGGAAGACTTAATATCTGCAGCAAAGTATTTAGTAGCAAAGTAGTGTGGAAGTAACGATAATGATGACAAAAGTAATTGTAGCAGTTTTTGTAGCAATCGTAACAGTGGCAATAGAAAAGTAACTAAGCAAAGATCAATATGTGAAAAGCTCGTAGGAAATGGATCGGTGATGGATAATTATGTCGGATGCGATTCCTCATGTAACAGTTATAACATAGGGTGACACGGAACTAGCTCCAGTTCATCAATGTAATGTAGGCATGTATTCCGAATATAGTCATACGTGCTTATGGAAAAGAACTTGCATGACATCTTTTGTCCTACCCTCCCGTGGCAGCGGGGTCCTATTGGAAACTAAGGGATATTAAGGCCTCCTTTTAATAGAGTACCAGACCAAAGCATTAACACTTAGTGAATACATGAACTCCTCAAACTATGGTCATCACCGGGAGTGGTCCCGATTATTGTCACTTCGGGGTTGCCGGATCATAACACATAGTAGGTGACTATTGACTTGCAAGATAGGATCAAGAACTCACATATATTCATGAAAACATAATAGGTTCAGATCTGAAATAATGGCACTCGGGCCCTAGTGACAAGCATTAAGCATGGCAAAGTCATAGCAACATCAATCTTAGAACATAATGGATACTCGGGATCAAACCCTTACAAAACTAACTCGATTATATGGTAAATCTCATCCAACCCATCACCGTCCAGCAAGCCTATGATGAAATTACTCACGCACAGCGGTGAGCACCATGAAATTGGTGATGGAGGATGGTTGATGATGACGATGGCGACAGATTCCCCTCTCTGGAGCCCCGAACGGACTCCAGATCAGCCCTCCCGAAGAAGATTAGTGTTAGGCGGCGGCTCTGTATCGTAAAACGCGATGGATCCTTCTCTCTGATTTTTTTCTCCCCGAACATGAATATATGGAGTTGAAGTTGAGGTCAATGGAACTCCAGGGGTCTACGAGGCAGGGGGGCGCGCCCAGGGGGGTAGGCGCGCCCTCCACCCTCGTGGACAAGGTGTGGGCCCCCTGATCTTGATTCTTCCGCCAGTATTTTTTATTATTTCCAAAACTTGTCTCCGTGGATTTTCAGGTTGTTCCGAGAACTTTTATTTCTGCACAAAAATAACACCATGGCAGTTCTGCTGAAAACATCATCAGTCCAGGTTAGTTCCATTCAAATCATGCAAGTTAGAGTCCAAAACAAGGGCAAAAGTGTTTGGAAAAGTAGATACATTGGAGACGTATCAAATCCCCGAAGCTTAAACCTTTGCTTGTCCTCAAGCAATTCAGTTGACAAACTGAAAGTGATAAAGAAAACCTTTTACAAACCCTGTTTAGTCTTGTTGTTGCAAATATGTAAAGCCAACATTCAAGTTTTCAGCAAAGATTATGAATTAACCACATTCACAATAATGTTTAGGTCTCATGTTTACTCGTATCAATGGCATAATCAACTAGCGAGCAATAATAATAAATCTCGGATTACAACACTTTCTCAAAACAATCGTAATATGATATAACAAGATGTCATCTCACTAGCCTTTTCTGAGACCGCAAAACATAAATGCACATCACCCCTGAAGATCAAGGACTGACTAGACATTGTAATTCATGGTAAAAGAGATCCAATCACAGTCATACTCAATGTAAATTAATCGCAATGCATGCAAATGACAGCGGCGCTCTCCAACTGGTGCTTTTTTAATAAGAGGATGATGACTCAACATAAAAGTAAATAGATAGGCCCTTCGTGGACAAAAGAAGGGATTTGCAGAGATGCCAGAGCTCGAGTTTTGAAACTGAGATAAATAGTATTTTGGGTGGCATACTTTCATTGTCAACATAACAACCAAGAGTTCTCGATATCTTCCATGCTACACACATTATAGGCGGTTCCCAAACTGAATGGTAAAGTTTTACTCCCCCTCCACCATCAAACACACTCCACGTCTTATCCGAAACAACAGGTACCGTCCAAACCAACAACAGTCAGGGGGAGTTTTGTTTATTTATATTTTGATTTGAGCATGGGACTGGGCATCCCGATTACCGGCCATTTTCTCGTGAATGATGAGCAGAGTCCACTCATCATGAGAATAAACCACCTAGCATGGAAGATATAGACAACCCTAGTTGATAGATGAGCTATTCGAGCATACAAAACAGAATTTCATTTGAAGATTTAGAGTTTGGCACATACAAATTTACTTGGAACGGCAGGTAAATACCGCATATAGGAAGGCATGGTGGACTCATAAGGAATAACTTTGGGGTTTATGGAAGTGGATGCACAAGCAGTATTCCCGCTTAGTACAAGTGAAGGCTAGAAAGAGACTGGGGAGTGACCAACTAGAGAGCGACAATAGTCATGAACATGCATTAAAATTAATCAACAATGAGTGCAAGCATGAGTAGGATATAAATCACCATGAACATAAATATCGTGGAGGCTATGTTGATTTTGTTTCAACTACATGCGTGAACATGTGCCAAGTTAAACCAGTTGAATCGTTCAAAGGAGGATACCACCCTATCATACCACATCACAACCTTTTTAATAGCATGTTGGCATGCAAGGTAAACTATTATAAAATCCTAGCTAATTAAGCATGGCATGAGCACTATAATCTCTAATTGTCATTGCAAACATGTTTCATTCACAATAGGCTGAATCAGGAACGATGAACTAATCATATTTACAAAAACAAGATAGGTCGAGTTCATACCAGCTTTTCTCATCTCAATCAGTCCATCATATATCGTCATTATCTCCTTTCACTCGCATGACCGAATGGTGTGGATAATAATAATAGTGCGCGTGCATTGGACTAAGCTGGAATCTGCAAGCATCTAATACAAGGGAGAAGACAAGGTAATATGGCTCTTGGTTAAATCAGCAATAATGCATATGAGAGCTACTCAACATTTTCATCATGGTCTTCTCCTCTCGACCCCCAAAGAAAAGAAAATAAATAAAAATATTTACATGGGAAAGCTCCCAACAAGCAAAAGAAGAACGAGAAATATTTTTGGGTTTTCTTTTAATTACCACTACTACAGGCATGCAAACCTGAAAGCTACAACTAATTTTTGGGTTTTGTTAAGGTTTTTCTGACACACAAGAAGAAGGCTTAGAAAAGAAAATAAACTAGCATGGATAGTACAATGAAAAAGTATGAGCACCGACAACTAGAATGAGTGTGTAAACATGAATGTAATGTCGGTGAGAAATACGTACTCCCCCTAGCTTAGGCTTTTGGCCTAAGTTGGTCTATGCCCACGGATCGGAGCTACTCTCTCCGGTGTAATGAGGAGGGTCCTTAGGGTGGCACTGGTTGGCGATCTCCTCCGGGTCCAACTGATAAACAAATTTTCGATAAGGGTCAAGTGGTGGCTCAGGCTCAGGCTCTGGGACATGTGTCAGCTTCCGGTACGCATAAATGGCCTCGGGCAAGATAAGGTACGTGCCTGAAAGCATGTTAAGCAAGGAGGGTGCAGGCAAGGTAATAATCTCACAGTAAGTTTTATCAAATATCAAATTATATTTAAGCATCTTCTTCTTATTTTTAACAATATATTCATGTGCTACCATACTCTTATAATCTAGAAAAATAGGGGGCAACAACTTTTCCTCTTCCTCATAATGCCTAATAGGTATCTCAAAATGTTCAGCAAGGCGCGAAGCAAAGATGCCTCCAAAGATGGGGCCCTTTGTATGGCTCAGACTTAATTGTTTAGCAACAATAGAGCCTAAGCTGATGGTTGTATCACGAAACAAAGCATGGCGCAAAATGACAAGATCAGGAGTACTAAGGTTTCCACTGTTCTCGCGGCCAATTAAGCATCTACTAGCAAATATCGCAAAGTAACATAGAATAGGAAAATATATACTAGTAATTCTTGCATCGGAAACTTTCCTCGTTTCCCCTACAACAATTCTATCAATAAATCCATCCACATCACAACGATGTGGTTCCTTTATGTTGCCCAAAAAGGGTATCTTGCAGACCCGACAAAAATCATGGAGTGACATCTCTTTAACCTCATCATATAAGTGAAACTCCAGAAGGTGGTGATTTCTTAGCATGGAAATAAAAAATTTGCACGAAAATATTAGTGAGTAGGAGATACTGTTCGCGCTGGTCATGGAGGAAATCGGTGAGGCCTGCATTCTCAGTCAAGTTATAAAAGTCTTCATAAATTCCGGCGGCTTTTAAGAATGCATCACAAGGCCATTCGCACGGCCGAGCCTCCACGATGCGAGGAAGATTGTATTTGGGCTTTTTATTCTCCTCATTCCGCTTATCCTCCGAGCTTCGGCTCGAAGAGCCTCTCAACAATCTCCTCAATATTTTCTTCCTCTGAAAAATTTCTGAAATTTTTAGTGACTCAAAATAAAAGTGAACCAAACTCAACAAGATTGATAGCAACTACTTCCGCAAGTGCCTAGAGGCTATATCATGCATTAAAACTACTTTTGACCACATAAATTTGACATGCAAGCTCAAGAGCAGGGTCACCTTAGCAGCAAAAATTTGCAATAAATAAAGCACTAGAACAAAAACTAATTGGACCATTGGAGGAGTCACATACCGAAGAACAATCCCCCAAAACAGTTTTGTGAATGAAGCTTTGAGCAAGGAGATCGAAAATGGCAGCAAAACGAGCTAGAACACGGGTTTGAGCTATGGGAGGATTTTTTTCTGGAGGATGACAAAGTGAGTGGGTGCTGGAATAAGTGGAGGGGGTCCATGTGGGGCCCACGAGGCAGGGGGCGCGCCCCAGGGGGTGGACGCGCCCTGGACCCTCGTGGCCAGATGGTGTGGCCCCCTGGTGTGTTCTCAGTGCCAAAAATTCTTAAATATTTAACAAAAAATCATATTTCATTCTTAGGACATTTGGAGAACTTTTATTTTCGGGGTATTTTTATTGCAAGGATAATTCAGAAAACAGACGGAAAACACTAATTTTGCTTTATTTAATCTAAATAACAGAAAGTAAAAGGAGGGTACAGAGAGTTGTGCTTTCTAACTTCATCCATCTCATGCTCATCAAAAGGAATCCATCAACAAGGTTGATCAAGTCTTGTTAACAAACTCTTTCCGAATAACATGAAACCGGGGAATTTTCGAATAAAACTAGGTTACCTCAACGGGGATATGCATGTCCCCAACAATAAGAATGTCACATTTCTTCTTGAGAGTAGGAAGAGGAAATTCAAAACCTCCATTAATAATAGTTGAAAATTTTCCAATAGAATTGATACTATGGACTTGAGGTTCTTTCCTCGGAAAGTGTACCGTATGCTCATTACCATTAACATGAAAAGTGACATTGCCTTTGTTGCAATCAATAACAACCCCTGCAGTATTCAAAAAGGGTCTACCAAGGATAACAAACATACTATCGTCCTCGGGAATATCAAGAATAACAAAGTCCGTTAAAATAGTAACATTTGCAACCAGAACTGGCACATCCTCACAAATACCGATATGTATAGCAGTTGATTTATTGGCCATTTGCAAAGATATTTCAGTAGGTGTCAACTTATTCAAATCAAGTCTACGATATAAAGAGAGAGGCATAACACTAACACCGGCTCCAAGATCACATAAAGCAGTTTTAACATAGTTCCTTTTAACGGAGCATGGTATAGTTGGTACTCCTGGATCTCCTAGTTTCTTTGGTATTCCACCTTTAAAAGTATAATTGGCAAGCATGGTGGAAATTTCAACTTCCGGTATCTTTCTTTTATTTGTAACAATATCCTTCATATACTTAGCATAAGGATTCATTTTAAGCATATCAGTCAAACGCATACGCAAAAAGATAGGTCTAATCATTTCAGCAAAGTGCTCAAAATCCTCATCATCCTTTTTCTTGGATGGTTTAGGAGGAAAATGCATGGGTTTCTGAACCCATGGTTCTCTTTCTTTATCGTGCTTCCTAGCAACGAAGTCTCTCTTCTCGTAACGTTGATTCTTTGATTGTGGGTTATCAAGATCAACAACAGGTTCAATCTCTCCATCATTGTTATTCCTAGGTTGAGCATCAACATGAACTTCATCATTAACATTATCACTAGTTTCATGTTCATTACCAGATTGTGTTTCAGCATCAGAAATAGAAATATCATTGGGATTCTCAGGTGTGTCAACAACAGGTTCACTAGAAGCATGCAAAGTCCTATCATTTTTAGTTTTCTTCTTCTTAGAAGGACTAGGTGTATCAACATTAGTTCTCTGATAATCTTGCTCAATTCTCTTAGGGTGGCCCTCAGGATACAAAGGTTCCTCAGTCATTCTACCCCCTCTAGTCACAACTCTAACAACATTATCATTTTTCTTATTATTTAATCCATTGAGCAAATCATTTTGTGCTTTAAGCACTTGTTCCACCTGAGTGGTAACTGACACGTCTCCGTCGTATCTATAATTTTTTATTGTTCCATGCCAATATTATACAACTTTCTTATACTTTTGGCAACTTTTTATACTATTTTTGGGACTAACATATTGATCCAGTGCCCAGTGCCAGTTCCTGTTTGTTGCATGTTTTTTGTTTTGCAGAATATCCATATCAAACGGAGTCCAAACGGGATAAAAACAGACGGAGATTTTTTTTAAATATATGTGAATTTTTGGAAGTGGAATCAACGTGAGATGATGCCCGAGTGGCCCACGAGGGTGAGGGGCACGCCCCAGGGGGTCAGGTGCGCCCTGGGAACTCGTGGCCACTCTATAAGGCGGTTGGTGCCCTTGTTTTGCCGCAAGAAAGGTAATATCCGGATAAAAATCGTGTCAAAAATTCAGCCCAATCGGAGTTATGGATCTCCGGGAATATAAGAAACGGTGAAAGGCCAGAATCTGGGAACGCAGAAACAGAGAGAGACAAAGAGACAGATCCAATCTCGGAGGGGCTCTCACCCCTCCCATGCCATGGTGACCAAGGACCAGAGGGATAACCCTTCTCCCACCTAGGGAGAAGGCCAAGGAAGAAGGAGAAGTAGGGGGGCTCTCCCCCCTCGCTTCAGGTGGCGCCGGAGTGCCACCGGGGCCATCATCGTGCGATGGCGATCTACACCAACACCTCCGTCATCTTCACCAACATCTTCATCACCTTCCCCCATCTATCTACAATGGTCCACTCTCCCGCAACCCGCTCTACCCTCTACTTGATCATGGTGCTTTATGCTTCATATTATTATCCAATGATGTGTTGCCATCCTATGATGTCTGAGTAGATTTTGGTTGTCCTATCGGTAATTGGTGAATTGCTATGATTGGTTTAATTTTCTTGTGGTTATATTGTTGTCCTTTGGTTCCCATCATATGAGCACGCGCGTGGATCACACCATAGGGTTAGTTGTATGTTGATAGGACTACGTATTGGAGGGCAAGAGTGACAGAAGCTTCAACCTAGCGTAGAAATTGATGCATACGGGATTGAAGGGGAACCAATATATCTTAATGCTATGGTTGGGTTTTACCTTAATGAACGTTAGAGTTGCAGATGCTTGCTAATAGTTTCAATCATAAGTGCATAGAATTCCAAGTCAGGGGTGACATGCTAGCAGTGGCCTCTCCCACATAAAACTTGCTATCGGTCTAGTAACGTAGTCAATTGCTTAGGGACAATTTCGCAACTCCTACCACCACTTTTCCACACTCACTATACTAACTTTATTGCTTCTTTACCTAAAACAGCCCCTAGTTTTTATACTTGCTCTTTATATTCTTGCAAACCTATCCCACAAAAACTACAAAGTACTTCTAGTTTCATACTTGTTCTAGGTAAAGGAAATGTTAAGCGTGCGTAGAGTTGTATCGATGGTCGATAGAACTTGAGGGAATATTTGTTCTACCTTTAGCTCCTCGTTGGGTTCGACACTCTTACTTATCATAAGAGGCTACAACTGAGCCCCTACACTTGTGGGTTATCAAGACCTTTTTATGGCGCCGTTGCCGGGGAGCAATAGCGTGGGGTGAATATTCTCGTGTGTGCTTGTTTGCTTTATCACTAAGTAGATTTTATTTTCTGTTCTAAGTTGTTCTCTATCTTTATTTATGGATATGGAACACGAAATACCAAAAAAATAGGTGTACTTGCTACTCATGGAGATGGGGAACCTCCTAAAACCCTCGATGCTCAATATGTGAAAAATATTATGTACTACTTTGATAATCCTGAGAAAACCCCATTCAACTATATAATGGGGGATCAACGTGAATACGTTAGGGATTATCGCTTGACACAAAAGGGAAACTATTATGGGATCAAATTTATATGTTGCGTTGGTATGCTCAGGATTTATACTTGAGATATGATTATACTTGTTGCTCTAGGATGAAGGCTCCACACCTTCCCTTTTCATGCAAATTTAATGATGATGAAACGTTAGCTTCTTATGCTAATGGTATATATGATTAATATGATGCGGAACAAATAGAATAATTTGTTGCTTTTAAGGGTGCTTATGAAATTGAATCTCTATTTAAAAGGTATGAAGCTTTTGATGATGATGTTTATAGGCCTGAAAATTTTTCTATATTGAAATTTTGCTATGAGAATTATGAATATAATGCCAATATTGATGTGTTTATTGAGAAGGTCTCCGCTGTCCAAGAAGAGACTAATATTTTGCAGGAATCTATGGAAGAAGAAATTGATGACATTGTGAGCTCATTAGATGAAAAAGATGACGAGGAGAGCGAAGAACAAAAAGAGGAAGAGCGGATTAGCTACCCGTGCCCACCTTCTAATATGAGTAACTCTTCAACTCATACATTGTTTAATTTCCCTTTGTGCTTACCGCAAGATGAATGCTATGATGATTGCTATGATCCCTTGGATTCGTTTGAAATATCACTTTTTGATGAAATTGATGCTTGCTATGCTTGTGGCCATGATGCCAATATGAATTATGCTTATGGAGATGAACTTGCTATAGTTCCTTATGTTATGAATGAAATTGTTGCTATTGCACCCACACATGATAGTCCTATTATCTTTTTAAATTCTCTCAACTACACTATATCGGAGAAGTTTGCACTTATTAAGAACTATATTGATGGGTTGCGTCTCACTACTACACATGATGATTTTGATAGATATAATATGTATGTGCTTGCTGCTCCTACTTGCAATTATTATGAGAGAGGAACTACATCTCCGCCTCTCTATGTTTCCAATACGATAAAATTGCAAGAAACTGTTTATACTATCCATTGGCCTTTACTATGTGTGCATGAATTGTTCTTTTATGACATGCCGATGCATAGGAAGAGAGTTAGACTTTGTTTTTGCATGATATATATTACTTTGTGCTCACTACTAAATCACAAATCATTGTTAATTAAAATTGGCTTTGATATACCTTGGGATCCGGGTGGATCCATTACTTGAGCACTATATACCTAGCTTAATGGCTTTAAAGAAAGCGCTGCCAGGGAGACAACCCGGAAGTTTTAGAGAGTCATTTATTTCTGTCGTGTGCTTTTATAAAGTAAAAAAAAGAGGGGAACCTAAAACTTTCTTCAAAAAGAAAAGTGAAAGTGAGAAAGACGAGCATTGTTAAAGTGGGAGCTAGCCTTGAACTTTGTTCATGCCCATGGAAACTTTGTGAGCCTTGATTACAGAAACTTTTCAACAAAAATAATTATCCCCTTGTACAATTCCATTGTATTATAAACATAATTTGCCAAGAGTTTCCTTTAGGATGATTAAACTGCTTGTTGGTTTGTGCAGTGCAAAAACAGAAACTTTGGCTGTAGTGCGTGATTTTACATTTTTACTGGAACGTCAAAAGGACCTGAATCTTTTTGCAATGTCTTTCTATACAAATTGTGATTTTGCCTAAATTTTCCAGAATTTTTAGAGTTACAGAAGTATGGTTAATGTTCAGATTACTACAGACTGTCCTGTTTTTACAAATTGTTGTTATAGCTTCATTATTTGCATATGTTTGAATTCTTGTTGAAGCCTCCTTGACTTGGGGCCATAGAATTGTGATAGCATACAGTGGGTAATGTTTTTTTTACAATTAAACAAAAATGTTAGAGCATTACATGATGGGATTTCATTGATCATATGCACTAACCCTGCCACTAAAAGTTCGGTTAAGTTTTGTGTGGATGAGGTGTTTGAAGATCGAGGTGGTGTCGATATGAGGAGAAGGAGGAGGGGCAAGAGCTCAAGCTTGGGGATGCCCAAGGCACCCCAAGTAAATATTCAAGGAGACTCAAGCGTCTAAGCTTGGGGATGCCCCGGAAGGCATCCCATCTTTCTTCAACAAGTATCGGTATGTTTTTGGATTCGTTTCGTTCACATGATATGCGTAAACTCTTGGAGCCTCGTGTTTTTTTTTCTTTTAATGAATGCACCATGCTGGTATGAGATAGTCCTTGGTTGATTTATAGAATGCTCTTTGCACTTCACTTATATCTTTTGAGTATGGCTTTATAGAATGCTTAATGTGCTTCACTTATATCATTTGAAATTTGGATTGCCTGTTTCTCCTCACATAGAAAACCGCCATTTGTAGAAGGCTCTTTTGCTTCACTTATATTTGTTAGAGCATGGGAATATCTTTTGTAGAAAGAATTAAACTCTCTAGCTTCACTTATATCTATTTAGAGAGTTGACAGGAATTGGTCATTCACATGGTTAGTCATAAAATCCTACATAAAACTTGTAGACCGCTGAATATGATATGTTTGATTCCTTGCAATAGTTTTGCGATATAGAGATGCTAATATGTGGGAGGTACTAGTGAATGATTGTGGTTAAGTAAAAATATTGGTGTTAAGGTTTGTGATTCCCGAAGCATGCACGTATGGTCTCCTAACTATGTAACCAAATTAGCGCGCATTGTATTTTGATTGTTTATCTTTGCGTGAAGGTCGGGGGCGGGCGATGGTTAACTCCTACCAACCTCCCCCCTAGGAGCATGCGTCGTAGTATTTTGCTTCTAGGGCTAATAGATTTTTTGCAATAAGTATGTGAGTTCTTTATGACTAATGTTGAGTCCATGGATTATACGCACTCTCACCCTTCCACCTTGCTAGCCACTCTAGTACCGCGCAATTTTTGCCGATGCATCAAACCACCTTATACCCTTCCTCAAAACAGCACAATACCTACCTATTATGGTATTTCCACAGCCATTCCGAGATATATTGCCATGCCACTGAGTATTAGCAGCTGAGTTGTCAATTCAACCACACTTGGAAGACTTAATATCTGCAGCAAAGTATTTACTAACAAAGTAGTAGGAAGTAACGGTAACGATGGCAAAAGTGACAGTAGCAGTTTTTGTAGCAATCGTAACAGTGGCAACAGAAAAGTAACTAAGCAAAGATCAATATGTGAAAGGCTCGTAGGCAATGGACCAGTGATGAATAATTATGTCGGATGCGATTCCTCATGTGATAGTTATAACACAGGGTGACACAGAACTAGCTCCAGTTCATCAATGTAATGTAGGCATGTATTCCGAATATAGTCATACGTGCTTATGGAAAAGAACTTGCATGACATCTTTTGTCCTACCCTCCCGTGGTAGCGGGGTCCTATTGGAAACTAAGGGATATTAGGGCCTCCTTTTAATAGAGTACCGGACCAAAGCATTAACACTTAGTAACCGGGAGTGGTCCCGATTATTGTCACTTTGGGGTTGCCGGATCATAACACATAGTAGGTGACTATTGACTTGCAAGATAGGATCAAGAACTCACATATATTCATGAAAACATAATAGGTTCAGATCTGAAATCATGGCACTCGGGCCCTAGTGACAAGCATTAAGCATGAAAAATTCATAGCAACATCAATCTTAGAACATAATGGATACCAGGGATCAAACCCCAACAAAACTAACTTGATTATATGGTAAATCTCATCCAACCCATCACCGTCCAGCAAGCCTACGATGAAATTACTCACGCACGGCGGTGAGCATCATGAAATTGGTGATGGAGGATGGTTGATGATGACGATGGCGACAGATTCCCCTCTACGGAGCCTCGAACGGACTCCAGATCAGCCCTCCTGAAGAAGATTAGGGTTAGGCGGCGGCTCCGTATTGTAAAACACAATGGATCCTTCTCTCTGATTTTTTCTCCTCGAACGTGAATATATGGAGTTGGAGTTGAGGTCGGTGGAGCTCCAGGGGTCCACGAGGCAGGGGGCGCGCCCTCCACCCTCGTGGACAGGGTGTGGGCCCCCTGATGCTGATTCTTCCGCCAGTATTTTTTATTATTTCCAAAACTTGTCTCTGTGGATTTTCAGGTCATTCTGAGAACTTTTATTTCTGCACAAAAATAACACCATGGCAGTTCTACTGAAAACAGCGTCAGTTCGGGTTAGTTCCATTCAAATCATGCAAGTTAGAGTCCAAAACAAGGGCAAAAGTCTTTGGAAAAGTAGATACGTTGGAGACATATCACTTACTACTGTTACCATCGAGTTGGAGAATTCAAAGAAGTCCAAGAATGGCTCTGATGGTAAGAACAATAGTATCTGACCATCATGGTCCCGTACCGATCAATGATCTTTAAGTATACATTGTTTTAATCTGTAGCAATAGGGACAATAGACCAACTGGGGGAAAAGCTAAGGGCTGCTCAGGCAGCGAAGGAGCAGGCCGAAGGGCAAACTGCTGCTGGTGAACGTGTATTAACACGCACCATAGATGAGAAAAACAAGCTGCAGGATAACAATGTCAAGCTGGCCGAGGAGTTAAAGGACGTAAGAGCCCAACTCTCAGAGGCTTTAAAAGAGAACAAGAAGCTTAAGGGCGGCATATTTAGTATGACAATAAACCTAGCTTTCATTATAGTCCCTTGATTCGAAGTTTTCTTTACAAAAACTATCCCTGCAGATTTGTTGACTGGGCGGCCCGCGGGCGAGGTGTCCGGATTTAAATGTGATCTGCTGTAAGATCTTTCCAATGTGCACGAGCGAGCTTGCAAGGCCATGAAGAACATGGCAAAGGCTTTATGGTCAGCCGATTCTCCTCCAGAAATTATGGGGGAGCTGGCGGGTTTGTTCAAAGGGCCCCGATGCCGCTTTGAATTATGGAAAGCATCAGCGTGTGAAGCTGCTCGAGAAGCATGGGCTATGGTGAAGACACGCTATACCGGGCTGGACCCGAACCATATGGCTCGGGTTGGACTTCAAGGGCCCGGCGGGCTAGAAATCCATGTAAGCTTGGTGTACGACCAAGTAGAAACATCCGCCAAGTATTCCCAACAAAACTGTAAGTTAGACAGGCTTATAGAGGGTATAGATGAAGAATGAGAGTTTGATTCTATGTAACAATGTACTTTATCATCAAACTTATCTCCGGCAGAAATGAATTAAAAGTTTGTCATGGCCGACCTTCTACTTTAACCTCTGAAAACCCAAGGGCTGGAGTGTCCCTGAATACTATACCTATGATAAACACGTGGTACGTTCGGTGACCAGGCAATCCGGTAATAATTGCTTGAACAGACAAACTATGTTCATGGAGTTATGTTATATTACTGTTTAATGTAAGAAACATCTTCCAGAGAGAATAGTTCCGTTAAGGGTTCCTTTCCCTGGGTCGGCATGCGCATATATGCGTGCCTAGGCTTTGGATCCTGTGAAGAGGACGGTAGGATACCGTATCCTATTAATTTTAATAAGAAAAATGTATGCGCTTTTAAAAGCAATACGTCGTGTATCCACCGACCGACTATTCCCTTAATAACGCTAGCTTTTGGCTTCACCCATCTGAGGTACAGGTCCGGATTACCCGGTTGAAACAATCGCAGAGGTGCTCCATTTACACGCTAGCCAAACAATTAGGAACGTAGGGTATATGCGCAGGAGCCAAGCAACCCAGCTTGGCAAAAACTTATGTCATAAAGGTGCATATAATGGCAAGGAGACTATATGAAACAGACGACATAATAATTTGGAGCAATATGTTTTTTTGATAATGGGCTTCGCTATAGAAGCCCCCAAGTATATTTGAGGTATATACATTTAAGGATGTTCTACCTTGGGATAATGCGGTTGAGCCGAAAAATTATCAATAAAAAATAAGGAAAAAGGAAGAGGAAAACTGTAAAATCAAGGAATAATACCTAGACTAAAAAGGAGATATGTGCTACCAAACTATCCGCAGAATCGTTGGAGCCTAGCAACGTTCCATGGGCTCGGCTCGAGGTGATTGTCCGATGCATTTCGAAGGCGATAGGCTCCACCGGTGAGTACTTCATCAATGATGAAGGGGCCCTCCCATCTTGGTTTGAGCTTGTATTTTTTCTTCTCCGGGAGGCGTAATACGAGTTTGCCAACATTTTACATCTTTGCCCGCAGTTCTCTGCTTTGGTATCGCCTGGCCTGCTGTTCATAAAATGCGGAACGAGCCTGCGCGATATCGCGTTCCTCTTCGAGGCCATCTAGGTCATCCTGCCGATCAAGCTCGGCCTCCCTCTCTTCGTACATGCGCACTCGAGGTGAGTCATGAATAATATCACAGGGCAAGATAGCCTCTGCACCGTACACCATGAAAAAAAGGTGTGTATCCGATTGTTTGGTTAGGTGTAGTTTGCTGCCCCCGGAGTACGGAGTCGAGCTCCTCCTCCGAGTGCTTATCTGACTCCTGAAGGGAGTGCACCGGTCGGGGTTTGATGCCACTCACTATCAAGCCATTGGCTCTTTCTACCTGATCATTTGTCTGAGGGTGGTACACGGAGGCATAATCAAGTTTAATGCCTAACTTAGCGCACCAATTTTTCACCTCGTCAGCTGTGAATTTGGAGCCGTTATCTGTGATAATACTATGCGGGACACCATAACGGTGTACTATGATGGATATAAAATCTATCACTGGCCCTGCCTCAGCTGTTCGGACGGGCTTGGCTTCTATTCATTTAGTGAATTTATCCACCATGACTAGCAAATATTTCTTTTTATGGCTTCCCCCTTTAAGAGGTCCAACCATATACAGCCCCGTGTCGTCGTTGCAACAATCCTTAATCTTGTTTTTTAACAAGTAGGAATTCGGCCCATAAGTGATGAACTGTTTCCTGGGGCCGCTGCCGTATATACGTGAGGTCATATATGTCCGGTAGTCCGGATTTACTTTGAGAGTGCGTATTTCGGTGGGTGGGTGTGGATAATTTTAATTCCCAACCGAACATAGTGTCCAGGGTTTGTGCAACCTCCGGTGTGGACGTTCTGGACCCGGCAGGGTCTGAGTATTCTGCGGGCCTAGTGTCTGTCCCAGAGCTTGAACAGCGTGATGCGCCACCTGCCAGAGGTGTCTTCGGCTCGATGGGTTCGGAGATCCGAATAACGCTGGTCTCCGTTTTAAGAGGTGATGTATTCTCAGCTTGATCATCGATTGCCGCCACCAGGTGAGTGGTAGGGGTGGAATTGACTTCCTGACCGGATTTAGGTCCGATCTGATCATCTGACGATGAAAGCCCCAAGGCAGCAATGCGATCCAGTAGCTCGTTTAAAGACGGAGAATCTATCGAGGTCGCGTCATCTGGGAGGTCAGAGCCAACGTAGGGGTGGTGCTCGATGGCCGCGAGAAGTGCGGCCGGCCTGGAGGCCACGCGGGCGCATACAGCGAACCTGCCGAGCTGAAGGATCTGGCCCATGGCCAGGTTATTCCCGAGGGTGATCTCGTCGGTGATGACGAGACGAGCCATCGATCGCTTTTCATGAGCGTACAACAGAGCTCTCAATGAAAGCACCATTTTCGGTGTCAAAACCGGCAGATCTCGGGTAGGGCGGCCCAAGCTGTACGTCTTAGGATTGATGGTAACAGGAGATAGGGGACACGATGTTTACCTAGGTTCAAGCCCTCTCGATCGAGGTAATACCCTACTTCCTACTTGATTGATCTTGATGAATATGGTTACAAGAGTTGATCTTCCTTGATATCGTAATGGCTAAACCCTAAAAGTCTAGCCTATGTGATTGCTATGATATCGGTCATCTCTACGGGCTAAACCCCTCGGCTTATATACACGCCGGAGGGGGCCTAGGGTTACAAAGGTGACTTGGGGAGGAAGAATCGTTACATCCGGACATCTTTCTTGCCTTACTACACACATTGGAGTCCTAACCGAATACGGGGGAGGGCCTTCTGCTTCTATCTTCATGGCCCATCAATCCGGCCCAACATCAATGGCCCGGACACCTGAGGACCCATGAATACAAGAGACCCTCAACACTCATAAAGTTTTATGCTCTTGTTATAGGGCCAGGGCCAAAACTGGCAAGAAATAAAAGGTGGCCGGCTCTTCCAAGCCCCGAGGCTGCTGAGCCAAAGTAATAGGTGTTGGAGACCATTGAGGCTCCAATACAAAATCCCAAAGATCATATTAACCAGCAAGATGACCCGCCTCCACAGACTGACCCTGCAGCTCTTGAGTCCATGGTCACTGATGTTAACCCGGCGGCCAACCACGACCCACCAAGTCCTCAACCTTCCTCTCCTGCCAAACCAAGTGACAAGAGTCCTGTCATCGACAATGTTGATGACATTACTATCACCGGGTCAGCTTTTAACACGCCCGAAGCATCCTGAGTGTTAACAAAACACTCCACAAAAAATGAGGCGCCCTCATTGGGAAGGGCAAGACTAAACTGGAACTTGAGAGCTACTCAACTTTAAATGCCAGTGAGTTGCATGCTGGCTATCTGAGCTGCCTTCACACAAGCCGCGACATGGAGGTTGGCTTAGTCAATTTAATGAGATAGAAGTATGAGGTATGAATACCTTTAACTCCTTTTATGCCTGCACATATATATGTATTCATCTAGCCCCAAGTCTTAAGAATATGAAAGACAATGCGTATGCTTGAGACTTTGTGAAAACTTCCAAAGTGTAGCCCCAAGGGCCGGCTGATGACTGCTAGGACTACGTCGGTTTTCCCCCAAAGAGGAAGGGATGATGCAGAATAGCAGCAGTAGGTATTTCCCTCAGTGAGAAACCAAGGTTATCGAACCAGTAGGAGAAGCAAGCAACACAACGTAAACAACACCTGCACACAAATAACAAATACCCGCAACGTGACGTGTAAAAGGTGTTGTCAATCCCTTTCGGGTAACGGACGTGATAAAGTTGTAAATATTGATAGATAGGACGATAAATAATATAAATTACAGCAAGGCATTTTAGGGTTCTTGGTTTAATAGATCTAAAAATAAAAGCAAAGGAAAATAGATTGCAAAGGAAAATAATATAGAAAGAGATCCGGGGGCCGTAGATTTCACTAGTGGCTTCTCTCGAGAAAATAGCAAACGGTGGGAAAACAATTACTGTTGGGCAATTGATAGAACTTCAAATAATTATGACAATATTCAAGCAATGATCATTATATAGGCATCACGTCCAAGATTAGTAGACCGACTCCTGCCTGCATCTACTAATATTACTCCACACATCGACCGCTATCTAGCATGCATCTAGTGTATTAAGTTCATGGAGAAACGGAGTAATGCAATAAGAATGATGACAAGATGTAGACAAGATCTATTTATGTAGAAATAGACCCCATCATTTTATCCTTAGTAGTAATGATACATACGTGTCGGTTCCCCTCCTGTCACTAGGATCAAGCACCGTAAGATCGAACCCACTACAAAGCACCTCTTCCCTTTGCAAGATAAATAGATCAAGCTGGCCAAACGAAACCCAAATATCAGAGAAGAAATACGAGGCTATAAGCAATCATGCATATAAGAGATCAAAAGAAGACTCAAATAACTTTCATGGATATAAAAAGATAGATCTGATCATAAACTCAAAGTTCATCGGATCCCAACAAACACACCGCAAAAGAGTTACATCATATGGATCTCCAAGAGATCACTGTATTGATAATCAAAAGAGAGAGATGAAGCCATCTAGCGACTGACTACGGACCCACAGGCTACAAGGAACTACTCACACATCATCAGAGAGGCACCAATGGAAGAGGTGAACCCCTCCGTGATGGTGTCTAGATTGGATGTGCTGGTTCTGGAATCTGCGGTGGCTGGATCGAAATTCCGTCGACTCCCCTAGGGTTTTTGGAATATTGGAGTATTTATAGAGCAAAGAGGCGGTCCGGGGGGCACCCGAGGTGGGCACAACCCACCAGGGCGCGCCTGAGCCTCCTGGCATGCCCTGGTGGGCCGTGCTCCCCTCGGAGCACCCCTAGGTGTTGCTTTGGCCCATTGGGTGTCTTCTGGTCCAAAAAAATCCCGAAAAAGATTCACTGCGTTTGGAATCCGTTTGATATTCATTTCCCGTGATGTAAAAAACATGCAGAAAACAACACCTGGCACTTGGCACTATGTCAATAGGTTAGTACCAAAAAATGACTATAAAATGATTGTAAAACATCCAAGAATGAAAATATAACAGCATGGAATAATAAAAAAATATAGATACATTGGAGACGTATCACCGGCTAATCCTATAAGGATGAGCTGGGTCTTCTGTACTTTAGACTTAGAAAACTTCCAAAGTGGAGCCCCCAAGGGCTCGCTTATCCTATAAGGATGAGTCGGGTCTTCTGTACTTCAGAGTCAAAAAACTTCGAAACTGTAGCCCCCAAGGCCGGCTTAACCTATAAGGATGAACTGGGTCTTCTATGCCTTGGAGTTAGAAAACTTCACCGTACATTAGCCCCCAAGTGCCAAGTATATTGCTTGCAATGTGCTTGGGACTTTAATATCATTGTTGAACATGAATTCAATCACTTCAAACCTTACTGGAACATTTGTTATTGCTTGTAATCCTTAACATGAAGCTTTGAGCTTGGGCGAGTCAAACATCGCCGATTTAAAGAAAAGCTTGGCTAGCCAACCGAGTGAATGTGCCAAGGCCGAATTAAGCCTAAAATCACCTCTAGAGGATATTGAAAAGACCAAGGCCAAATTTGATGAAGAAAGAGCCGCCTGGGAGACCTAAAAGGCGACGCTTCTAAAAAGAGTGGAAGATGCCAAAGCTGCACTTAAAGCTAAAACTGAAGAGCTGACCGGCTTAAAGCGGCATATTTCTCGAATGACAGCCGCCACCTTTGGTAAGAAGAACTTATACTTGAGTACCATAATTTGTTTGGTGATTTTGAATATGATACTTAACTCACCTAGTGACTAACAAAATTTTAAACCATCTGGCGACTTATGTGTACAATACTGAACAGGTTCTAGAAGCTTTAATCTTGGCCAAGACATGCTATTAAAGATGAAGGCTATTTATGCTTTAACTAAAAAACTATACACTGGCGCTCAGCGAGCCCTTGTAGCCATATCAAATGGAAAAAAAGCCTCCAACACTCATCAAGACTGTATTGGAGCATCTATCAACAGTGCTAGGCAGATTGAAGAGCTGAAGCTGCCAGGTGCTTGATCAGGGGCCATTACGACACTTAGCCAGGCCAAAGCGTGACAATTGATGTCTACTACGCAACCTTCTTCTTGTAGACGTTCTTGGGCCTCCAAGTGCAGAGGTTTGTAGTACAGTAGCAAATTTCCCTCAAGTGGATGACCTAAGGTTTATCAATCCGTGGGAGGCGTAGGATGAAGATGGTCTTTCTCAAACAACCCTGCAACCAAATAACAAAGAGTCTCTTGTGTCCCCAACACACCCAATACAATGGTAAATTGTATAGATGCACTAGTTCGGCGAAGAGATGGTGATAGAAGTGCAATATGGATGGTAGATATAGGTTTTTGTAATAATAAAATATAAAAACAGAAAGGTAGCAAGTGGTAAACGTGAGCATAATCGGTGTTGCAATGATAGGAAACAAGGCTTAGGGTTCATACTTTCACTAGTGCAAGTTCTCTCAACAATAATAACATGATTGGATCATATTACTAGCCCTCAACATGCAACGAAGAGTCACTCCAAAGTAACTGAAAGCGGAGAACAAACAAAGAGATTATGATAGGGTACGAAACCACCTCAAAGTTATTCTTTCTGATCGATCTATTCAAGAGTCCGTAGTAAAATAACACGAAGCTATTATTTCCGTTCGATCTATCATAGAGTTCGTACTAGAATAACACCTTAAGATACAAATCAACCAAAACCCTAATGTCACCTAGATACTCCATTGTCACCTCAAGTATCCGTGGGCATGATTATACGATATGCATCACACAATCTCAGATTCATCTATTCAACCAACACAAAGAACTTCAAAGAATGCCCCAAAGTTTCTACCGGAGAGTCAAGACAAAAATGTGTGCCAACCCCTATGCATAGATTCCCAAGGTCACGGAACCCGCTAATTGATCACCAAAACAAACATCAAGTGAATCAATAGAATACCCCATTGTCACCACGGGTATCCCACGCAAGACATACATCAAGTGTTCTCGAATCCTTAAAGACTCAATCCGATAAGATAACTTCAAAGGGAAAACTCAATCCATTACAAGAGAGTAGAGAGGGAGAAGCATCATAATATCCAACTATAATAGCAAAGCTCGCGATACATCAAGATCGTTTCATCTCAAGAACACGAGAGAGAGAGAGATCAAACACATAGCTACTGGTACATACCCTCAGCCCCGAGGGTGAACTCCTCCTCCCTCGTCATGGAGAGCGTCGGGATGATGAAGATAGCCACCGGAGAGGGATTCCCCCCTCCGGCAGGGTGCCAGAACGGGTCTAGATTGGCTTTTGGTGGCAACAGAGGCTTTCGGCGGCAGAACTCCCGATCTAGGTTATTTTCCGGAGGTTTCAATATATATAGGAGGTGTTGGAGTCGAGGGCAATTAAATGGTGTCTCCGGGCTGTCCACGAGGCAAAGGGGCACGTCCAGTAGGGGGGGGGGCGCCCCGTACCCTCGTGGGCAGCTCGTGCATCTCCTGGTCCTCCTCCCGTACTCCGTGGGCTTCTTCTGGTCCAAAAATAAGCTCCATTGAGTTTTAGGTCAATTGGGCTCCGTTTGAGATTCCTTTTCTGCGATACTCTAAAATAGGAGAAAAACAGAAACTGGCACTGGGCTCTGGGTTAATAGGTTAGTCCCAAAAATCATATAGAAGTGTATATTAAAGCCCATAAAACATCCTAGAAGGATAATATAATATCATGGAACAATTAAAAATTATAGATACGTTGGAGACGTATCAACAATCAGAGTTAGACCCAAATGAAATGGCTAGCGGGTGTCCGTAGCTAAAAGATGACGGGTCTATCTTTGAAGAGGCTGATTTTAATAAATGCGTCAGAGAGATGTGGCCTTTGGCGTGTCAAGTTGCACTTGAGCTAGACCTGTCTAAGTATCAGGCGGCTTATGATCGCAACAACACCCGCATCAAGGCGCCATCTCATGATATTATAGACTTGACTCCACCAAGGCGTAAGCATACTTTTGCTCCTAATATTGACCCCCCTGTTATTATGAATGATGAAGACTTCTTTGAAGTCTTAACTGGTATCGATTGGACATCGGGTGATCTTCAGATTTCCAGCGAAGACCCAACACAAGATGACCCAAATACCTCCAACACAAGGCGCCAAGATGACATTAACCTGAAGGGGTCTAACCCGGGCGGCCAAGAGGCCGGCTTACATGAGTGATTAGACTCCGAAAAAAAATAGTTGAAAAACCTTCAGGCCCAGCTGTGGCCTTGTAATAGCTAGTGCAAAACAAGTATCTGCTCTATCATGCCTTCGAGCATGTTATGCCAACTGTGTTTGGGCGAATTAATCTTTGTTATCTTGCCATATATATGCACACCTGGTCTTTCAACATTGCTGAACTTTCTTGAAGCTTGATATATAATTTGTAAAAAAATCCATCAGTGTCTTGTACAAGCGACTTATAGTCACAATCCAGGGCAACTTAAATAACCCAACAATCCATGGCGACTTATAATCATATCCAGCCTTTGAAAATATCACTTTGGCGGCTTATAGCCTAATAGAACTCAACCTGGAGCAATATAACCCGAATCCATATGACCCGGCAACTTCTCATCTGTAAAAGTTTCTGCAAAACATAAATAAAGAGTATGTATAACTCAAAATATGTGTCAAGCCGGCCTGCAAGGCACGACCAATCAGATTGATTTTTGAAAAACTTAATTTCTTGCTTCAAAGAAGCTTGGTGTGAAAGCCTTTCATCCCGTAGGCGGGCTCTCACGTGACATAAATCCGTCGTTTAAACCTTAACTAGTTCAGGGTCTTATAAAAAGATTGACTGTTAAAAGTACGAATAGGCCACATAGCGGAGAGACTACAACAGCCATGTGAGTTTATCCTAGCTCACTATAAGCCGGCTCTCACGTGATAGAAGCCGCCATTTTAACCTTGATAAGTTCATGGCTTTATTTAAAAGATTGATTATCAAGAGTACGGTAGGTCACCTGGCGGAGTAGCAAGTTGCAAACAAGCAGGTTTAACCCAGTTATGGCATGAAAGCCGGTCAAGTGGGTACGAAAGCTATACTCATTGAGTAAGAAGCCCCAAGGGACCTATGGCATGAACGCCGATCAAGAGGGTAAGAATAGCTATGCTCATTGAGCAGGAATCCCCCAAGTGACCTATAATATGAAGTCGATCAAGAGGGTAAGAATAGATATGCTCATTGAGTAGGAAGCCCCCAAATGACCTTATGATCAACCCATAAAGACTCTTGCTCAGAAAATACAAGATGAAACGACAAAGGCCTGAAATTTGGGGATGCCGGCTTTATTATGTCTAATCATAAAAAGATATGTACATCAATGAAGGTGTATACAATGATGAGAGCCAATGACTCAAGTGTATTAAAGCCAAGGATGAGCAATGTTCCAGGGCCGGCGGGTCTCTTCCTCAGGTGTGCGGGAATCTTTGTTCTCTCGTATGTTGATGAGGTAGTAAGAGTCGTTGTCGAGGTTTTTTCTGACGACAAAAGGTCCTTCCCAAGGGGGTGAAAGCTTATGCATCCCTGTCTGGTCTTGAATCAAACGAGCACTAAGTGGCCCTCCTAGAAAGTTTGGCTTCGAACCCTACGGCTATGATAACGATGTAGGTCTTGCTGATAAATTGCTGAACAGCCGCCTCGAGATGACGCTCCTCCTTGAGAGCATCCAAAGAATTATGACATGTCGTCTCATTGTCAGCCTCCACATAAGCCACCACTCTGGGCGAGCCATGACGAATATCACTTGGGAGAACTGCTTCAGCTCCATAAACCATGAAGAAGGGTGTATAACTCGTCAATCTGTTGGGGATACTTTTGATGCTCCAAAGTACTGAAGGAAGCTATTCCACCCAACAACCCGGAGTCCTCTCTAAGGGCACCATGAGCCAAGGTTTGATTCCTCTCAAGATCTCCTGGTTAGCACATTCCTCCTGACCATTGGACTGAGGATGTGAAACTGATGAAACATCAAGTCTGATGTGTTCCCTTTGACAAAACTCTTTCATAGCACCTTTAGACAAATTTGTCCTATTATCAGTGATGATACTATGAGGATAACCAAAGCGAAAAAATCAGCTTCTTGACAAACTAAACTATAGTAGCCACCTCACAATTGCTAACTGACTCCGCCTCAACCCACTTGGTAAACTTGTCAACCGCCACCAGAAGGTGGGTCTTCTTATCTTTGGACCTCTTGAAGGGGCCGACCATATCAGGCCCCCATACCGCAAATGACCAAGTTACTGGATCATATGCAATTCTTGAGCCATCACATGAGCCGGCCTTACGAATTTCTGACACTCATCACACTTACTAACAATATCCTCTGCATCTGCATGAGCCGTTAACCACAAAAATCCAAGACGAAACGCTTTATCCACCAACGATCGTGAGCCAGCATGATGACCACAGTCACCTTCATGGATCTCTTGCAAAATCTCACGACCCTCATCAGGAGAAACACAAAGTTGGAAGACAAAAATCATGCTGCATCGGTGTAACTCGCCGTTGATAATAGTCCTAGACTTAGAACTCTGTTTAATCTGTCGTGCCAAGTTTTCATCCTCTCGTACCTCTCCATGAGTAAGGTAAGCCAGATAAGGTAATGTCCAGTCATGAATAGTATGGAGAGCTGCCACCAACTGCCCCTCTGGGTCAGTTATGGAAAGATCTTCCTCAGATGGTAATTTGACTGAAGGATTATGTAAGACGTCAAGGAACACATTAGGAGGCACCGGCTTACGTTGAGACCCAAGACGGGATAGTGCATCAGCTGCCTCATTTTTCCATCGATCAATGTGATCCATCTGATAACCCTTGAAGTGACCAACAATAGTATCAACCACCTGACGATAATCCGTCATGAGCGGGTCTTTAGAGTCCCACTTACCTGAAACTTGTTGAGCCACAAGGTCTGAGTCACCCAGACATCTGAATCGGCTTAAATTCATCTCCTTGTCCATACGAAGCCCATGGAGTAAAGCTTCATACTCAGCTGCATTGTTAGTACAAGGAAACATTAGCCTTAAAACGTAACAAAATTTATCACCTCGTGGGGAAGTCAAAATAACTCCAGCCCCCGAGCCTTCCAATTGCCTGGAACCATCAAAGTGGATTGTCCAATATGTTTTGTCAGGCTTTTCTTCAGGTGTTTGCAACTCTGTCCAGTCATTTATGAAATCCACCAAAGCTTGAGACTTGTTAGCTGTCTTGGGTACATACTTTAGGCTGTGAGGCCCAAATTCGATTGCCCACTTAGCAACCCTGCCAGTGGCTTCTCTGTTTTCAATAATATGCCCTAACGGAGCATAACTGACCATCGTAATAGGATGCCCAAGGAAGTAATGTTTCAACTTGCGACTCGCCATAAACACCCCAAACATCAGTTTCTACCAATGTGGGTATCTTTGCTTGGATTCTATCCTGACCTCCCTAGCATAGTAAGCCGGCCGTTGGACTGGGTACTCTTTACCTGCCTCCTTTCTCTCCAAAACATCTGCCACGCTGACAACCTTATTTTTAGCCGCCACGTACATGAGCAAAGGCTCTTTGTCTATAGGAGCAGCAAAGATTGGTGGCTCAGCTAATGTTTTCTTGAGGGCCTCAAACGCTTGATCAGCAGGATCACTCCAGACAAAGTGGTATGTCTTCTTCATCATTTGATATAAAGGCATGAACTTCTCTCCCAGGCGACTTATGAACCGGCTTAAGGCCACAATATGACCCCCTAGACGCTGGATGTCATTGACATTTGCCGGCTTAGAAAGTGAAGTGATGGCCTTAATTTTCTCCGGTTGAGCTTCAATGCCCCATTCCGAGACCTGAAAACCTAGCAATTTACCTGTAGGCACACAAAAAACACACTTGGCCGGGTTAAGCATCATCTTGTAGACCCGGAGATTGTAAAAAGTTTCTTTCAAGTCATGCAGGAGAGTCTCCTTCTTCCTAGACTTGACCACAATATCATCCACATAAGCATGAATGTTGCACCCAATTTGAATGTGAAAACAATTTTGAACACAACGCCGGCAAGTCGCTTCGGCACTCTTGAGCCCGAAGGGCATAGAAACATAGCGGAAAGCCCCAAAAGGTATGATGAAGGATGTATTCTCTTAGTATTTGACTGCCATTTTGATCTGATGATAATCGGAATAAGCATCCAGGAAGCATAAGCTCTCACAACCCGCCATTGCATCAATGATCTGGTCGATACGTGGGAGAGCAAACAGATCAGCTGGACACGCCTTGTTGAGATCTGTGTAATCAACACACATACGCCATGTGCCATTTTTCTTAAGTACAAGCACATGGTTAGCCAACCACTCAGGGTGAAAAACTTCCATGATAAACCCAGCCGCCAAGAGTCAAACTACCTCTTCTCCAATGGCTTTACGTCGCTCGTCATTGAAATGACGAAGGAATTGTTTGACCGATTTAAACTTAAGATCTATATTAAGAGTGTGCTCAGCGAATTCTCTCGGTACACATCGCATGTTAGAAGGTTTCCATGCAAAGATGTCCCAATTCTCACGGATGAACGCGATGAGAGTGCTTTTCTATTTAGGATCCATATTAGCCCCCACAGTGAATTGCTTAGATGAGTCGCTGGGGACAAACTCAACTTGCTTGGTATCATCGGCCGACTTAAACTTCAGCAAAGGGTCCTGTTCGGTGTAGGGCTTCTTCAGAGGGGTCATATAAGCCGGGTCAACATTGTCCTTACAAAATTTGAGCTCTTCAGTAGCACAGGCTGATTCTGCATAAGTTGCATCTCCTTCTTCGCACTCTAGGGCGATTTTCCAATTACCATGAACCATAATCGTCCCATTTGGCCCTGGCATCTTAAGCTGCAAATAAATATAACAGGGGCGAGCCATGAACTGAGCATAAGCCGGCCTTCCGAATAGAGCGTGATATGGACTCATGATCTTCACCACCTCAAACCATAAGGTCTCTACTCTGTACTTACGGTCATCACTAAAAGTCACTTCTAGTGCTATCTTTCCCACCAGATAAGCTGACTTACTAGGCACCACACCATGGAATACTATAGATGATGGCTCAAGATGCTTGTCATTCAGATTCATTCGACGAAAGGTATTATAGTATAATATGTTGATGTTGCTACCGCTGTCCATGAGAACTTTCGTGAACTTATAGCCGCCCACTTAAGGGGCTACCACCAATGCCAGATGATCCGGATTATCAACCCAGGGCGTGTGATCTTCCCGACTCCATGTGATTGGATGCTCTAACCATCGTAGGTACTGGGGCACTGCCGGCTCAACCATGTTGACTGCGCTTATGAACGTTCAGATCTCGCTTGCAAAGACTTGTGGTAAAAACATGGTACTGACCCCCGTTAAGTTGCTTTGGATTACTTTGATATCCCGACTGATCATTTTGCTAATGGTTTAGGGAGTCCTGGACTAAGGGGTCCTCGGGCGTCCAACCCGTTATCCATGGGCCGGATTGATGGGCTATGAAGACGAGAAGGCCGAAGACCGTACCCGTGTCCCGATTGGACTCTCCTTGGCGTGGAAGGCAAGCTTGGCGACCAACTATGAAGATTCCTTCTTATGTAACCGACCTTATGTAACTCTAGACCCCCCCCGGTGTCTATATAAATTGGAGAGTGTAGTCCAGATAAGAGACATACATTACCATAGTCATTCACGCTAGGCTTCTAGGGTTTAGCCATTACTATCTCGTGGTAGATCAATTCTTGTAATACTCATATTCATTAAGATCAATCAAGTCGGAACTAGGGTATTACCTCCATAGAGAGGGCCCGAACCTGGGTAAACATCGTGTCCCGAGTCTCTTGTAACCATCGACCTTAGACGCACAGTTTGGGACACCCTACCCGAGATCCGCCAGTTTTGAGACCGACATTGGTGCTTTCATTGAGAGTTCCACTATGACGTCGACGAAAGGTTCGATGGCTCGCCTTGTCCTTGAAGACAACATCACCTCCAGGGGAGTCCTGGACCCAGGCCAAACCCTCCGACTGGGTAGCTTTACCATGATCGCCCGTTCGGCCGCTGAGCCGATGATGACCTCTCGGGCCACCGAAAACCCCCTTCGCATCAACTCCGAACACTCCAAGCAGATGGATCCGACAGAGTTCTCGTCCTTGAACAAGCTCCTAGATCGCATTGCCGCTTTGGGAATCGCCACAAATTACGATCGGATCGGGCTTAAAACCGATCAAGGAGAAATTGAAACTCCACCGGTCACCCACCAGATAGCGGTAGTCGAGGAGCAGTACGACAAGTCTTCTTCTATATCGAAGACGGACTATGTTCGGATCGCCAATCAGGAAGAGCCGGATACCCTCCAACAAAAGGATGCAAGCAGCCCTCCGAACATAGAATCGGACGACAGTCCTAAACGATCTAAAGATACTCCGGAGCCCGGACTGTCGAGTCTGGGAGGTCTTCAGATTCCGGACAATCGATCGGGTCAGGGTTCGGATTTAATTCCACCCACACCTCCCAAACATAGACGCTCTCATGAGCATAAAACAGCAGTCTCAGGAAACAGTCCACCACTTCTAGGCCAGATTCCTCCTTGTCTAAGACAAGATAAAAGATAGTCGCGACGAGGACGTGATATCAACATTCTACAACAACTGCACGGACGAAGGAATTCTCAACGCCATCAATCGCCACCACATACTGAAGTTCGCCGACTTAGCAACTATCGTACATAAGTACAGTGCTACTTCTCGAGCTTGAGTTGTAGTCCCTCGAAGAGGAAAGAGAAATGCATCACTGTAGCATAAGTATTTCCCTCAGTTTTTGAGAACCAAGGTATCAATCCAGTAGGAGACCACGCGTGAGTCCCTCGCACCTGCACAAACAAATAAGGACTTCGTAGCCAACGCAATAAGGGGTTGTCAATCCCTTTATGGTCACTTACGAAAGTGAGATCTGATAGAGATGATAGTTTGTATTTTTTATTATAAGAACAGAAAGTAAAAGCGGAAAAAGTAAAGTAGGTGTAGATTGATATGTTGAGAATAGACCCGGGGGCCATAGTGTTCTCTAGTGGCTTCTCTCATGATAGCGATATTCTACGACGGGTAAACAAATTACTGAAGCAATTGATAGAAAAGCGAATAATTATGAGACTATATAGGCATGATCATTGTATATAGGCATCACGTCCGAGACAAGTAGACCGACTCCTGCCTGCATCTACTACTATTACTCCACACATCGACCGCTATCCAGCATGCATCTAGTGTATTGAGTTCATAAGAACAGAGTAACGCCTTAAGCAAGATGACATGATGTAGAGGGATAAACTCAAGCAATATGATATAAACCCCATCTGTTTATCCTCGATGGAGACAATACAATACGTGCCTTGCTGCCCCTACTGTCACTCAGAAAGGACACCACAAGATTGAACCCAAAGAGAAGCACTTCTCCCATTCCAAGAACTATAGATCTAGTAGGCCAAACCAAACCAATAATTTGTAGAGACTTGCAAGGATATTATGAGCACACATAAAGAGTTCAGAGAAGAACCAAATATTTCTCATAGATAATCTTGATCATAAACCCACAATTCATCGGATCTCCACAAACACACCGCAAAAAGAGATTACATCAAATATATCTCCTCGAAGACCGAGGAGAACTTTGTATTGAGATCCAAAGAGGGAGAAGAAGCCATCTAGATACTAGCTATGGACCCGAAGGTCTGTGGTAAACTACTCACAACTCATGGTGAGGCGATGATGATGATGTAGAAGCACTCCGTGATGGATCCCCCCTCCAGCGGAGCTCCGGAACAGGCCCCAAGATGGGATCTCACAGAAATAGATGGTTATGGCGGTGGAACTAGGGTTTTCTCTTCTCCTCTGATGGTTTCGGGGTACGTAGGCTTATATAGGAGGAAGGAGGGCACCGGGGGCCTTACTAGGGACCCACGAGGCAGGGGGCGCGCCCTAGGGGGCGCCCTAGGGGGGCGCCCCCACCCTCGTGGGCACCTCGTGGCCCCTACTATGTGGTTCTCAAGTCTCTCGTACGTGATTTTCTCCAAAAATATCTCCCCCGAAGGTTTCATTCCGTTTGGACTTCGTTTGATATTCCTTTTCTGCAAAACCCTAAAACAGGCAAAAAACAGCTATCTGGATTGGGCCTTTGGGTTAGTAGGTTAGTCCCAAAAATAATATAAAAGTGTATAACAAAGCCCATTAAACATCCAAAACATCATAAATGATACCATGGAACAATAAAAAATTGTAGATACGTTGGAGACGTATCAAGCATCCCCAAGCTTAATTCCTGCTCGTCCTCGAGTAGGTAAATGATAAAAATAGATTTTTTGATGTGGAATGCTAACCAACATAGTTTTTCAATGTAATTATCTTAATTGTGGCATGAATTTTCAGATCTGAAAGATTCAAGACAAAAGTCTATATTGACATAAGAAATAATAATACTTCAAGCATACTAACAAAGCAATCATGTCTTCTCAAAATACTATGGCTAAAGAAAGTTATCCCTGCAAAATCATATAGTCTGGCTATGCTCCCTCTTCATCACACAAAATATTCATATCATGCACAACCCCAGTTTCAGCCAAGCACTTGTTTTCATACTCTATTCTTTCAAACCTTTCAACTTTCACGCAATACATGAGCGTGAGCCATGGATATAGCACTATGGGTGGAATAGAGAGGTGGTTGTGGAGAAGACAAAAAGGAGGGAGATAGTCTCACATCGACTCGGCGTATCAATGGGCTATGGAGATGCCCATCAATAGATATCAATGTGAGTGAGTAGGGATTGCCATGCAACGGATGCACTAGAGCTAAATATGTATGAAAGCTCAACAAAATAAACTAGTGGGTGTGCATCCAAATTGCTTGCTCACGAAGACCTAGGGCATTTGAGGAAGCCCATCGTTGGAATATACAAGCCAAGTTCTATAATGAAAATTCCCACTAGTATATGAAAGTGACTAAACATGAGACTCTCTATCATGAAGAACATGGTGCTACTTTGAAGCACAGGTGTGGAAAAAAAGATAGTAGCAATTGTCCCTTTTTTTTGGGCCTTTCTTTTTTCTTTGGCATTTTTTTTCTCTTTTTTTGGAGGGGCTTTATTGATTTAGCCTTTACTCACATGGGACAATGCTCTAATAATGATGATCATCACACTTTCATTGAATTACAACTCGATATTACAACTCAATACTAGAACAAGTATGACTCTATATGAATGCCTCTGGCAGTGTACCGGGATGTGCAATGAATCAAGAGTGACATGTATAAAAATTTATGCATGGTGGCTTTGCTACAAATACGATGTCAACTACATGATCATGCATGGCAATATGACAATATGATGCGTGTCATATGAACAGAATGGTGGAAAGTTGCATGGCAATATATCTCGGAATGGCTATGGAAATGCCATGATAGCTAGGTATGGTGGCTGTTTTGAGGAATAATATGGTGGCTGTTTTGAGGAAGGATATATAGTGGGTGTATGGTACCGGTGAAAGTTGCGCGGCACAAGAGAGGCTAGCAATGGTGGAAGGGTGAGAGTGCGTATAATCCATGGACTCAACATTAGTCATAAGAACTCATATACTTATTGCAAAAATCTATGAGTCATTATAACAAAGCAATCAACACATGCTCCTAGGGGGGAGGTTGGTAGGAGTTAACCATCGCGCGCCCCCGACCTCCACACAAAGGTTGACACTTTACAAATACCTCATGCTCTAACTTCGTCACATAGCGGTTCACCATACGTGCATGCTATGGGAATCACTAGCCTTAACACAAGCATTTCTCAATTTCATAATAACTCCACTAGCATGACTCTAATATCAATATCCTCATATCTCAAAACATTTATCAAGCATCCAATTTCTCATCATATTCAATGCACTTAGTGTGAAAGTTTTTACTACATTGATATTGGATGTCTATCATGTGAAGAATAGTTTTATAGCCTAAGCACATTACCATGCTATTTTAATAGACTCTCAAAAGGATATAAGTGAAGCATGAGAGTTCAACAATTTCTTCAAAATATTATCACCACCATGCTCTAAAAGATATAAGTGAAGCACTAAAGCAAAAACTATTCAACTCAAAAGATATAAGTGAAGTACATAGAGTGTTCTAACAATTCCTAGGCCATATTTAACTCTCTCAAATAGGTGTGTCCAGCACGGATAATTGTGGAAAACTAACAAGCAAAGACTCAAATTATACAAGACGCTCCAAGCAAAACACATATCATGTGGTGAATAAAAATATAGCTCCGAGTATAGTTACCGATGGATGAAGACGAAAGAGGGGATGCCTTCCCGGGGCATCCCCAAGCTTAGGATTTTGGTTGTCCTTGAATTTTACTTGGGGTGCCATGGGCATCCCCAAGCTTAGGCCCTTTCTACTCTTTGTTCCATAGTCCAACAAAGAAATACTCAAAACTTGAAAACTCCACAACACAAAACTTAGACAAAAATCTCGTGAACTCCGTTAGTATAAGAAAGCAAACCACTACTCAAAGGTACTGCAATGAATTCATTCTTTGTTTATATTGGTGTTAAACCTACTGTATTCCAACTTGTCCTTGGTTCATACTTCCCAATATTACTCATAGATGCATTGAAATAAGCAAACAACACACAAAAAACATAATCTGTCAAAAACAGAACAGTCCGTAGTAATTTGCAGGTTTCGCATACTTCTGTAACTCCAAAAAATTCAAACTAAATTTGTAAACGTGAGGAATTTGTCTATTAATCATCTTCAAAAAGAATCAACTAAATAGCACACTCCAGTAAAATCTGATAACCATTCTAGCGAGAGCTAACGATTCTGTTTTTCACAGCAAGATCACATAAACTTCACACAAGTCTTCCCAAAGGTTCTACTTGGCACAAACACTAAACAAAACACAAAACTACATCTAAATAGAAGCCAGATGCAATGTTTATTCCTAAACAGAAGCAAAAACAAAAAAATATAAAATTGGGTTGCCTCCCAACAAGCGCTATCGTTTAACGCCCCTAGCTAGGCACGAGATTTCAATGATGCTCACATGAAAGACAAGAATTGAAGCACAAAGAGAGCTTCATAAAACAAGTGAAAAGCACATCTAAGTATAACATACTTCCTATGCATAGGAATTTTATAAGAGAGCAAATTAGCAAGACAAGCAAGATCTAGCATAGGCAAGGAAGAAGAAAGAAACAAGATCAATCTCAACACGAAGAGAGCTAGTTTAGTAACATGAAGATTTCTACAACCATATTTTCCTCTCTCATAATAATTGCATGTAGGATCATACGCAAATTCAACAATATAGCAATCACAAAACATATTCTCAACACGATCCACATGCATACGAAGTTGACACTCTTCCAAAACAGTGGGATCAATATTAACTAAAGTCATGACCTTTCCAAACCCACTTTCAATATTATGGCAAACATTATTATCAATCTCATATTCATGATGGGGTTTAAATAAATTTTCAAGATCGTAAGAATCATCACCCCAATCATGATCATTGCAACAAGTAGTGGCCATAGCAAAATAAGCATCCCCAAGCTTAGGGTTTTGCATGTCATTAACACAATTGTCATTAATAGAATTTACAATAACATCATTGCAATCATGATTTTTATTTAACAAGCTATCATGAATCACTTTTTCTTTTAACAATTCCTCACAATTTTCAAATTCATAGATTCCAGCAAAACCTCATACAAATAATCTAGTGCACGCAACTCACTAGCAATAGGTTCAACATAATTGGATCTCTTAAAGAGATTAGCAAGTGGATGAGGATCCATACTTTAGCAAGCGAAGATGCAAGATAGTTGAGGGCACATAGCAACACAAGCAAACAAGAGGCAAGCGAACGGTAAACACACGGCAAAAAGAAGGGCAAATAAAACGGCAAGGGTGAAGTGGGGGAGAGGAAAACGAGAGGCAAAAAAATGTAATGCGACAGGTATCGGTTTGTGATAGGTACTTGGTATATGACTTTTGCGTAAGCCTCCCCGGCAACGGCGCTAGAAATTCTTCTTGCTACTTCTTGAGCTTGCGTTGTATTCCCTCGAAGAGGAAAGGGAGATGCAGCACAGTAGGGTAAGTAATCCCTCAGTTTTTGAGAACCAAGGTATCAATCCAGTAGGAGACCATGCGCGAGTCCCTCGCACCTGCACAAACAAATAAGAACTTCGCAGCCAACGCGATAAGGGGTTGTCAATCCCTTTACGGTCACTTACAAAAGTGAGATCTGATAGAGATGATAGTTTATATTTTTGGTATTTTTGATTATAAGAACATAAAGTAAAAGCGTAAAAAGTAAAGTAGGTGTAGATTGATATGTTGAAAATAGACCCGGGGGCCATAGTGTTCTCTAGTAGCTTCTCTCATGATATGATGTAGAGGGATAAACTCAAGCAATATGATATAAACCCCATCTTTTTATCCTCGATGGCAAAAATACAATACGTGCCTTGCTGCCCCTACTGTCACTGGGAAAGGACACCGCAAGATTGAACCCAAAGCCAAGCACTTCTCCCATTGCAAGAACTATAGATCTAGTAGGCCAAACCAAACCAATAATTCGAAGAGACTTGCAAGGATATTATGAGCACACATAAAGAGTTCAGAGAGGAACCAAATATTTCTCATAGATAATCTTGATCATAAACCCACAGTTCATCGGATCTCGACAAAAACACCGCAAAAAGAGATTACATCGAATAGATCTCCTCGAAGACCGAGGAGAACTTTGTATTGAGATCCAAAGAGAGAGAAGAAGCCATCTAGATACTAGCTATGGACCCGAAGGTCTGTGGTAAACTACTCACAACTCATGGTGAGGCGATGATGATGATGTAGAAGCACTCCGTGATGGATCCCCCCTCCGACGGAGCTCCGGAACAGGCCCCAAGATGGGATCTCACGGGAACAGAAGGTTACGGCGCTGGAACTAGGGTTTTCTCTTCTCCTCTGATGGTTTCAAGGTACGTAGGCTTATATGGGAGGAAGGAGGGCACCGGGGGCCTTACGAGGGACTCATGAGGCAGGGGGCGCGCCCTAGGGGAGGGGCACCCCCACCCTCGTGGGCACCTCTTGGCCCCTACTCCGTGGTTCTCAAGTCCCCCATGCGTGATTTTCTCCAAAAATATCTCTCCCGAAGGTTTCATTCCGTTTGGACTCCGTTTGATAGTCCTTTTCTGCAAAACCCTACAACAGGCAAAAAATAGCAATCTGGACTAGGCCTTTGGGTTAGTAGGTTAGTCCCAAAAATAATATAAAAGTGTATAACAAAGCCCATTAAACATCCAAAACATCATAAATAATACTCCCTCCGTTCCAAATTACTCGTCGTGGTTTTAGTTCAAATTTGAACTAAAACCACGACGAGTAATTTGGAACGGAGGGAGTAGCATGGAACAATAAAAAATTACAGATATGTTGGAGACGTATCATACATCGCGATGGAAAGAGCCTAGAGAACTCAGGCAGCTTGCTGGGAACCGTCGGCCCCAACTCGACTCCTCCTACAGGCGAAGAGGGCACACGCCCTTGGCACGCCCAGTCCAATAGTCAAGAAACATAAACCCATTACATGGCACGGCACCGTTCTAGAGGGATGACTCGATGGCCCATGCAAAATACACACGCCACTTGATACCGTGGCAATCTTATCAAGGATACTCCAACATGTAGCCAAGAGCGGCGAGGACATCCTTATCAAGGACACCCTAGAGCAGCACCCTCGAGAAAACAACGACAGAAGAGTATTGACGGTCTTCGAGACATTCGCTTCAAACAACAAGCGCAAAAGGGCACTTCGCGACTTCGCCAAAGTCTGCCAAATTGCCGCAATAAACCCTTGGAACGACACGGCTATAACATTTAATGACAGTGATGAACCGAGGCACAGGACAATCCGAGCGCCAGCCACACTAGTCCTCAGTCCCATCGTGGACGGGTTTTGACTTGCTAAGGTCCTCATCGACGGCGGCAGTGTTGGGGAACGTTGCATGGGAAACAAAAAATTTCCAACGCTCACCAAGATCAATCTATGAGATGCATCTACGAGGGGAGAGTCGGATCCACATACCTTTGTAGATCGCTAAGCGGAAGCGTTCAAGAACGCGGTTGATGCAGTCGTACTCGCCGCGATTCAGATCGCCGAAGATCCCAGCACCGAACGGACGGTGCCTCCGCGTTCAACACACGTGCAGCTCGGGGACGTCTCCTCCTTCTTGATCCAGCAAGGGGGAAGGAGAAGTTGACGGAGAAACCCAGCAGCACGACGGCGTGGTGGAGATGGTGGTGGAGGAATTCCAGCAGGGCTTCGCCAAGCACTGCAGACTAGACGAAGATATTCGTGGGAGAGGGAGGGCAGCGCCGAGGCACGAACTTCCGTTGCTACCCTCCCTCTGCCTCTCTTTATATAGGGGGGAGAGAGGGGAGGGGGCGCCCCTAGGGTTCCCCCTAGGGGGCGGCGGCCAAGGCCAGATGGGGCCGGCCAAGGGGGGGGGGCGGCGGCCAGGGCTAGGGTTCCCCCCCCCCCCAGGTGCCTTGCCCCCCAAGCCAAGGGGGTGCAGCTGCCCTAGGGGGGCCCAGCCCCTTAGGCGCAGGTGGAGGGGCCTAGGGGGGGCACAGCCCCTGTGTGGGCTGATGTGCCTCCCCCCTTTTGGCCCATGAGGCCCGCAACACTTGCCGGGACCCCCCGAAACTCCTTTCGGTCATCCGACGACTCCCCGATGCTCCCCGGAACACTTCCGGACTCCGATTCCCATCATCCAATATATCAATCTTCATCCCCGGACCATTCCGGAGTTCCTCGTCACGTCCGGGATCTCATCCGGGACTCCGAACAAACTTCGGTTACCATGCACTGTTCTCACTAACAACCCTAGCGTCACCGAACCTTAAGTGTGTAGACCCTGCGGGTTCGGAAACTATGCAGACATGACCGAGACACTCCCATGTCAATAACCAATAGCGGGATCTGGATACCCATATTGGTTCCCACACGTTCCTCGATGATCTCATCGGATGAACCACGATGTCAAGGATTCAGGCAATCCCGTATACAGTTCCCTTTGTCTCGTCGGTATGTTACTTGCCCGAGATTCGATCGTCGGTATCTCTATACCTAGTTCAATCTCGTTACCGGCAAGTCTCTTTACTCGTTCCGTAATACATAATCCCGTGACTAACTACTTAGTCACTTTGAGCTCATTGAGATGACGTATTACCGAGTGGGCCCGGAGATACCTCTCTGTCACACGGAGTGACAAATCCCAGTCTCGATCCATGTCAACTCAACAGACACCTTCGGAGATACCTGTAGAGTACCTTTATAGTCACCCAGTTACGTTGCGGCGTTTGGCACACACAAGGCACTCCTACGGTGTCAGCGAGTTACATGATCTCATGGTCATAGGAAATTATACTTGACATGCAGAAAACTATAGCGATAACTGATACGATCAAAAGCTATGTTTAACGTTTGGGTCTCGTCCATCACATCATTCTCCTAATGATGTGACCCCGTTATCAAATGACAACTCATGTCTATGACCTGGAAACCGCGGTCATCTTTGATCAACGAGCCAGTCCTGAAGAGGCTTACTAGGGACACAAAGTTTGTCTATTTATCCACACATGTATTTAAGTTTCCAATCAATACAATTATAGCATGGATAATAAACGATTATCATGAACAAGGAAATATAATAATAACTCTTTTATTATTGCCTCTAGGGCATATTTCCAACAGTCTCCCACTTGCACTAGAGTCAATAATCTAGCATTACAAGGTAATGAATCTAACACCCATAGAGTCTTGGTGTTGATCATGCTTAGCCCGTGGAAGAGGCTTAGTCAACGGATCTGCAACATTCAAATCCGTGTGTACTTTGCAAATGCTTATGTCCTCCTCCTTGACTGAATCGCGGATGGAATTGAAGCGTCGCTTTATGTGTCTGGTCCTCTTGTGAAACCTTGGTTCCTTGGCTAGAGCAATGGCACCAGTGTTGTCACAGAACAGAGTCATTGGGTTTAGTGCACTAGGCACAACTCCAAGATCCGTCATGAACTCCTTCATCCAGACACCTTCCTTTGCCGCCTCCGAGGCAGCTATGTACTCCGCTTCGCATGTAGAATCGGCTACCACGCTTTGCTTGGAACTGCACCAGCTTACCGCTCCCCCGTTGAGAATATATACGTATCCGGTTTGAGACTTAGAGTCATCCGGATCAGTGTCAAAGCTTGCATCGACGTAACCCTTTACGACGAGCTCTTGATCACCTCCATAAACGAGAAACATCTCCTTAGTCCTTTTCAGGTACTTTAGGATATTCTTGACCGCTGTCCAGTGATCCATACCAGGATTACTTTGAAACCTTCCGGCCATACTTATGGCAAGGCTGACATCTGGTCTTGTGCACAGCATTGCATACATGATAGAGCCTATGGCTGAAGCATAGGGGACGGCACTCATCTTTTCTCTATCTTCCGCAGTCACTGGGCATTGAGTCTTACTCAACTTTGTACCTTGCAATACCGGCAAGAACCCCTTCTTGGATTGATCCATTTTGAACTTCTTCAAAACTTTATCAAGGTATGTACTTTGTGAAAGTCCTATCAAGCGTCTCGATCTATCTCTATAGATCTTGATGCCCAATATGAAAGCAGCTTCACCGAGGTCCTTCATCGAAAAACTCTTGTTCAAATACCCCTTCACGCTATCCAAAAATTCTATATTGTTTCCAATCAGCAATATGTCATCCACATATAATATTAGAAACGCTATAGAGCTCCCACTCACTTTCTTGTAAATACAAGCTTCTCCGTAAACTTGTACAAACCCAAACGCTTTGATCACCTCATCAAAGCGAAGATTCCAACTCCGAGACGCTTGCACCAGCCCATAAATGGAACGCTGGAGTTTGCAAACTTTGTCAGCATTCTCTGGATCGACAAAACCTTCCGGTTGTATCATATACAACTCTTCCTTAAGGAATGCTGTTTTGACATCCATCTGCCAAATTTCATAATCGAAATACGCAGCTATTGCTAACATGATTCGGACGGATTTAAGCATCGCTACGGGTGAGAAAGTCTCATCGTAGTCAACTCCTTGAACTTGTGAAAAACCCTTTGCCACAAGTCGAGCTTTATACACGGTGACATTGCCGTCAGCGTCCGTCTTCCTCTTAAAAATCCATTTATTCTGAATGGCCTTCCGCCCTTCAGGTAATACTTCCAAAGTCCATACTTTGTTTTCATACATGGATCCCATCTCGGATTTCATGGCCTCTAACCATTTGTCGGAATCCGGGCCCACCATCGCTTCTCCATAGCTCGTAGGTTCACTGTTGTCCAACAACATGACCTCCAAGACAGGGTTACCATACCACTCAGGTGCAGTGCGTACCCTTGTCGACCTACGAGGTTCGGTAGTAACTTGATCAGAAGCTTCTTGATCATCATCATTGGCTTCCTCTTCAACCGTTGCAGGCTCCACAAAAACATCTTTCTGCGCTGCGCTACTCTCTGGTTGAAGCAGAGGTTCAATAACCTCATCAAGTTCTACCTTCCTCCCACTCAATTCTTTCGAGAGAAACTCTTTCTCGAGAAAGGACCCGTTCTTAGCGACAAACACTTTGCCCTCGGATCTGAGATAGAAGGTGTACCCAACCGTCTCTTTTGGGTATCCTATGAAGACACATTTGTCCACTTTGGGTTCGAGCTTTTCTGGCTGAAGCCTTTTGACATAAGCATCGCAACCCCAAACTTTGAGAAAAGACAACTTAGGTTTCTTACCAAACCACAGTTCATACGGTGTTGTCTCAACGGACTTAGATGGAGCCCTATTTAAAGTGAATGCAGCCGTCTCTAACGCATATCCCCAAAATGATAGTGGCAAATCGGCAAGAGACATCATAGAACGCACCATATCTAATAGGGTTCGATTACGACGTTCGGACACACCATTACGCTGTGGTGTTCCAGGTGGCGTCAACTGTGAAACAATTCCACATTTTCTTAAGTGATTGCCAAACTCATAACTCAGATACTCTCCCCCTCGATCAGATCGTAGGAACTTGATCTTCTTGTTACGATGATTCTCAACTTAACTCTGAAATTGCTTGAACTTTTCAAACGTTTCAGACTTATGCTTCATCAAGTAAATATACCCATATCTACTTAAGTCGTCAGTGAAGGTGAGAAAATAACGATATCCACCGCGCGTCGTGACACTCATCGGGCCACACACATCAGTATGTATGATTTCCAATAAGTCACTTGCCCGTTTCATTGTTCCTGAAAACGGGGTCTTAGTCATCTTGCCCATGAGGCACGGCTCGCATGTGTCAAGTGATTCAAAATCAAGAGACTCCAAAAGTCCATCAGCATGGAGCTTCCTCATGTGTTTCACGCCGATATGACCCAGACGGCAGTGCCACAAGAAAGTGGTACTATTGTTATCAACTCTACATCTTTTGGCATCAATGTTATGAACATGTGTATCATCACTATCGAGATTTAATAAGAATAAACCCCCTACTTCGGGTGCATGACCATAAAAGATATTACCCATATAAATAGAACAACCTTTATTCTCTGATTTAAATGAGTAACCATCTCGCATTAAACAAGATCCAGATATAATGTTCATGGTCAACGCAGGCACTAAATAACAATTATTCAGGTTCATAACTAATCCCGATGGTAATCGAAGAGCGAGTGTGCCGACGGCGATCACATCAACCTTGGAACCATTCCCCACGCGCATCGTCACTTCGTCCTTCGCCAGCCTCCGTCTATTCCGTAGTTCCTGTTTAGAGTTGCAAATGTGAGCAACCGAACCGGTATCAAATACCCAGGCACTACAACGAGAGTTGGTAAGGTACACATCAATAACATGTATATCACATATACCTTGCTTGTTGTTGTTGTTGGCCCCCTTCTTGTCTGCCAGATACTTGGGGCAGTTCCGCTTCCAGTGGCTGTTCCCCTTGCAATAGAAACACTCAGTCTCTGGCTTGGGCCCAGCCTTGGGTTTCTTCACTGGATGAGCAACTGCCTTGCCACCCTTCTTAGAGTTACCCTTCTTGCCCTTGCCATTCTTCTTGAAACTGGTAGTTTTATTGACCATCAACACTTGATACTCCTTCTGGATGTCTGCCTCAGCGACTTTCAGCATCGCAAACAGCTCGGCGATGGTTTTGTTCATCCCTTGCATGTTATACTGCTGCACGAAGCTCTTGTAGCTAGGTGGGAGTGACTGGAGAATTCTGTCAATGATAGCTTCCTCCGGGAACACAAGTCCCAGATCAGCTATGCGGGTATAGTACCCAGACATCTTCAGTAAGTGCTCACTGACAGACGAATTCTCCTCCATCTTGCAAGCAAAGAATTTATTGGTGGTCTCATACCTCTCGATCTTGGCATTCTTCTCAAAGATGAACTTCAACTCCTGGAACATCTCATATGCTCCATGACGTTCAAAACGCCTTTGAAGTCCTCCTTCCAAGCTATACAACATGGCACACTGCACTACTGAGTAGTCATCTGCACGCGACTGCCAGGCGTTCATAACGTCCACAGAGGCCGGAGCGGGGGGTTCACCTAGCGGTGCATTTAGGACATAAACCTTTTGGGCAGCTGTGAGGATGATCCTCAGATTGCGGAGCCAGTCCACAAAGTTGCTCCCATCATCTTTCAGCTTAGTTTTCTCTAGGAACGCATTAAAATTCAGGGGAGCTACTGCGGGAGCCATCTACATCAAAAGATTTGCAAAGACATCTTAGACTATTGTTCATGATAAGTGAGTTTTAACTAATCAAATTACTTATAACTCCCACTCAAATTGACATCCCTCTGGTCATCCGAGCGTGACATGATCCAAATCCACCAACCCAAGTCCGATCATCACGTGAGATGAGGTGGTGTCAATGGTGAACATCTTCATGTTGATCATATCTACTATATGACTCATGCTCGACCTTTCGGTCTTCCGTGTTCCGAGGCCATGTCTGTACATGCTAGGCTCGTCAAGTCTAACCCGAGTGTTCTGCATGTGCAAAACTGGCTTGCACCCGTTGTATGCGAACATAGAGTCTATCACACCCGATCATCACGTGGTGCTTCGAAACGACGAACCTTCGCAACAGCGCACACTCGGGGGGAACACAATTTTATCTTGAAATTTTAGTGAGGGATCATCTTATAATGCTACCGTCGTCCTAAGCAAAATAAGATGCATAAAAGGATTAACATCACATGCAAATCATAAGTGACATGATATGGCCATCAACTCGTGCTTTTGATCTCCATCTCCAAAGCACCGGCATGATCTCCATCGTCACCGGCGTAACACCATGATCCCCATCATCATGATCTCCATCATCGTGTCGCCATCGGGGTTGTCGCGCGCCCACCATGCTCTTACTACTATTGCTACCGTTTAGCGATAAAGTAAAGCATTACATAGCGCTTAATGATTGACACGCAGGTCATACAAAAATTAAAGACAACCCTATGGCTCCTGCCGGTTGCCGTATACATCGACATGCAAGTCAATATTAACTATTACAACATGATCATCTCATACATCAAATATATCTCATCATGTCATTGGCCATATCATATCACATACATACCCTGCAAAAACAAGTTAGACGTCCTCTAAATTGTTGTTGCATGTTTTACGTGGCTGCTATGGGTATCTAGCAAGAACGCTTCTTACCTACGCAAAGCCACAACGGTGATAATTAAGTTGCTATTTAACCTTCTACAAGGACCGCCTTCGTCGAATCCGATTCAACTAAGATGGGAGAGACAGACACCCGCCAGCCATCTTATGCAACAAAAGTCGCATGTCTGTCGATGGAACCGGTCTCATGTACGTGGACATGTAAAGTTGGTCCGGGCCGCTTCATCCCATAATACCGCTGAATCAAGAAAGACCAAAGAGGGAAGCAATCTAAACATCAACGCCCACAAACCCCTTTGTGTTCTACTCGTGAAAGCATCTACGCAAGATCCTAGCTCATGATGCCACTGTTGGGGAACGTTGCATGGAAAACAAAAATTTCCTACGCTCACCAAGATCAATCTAGGAGATGCATCTACGAGGGGAGAGTCGGATCCACATACCTTTGTAGATCACTAAGCGGAAGCGTTCAAGAACGCGGTTGACGGAGTCGTACTCGCCGCGATTCAGATCGCCGAAGATCCCAGCACCGAACGGACGGTGCCTCCGCGTTCAACACACGTGCAGCTCGGGGACGTCTCCTCCTTCTTGATCCAGCAAGGGGGAAGGAGAAGTTGACGGAGAAACCCAGCAGCACGACGGCGTGGTGGATATGGTGGTGGAGGAATTCCAGCAGGGCTTCGCCAAGCACTGCAGACTAGACGAAGATATTCGTGGGAGAGGGAGGGCAGCGCCGAGGCACGAACTTCTGTTGCTGCCCTCCCTCTGCCTCTCTTTATATAGGGGGGAGAGAGGGGAGGGGGCGCCCCTAGGGTTCCCCCTAGGGGGCGGCGGCCAAGGCCAGATGGGGCCGGCCAAGGGGGGGGGGGCGGCGGTCAGGGCTAGGGTCCCCCCCCCAGGTGCCTTGCCCCCCAAGCCAAGGGGGTGCGGCTGCCCTAGGGGGGCCCAGCCCCTTAGGCGCAGGTGGAGGGGCCTAGGGGGGGGGGCACAGCCCCTGTGTGGGCTGATGTGCCTCCCCCCTTTTGGCCCATGAGGCCCGCAACACTTGCCGGGACCCCCCGAAACTCCTTTCGGTCATCCGACGACTCCCCGATGCTCCCCGGAACACTTCCGGACTCCGATTCCCATCATCCAATATATCAATCTTCATCCCCGGACCATTCCGGAGTTCCTCGTCACGTCCGGGATCTCATCCAGGACTCCGAACAAACTTCGGTTACCATGCACTGTTCTCACTAACAACCCTAGCGTCACCGAACCTTAAGTGTGTAGACCCTGCGGGTTCGGAAACTATGCAGACATGACCGAGACACTCCCAGGTCAATAACCAATAGCGGGATCTGGATACCCATATTGGTTCCCACACGTTCCTCGATGATCTCATCGGATGAACCACGATGTCAAGGATTCAGGCAATCCCGTATACAGTTCCCTTTGTCTCGTCGGTATGTTACTTGCCCGAGATTCGATCGTCGGTATCTCTATACCTAGTTCAATCTCGTTACCGGCAAGTCTCTTTACTCGTTCCGTAATACATAATCCCGTGACTAACTACTTAGTCACTTTGAGCTCATTGAGATGACGTATTACCGAGTGGGCCCGGAGATACCTCTCCGTCACACGGAGTGACAAATCCCAGTCTCGATCCATGTCAACTCAACAGACACCTTCGGAGATACCTGTAGAGTACCTTTATAGTCACCCAGTTACGTTGCGACGTTTGGCACACACAAGGCACTCCTACGGTGTCAGCGAGTTACATGATCTCATGGTCATAGGAACTTATACTTGACATGCAGAAAACTATAGCGATAACTGATACGATCAAAAGCTATGTTTAACGTTTGGGTCTCGTCCATCACATCATTCTCCTAATGATGTGACCCCGTTATCAAATGACAACTCATGTCTATGACCTGGAAACGGCGGTCATCTTTGATCAACGAGCCAGTCCTGAAGAGGCTTACTAGGGACACAAAGTTTGTCTATTTATCCACACATGTATTTAAGTTTCCAATCAATACAATTATAGCATGGATAATAAACGATTATCATGAACAAGGAAATATAATAATAACTCTTTTATTATTGCCTCTAGGGCATATTTCCAACAGGCAGTGGACTAAATCTCATTTATGAGGACACACTCCACAACATGGAAATAGACATGAGCCGCATCAAGCAAAGTAGCACAACCTTTCAAGGAATCATTCCCAGTCGGGAGGCGCGGTGCGCTGGCAAAATCACACTTGACGTAGTATTCGGTACGCCTGAGAATTATCGGTCCGAAGAAATTACTTTCCAAGTGGCCCCTTTCAGCAGTGGATACCACGCCCTGTTGGGGCGGGATGCTTTTACACGCTTCCAAGCTATACCTCATTACGGGTATATGAAGCTCAAAATGCCCAGACCAAATGGTATAATCACTCTTGTCAGTGATCCGGACATAGCACTCCGCGCCGAAAACAAAACCGCATCCCTAGCCCTTGAGGCACTATCCGAAGCCCTCGCGACCGAGGAGTTAACCGCACTATGCTCCATGATGGACAGGGACGATGTGATCCTCGACAAACGCCCCAAATCCACCTCCTTCAAACCAGCAGAGGAAATAGTCAAATTTCAGGTCCACCCAACGGACCCCAAGAAGACAGCATCTATCGGAGCGCAACTGAACCCAACAGTTGACGCTGCACTACGAGAATTCCTGCGCGAAAACCGGGACATATTTGCCTGGCACCCTTCAGATATGCCAGGGATCCCACGCAAGCTGGCCGAACATAGCCTTAATATATTAAAGGGATTTAAACCGGTCAAACAAACACTGCGACGCTTTTCCGAACCCAAGCGACATGCCATCGGGGAGGAGCTGGCCAAGCTTATCAAGGCCGGATTCATTAGAGAAATCAAACATCCGGACTGGATGGAAAACCTGGTGATGGTACCAAAGAAGGACAAATCCTGGCGCCTGTGTGTCGATTTCAAAGACCTAAACAAGGCTTGCCCTAAGGATCCCTTCCCTCTCCCCTGCATTGATCAAATCATTGATGCCACCGCAGGACATGACTCGCTGTGCTTCCTCGATGCATATTCCGGATACCATCAAATCAAAATGAAGGAGTCCGATCAAGCTGCAACAACGTTTATTACCCTATACGGGCCATTCTGCTTCAACACCATGCCCTTCGGGCTCAAGAACGCCGGCGCCACATACCAACACATGATTCAAACATGCCTGGAGAAGCAGATCAGTAAGACAGTAGAAGCCTACATCGACGAGGTCGTCATCAAAACTAGGCACATCGAAACACTAATAGACGACTTACGTCTTACATTCGACAACCTCCGTGCGTATGACATTAAGCTCAACCCGAACTTCGGCGTCCCCGCTGGAAAACTGCCGGGCTTCATTGTTTCCACTTGAGGAATATAAGCAAATCCAGCTAAAACCCGAGCTCTGTCACAGTTGGCTACGCCAACAGACCTCAAACAAGTCCAAAAACTAGCTGGTTGCATGGCAGCGTTAAGTCGCTTTATCTCCAGATTAGGAGAAAAGGCACTACCACTCTATCGCCTCTTACGACGCACCGATAACTTCGAATGGACAGATGCGGCGACTGCCGGACTGGAGTAAATAAAGGCCCTCCTAGCAGGCAAGCAAATCTTGGCCGCACCAAACACCAGCGAACCCAGGTTGCTATACATATCCGCAAAACATCAGGTGGTGAGCGCCGTGCTCGTCGTCAAATGAGAGCAGGACGGACACAAATTCCCACTTCAAAAACTGGTACCCAGTATACTACGTATCTACTGTCCTCACACCATGCAAATCCTGGTACCCCCATTAACAAAAGATAGCAGACGCGGTCTTCATGGCATACCGAAAGCTACGACACTACTTCCAGGATTGTTCAATCACGGTGGCCTCTGAAGTACCACTGAATGACATAATAAACAACCGCGATGCCACGGGCTGGATTGCCAAATGGGCCATCGAGCTACTTCCATTTGACATAACATACAAGCCACGTCGAGCCATCAAATCCCAAGTACTTGCTGACTTCGTCGCCGAATGGACAGAGGTCAAACTCCCTAAAGAGTATGGCGCATATTCCAATTGGGTAATGTACTTTGACGGCTCCAAAATGTTGACTGGGCTGGGAGCGGGCGTCATGTTAACGTCCCCCACAGGAGATGCCGTCCAGTATGTGCTCCAAATACTATACACAGACTCCAACAATGCAGCTGAATACGAGGCCTTATTGCATGGTCTTCGGATGGCCGTATCCATGGGCATACAACGCCTGGAGGTGCGCGGGGACTCAAACCTCGCAATATCTCAAATAAACGGCAACTTTGAGGCCAAAGATCCAAAGATGGCAGCTTATCATAATGCCATCTTAAAAATGTCGATTTGGTTCGAGGGGCTTGAATTCCATCACATCGCCCGAGAAAGTAACCAAGCGGCGGACGTCCCTGCTCGCATTGGCGCTAAGCGCGACCCCGTCCCACCTAAAATCTTGCTGGAAAGGCTTTTTAAGCCATCTGTGGTGTGGCAAGGGGAGGGCGGCAACAATAGTCCGGATCCGAACACAACCCCGGATTCCGAACACACCGATATCATCGGGGGCTCAGCCACCGAAATTACACCGTCGGCCCATCTCATTATGGCAGTCATTGCCCCATGGACCGAACCTTTCTTGGCCTACATTCATAGGAAGGAACTCCCTGAAGACCAGAATGAGGCCCGCCGCATTGTCCGGTGTTCGAAGGCCTACAAGGTTCTCGACGGAGAGCTCTACAAGAAAAGTACTAACAGAATACTTCAAAGATGTATCTCCGAGGAAGAGGGGAAGCAGCTTTTGGCGGAAATTCATGCTGTTCTAGGCGGACACCACGCTGCAGCCCGAGCCCTTGTTAGCAAGGCCTTCCACACAGGGTTTTATTGGCCGACGGCCCGAGCAGACGCACAGGACCTTGTCCAACGCTGCGTCGGATGCCAACTCTTCGCCAACCAAAGACATATGCCCCCAACTGCCTTACAAACAATCCCCATTACTTGGCCTTTCACGGTCTGGGGACTAGACATGGTTGGACCCCTTAAAGGGGGAAGCCACAAGAAAAAATATCTGCTGGTCATGGTGGACAAATTCACCAAGTGGATAGAGGCTAAACCAGTCAAAACGGCCGAGTCTGGGCTGGTGATAACATTCATATCCGACGTTGTGCATCGTTACGGTGTCCCACACAGCATCATCACCGACAACGGCTCCAATTTCACAGCCGATGAGGTAAAAATCTGGTGTGCTAATCTCGGCATTAAGCTCGATTACGTCTCTATCTACCACCCACAAACAAACGGTCAAGTCGAACGAGCCAATGGTCATCTTATGAGCGGAATCAAACCCAGACTAGTGCGGTCTTTGAAAGAATCTGACAAGCACTGGGTGGAGGAGCTCGACTCCGTACTCTGGGGGCTGCGGACCATGCCCAACTGTACTACCGGATACACACATTTCTTAATGGTGTATGGCGCGGAGGCAGTATTGCCCTGCGATATTATCCACGACTCACCTCGAGTGCGTATGTACGAAGAGAGAGAAGCCGAGATGGATCGGCAGGACAACTTTGATGCCCTGGAGGAGGAGCGCGATGTCGCAAAAGCCCGTTCAACATTCTACCAACAACAGGCTCGAAGATATCAAAGTAGAGAAGTACGGGCCAAGACCTACAACATTCGCAAACTCGTTCTACGCCCGCCGGAGAAGAAAAAGGACAAACTCAAGCCCAAATGGGAGGGTCCCTTCATACTTGACGAAGTTCTCACCGGAGGGGCGTACCGTCTTCGCGATGGATCAGACAATCGCCTCGAGCCAAACCCCTGGAACGTGGCTAGACTCCGAAGATTCTATGCCTAGCGCCAAACTCCTTGTTAGTCTCATTCTCCTCTATAGTTTCCATTATTTTTTCTCTCTCTTTCGAGCACCTTTTTTCTTCCTCGCTTTAAAGCTTTCGTACGGCTCGACCGCACACCCCTGACACATACATCTTTAAATATGTACGTCCACTATACCTGGGGGCTTCTTGGACAAAAGTTTTTTTATTCCTTGAGCATCAAGCTCTTCACATATGAGTTTTTTCCATATGTACCTTTCTTTCGCCACTGTATGCATCGATATGACTTAAGTTTTGGCCAAGCTGGGTTGCCTGGCTCCTGTGCTTATGCCCTACGTTCCTGTTAGTTTGGCTAGGGCATAAATGGAGCACATCTGCGATTGTTACTGCCGGGTCATCCAGATGTGTACCTCAGACTGGGTGAAGCCGAAAGCTAGCGTTTTTAAGGGAATATTCGGTCGGTGAATTAAAGATGTTTTGTGCACTCACTCCATTGTGAACCCCCAGAAGCTATACACACTGTGATTTTCACATCACAATTCGGTCATGTATACTAATACATGCACACCTAGGGAAAGGAACCCTTAACGGAACTATTCTCTCTGGAAGATGTTTCTTACAATATCAATGTAATATAACATAACTATCCGGATACAACTTGTCTGTTCAAGCAACTATGACCCCTATGCCTAGTTTTCCATGCATACCCCGGTCTATTCGGCCGCGATGGTATTCGGAAACACTCTGCACCCTCGGGTCTGGAGGTCGACGCGAAAAGGTCCGCCATGACAAATGATATACAATTCAACTAGAGTTCCACATGTTGAGGAAAGTACATAGTCACTTGGACTCAAACACTTCCTCCTCTATACCGTCCAACAGACGGTCTAACTTACAATCCTGTTGGGAATATTTGGCGGCCACCTCTACTTGGTCATATACTAAACTAACGGGAATTTCTTCCCCATTCGACCCTAGCGGTCTGACACGGGCCATGTGATTAGGATCCAACTTGGTATATCGCGTCTTCACCATGGCCCAGGCCTCGCGCGCACCCTCTCGGCAGGCAGATATCTTCCATAGTCGGATACGCCGCCACGCTCCTTTGAACAGCTCTACAAGCTCCTCCATACTTCCTGGAGGGGAGGTGGATGGCCATAGAGCCTTGGCAACACTCTGCATCACCAGCCGAGCCTGTTTGTGCACTCGCGACAGCCCTTGCAGCAGATCACTTGATGATCCGGACACCTCCTCTTTAGGACGGCCCGTCAATATACCTGCAATTATAACCATATCAGTTCTATTTATCTCTGAACTACTTTAAATTATTTCAAACACATAATGAATATGCCGCCCCGCAGCCTCTTGTTCTCCTTCACGAAATCGGCTAGCTGGGCTCACACATCTTTCAACTCTTCACCCAACTTAGCATTGGAATCTTGTAGCTTGTTTTTCTCCCCTCTGACTCGGGTCAGAACACGCTCGCCCGCAACATGTAGCCTTCTCGCTTCTCTTTCTCCCTCTTGGGCGATCTTCAACTTCTCTTGAAGTTGACCAGGTGGTCCTATTATGCAATCGGCAACAGTACTAGTACAGTTGGTATACAATTATTGTTCCCCGAGAGAGGGGACCATTACCAGAAGACGCCTTCTTGAAGTTTTCTAGTTTGGCAGTTGCAGCATTCAGCTGCGCCCGACACTGCTCCAGCTCTTGGGCTAGCAGGCCATTCTTCTCTGTAAGGACCTGGTTATACGACGATCCTTAAATCAGTTGCACCAACTGCTTTCAGTCTCGGGGGCTACGGGCATATGGTTATCCTTTTTTGGACAAAGAAAACTTACCTGCACATTTGTTAAATATTGCTTCGTGGCTTTTCTAAGCCCATCTCGAGCAGCTCGGATGTATGCGTCACCCGAGCTGAAGGCATTGAATGCCTCTTTCGAGAACTTGGGGTCTCGTAAGACAGCCCTGCGGCGCCGATGATTTATGGCGCTCTCTACTTCCGAGTTGGTGACGGACACATCTTCCGAACCCTCGGCCGAAGGATGGTCCGGCATCATTCCCACACCGGCCCCCGTCTCTCCGGCAGGATCTAAATCCCGGTTGTAGGGAGCATGACCGGCCGGGCCCTTGGGCACCGTTCGGCGAACCTTTTTCCTGTAACAGGACAAATGCACAAGTCACAGTTGGATGTGGCCGCTGAAAAACATATTTATAAATCCATACCTCTTCGAGGAAAGCCTGGTTGTGTCTTCACCGGTCTTCCTCTTCGAAGGCTTGCCTGGCGAGGGAATTGATCTCTTCGGGATCGCTGAACGCTTCCCCTGTGGAGCACGATACAGTGCGGTGGGTGAGGCAGAATAAGAGCACTCTTTTAGAGGACGAGTCTCTTGACTACTTTCATGCGAAGCGGGAAGAAGGCAAGTGTATCGGAGGTGATGGCCACTTCTGTGCCATCATAGCTCGTCTGGTAAAACACTGCCTCCGCGAGCACCACGAATATATCCGGATCCTCTTCAAACCTGGGATCAAGCTCCCGGTTGTGGTTCTCTGGCTGTGGGGCAGGACTATGAAGTCCTTCGGTGACCTTTCGCCAATGAGTCATCACAAACGGATCAGAAATTTATCAAAGGTATTCCGGAATTGGAATGAGTAAAACAGAGAGATTGGGGCTTACCCAACTGGGAGGATTGTACATAGAATACCCGTCTCTGCGCTTGATGCAAAGAAATTCCTCTTCCTCCCCTTTGAACAACTCGGCCAATATCTTGGCCAGAGCGGCGGGGGTATCCGGACCTTTTCGGCCATAGCGGGAGGCATCATCCTCTCCATTATAGTGCCACATTGGGAGCCTTCTGTATTGAAGCGGCCGAACCCCTCGCGCTATGGAAGTTGCCATAACCTCGACTATTGTGAGTCCGGACTGAGCAATTATCTTTATCTTGCTCATGAGCTGACGAACTTCCGCGCTGTCATCCTCTTCAGGACTCCAGGGACGCCAACTATGGCGCTTCTTTAGCGGAACGCTCGTAAATACAGGAATACCATTTTGAACCGGGTCGGGAAGCACGACGTCTTCAATATAGAACCATTCGGAAGGCCATTCTCCAGACGCCTTCCTTGGGGTGCCGGGCATGTATCCGGTGTTGGCAATGCGCCATACTTCGGTTCCGCCCACTTCAAATATTGAGCTCTCATGGTTGCACTGGACAAGACAGAACAACTTTGTCCACAGCTCGAAATGGGTCTCAACGCCCAGAAATAACTCACGTAAAGCGACATAACCCGCAATATGCAGAATCGAGATAGGGGTGAAGCTGTGCAGCTGGAGGCCATAGTATTCCAGAAGCACTCTCAGGAACGGATGGATTGGAAATCCAACGCCCCTCAGCAGATAGGGGACGAAGCACACTCGCTCCCCCCGAAGGGATTGGGGAAGTCCTCTGCCCGATTCTCACCATTTAAGGAGGCTAGCCCTGCTCGAGCAGGGACCAGATCTGCAGGAGGAAGAATTCCCTACTTTGCAGCTTTGCTTATTGACTATGGGATACAGAACACCTCTCCCACTAGCCTTACTATGGGCCGGGACGGGAGGAGGAGCTGGGAATGCTAGCCATGTTGGAATGACTTCTCCTAGCGGTCTCCGGGGATTTTCTCTGCGTAGGGTCAAACGGGTCTAAGATCCAATCTCTTTAAATAAGCGCTCTTCCTGGCATGGACGGGGTGCTATTTGCAAAAATACCCTAACCTTTCGCATTCGCTCGACATGTGGAAGACGAAGTTATTTAACGCGCAGAAGCCGAGGGGAACAACCTTGGATCAGTGGTCGAATACATTACTTGGAGGTCACCAGAGAAGGAACCCGCCTTGCAAAGCCGAAGACAATTTGTGTGCCGAACACCTCGTTGTTGAAGACTGGTTCGGGGGCTACTGAGGGAGTCCTGGACTAAGGTGTCCTTGGGCGTCCGACCCGTTATCCATGGGCTGGATTGATGGGTTGTGAAGACGTGAAGGCCGAAGACCGTAACCGTGTCCGGATTGGACTCTCCTTGGCGTGGAAGGCAAGCTTGGCGACCAACTATGAAGATTCCTTCTTATGTAACCGACCTTATGTAACCCTAGACCCCCCCGGTGTCTATATAAACCGGAGGGTGTAGTCTGGATAACGCCAGACATTACCATAATCATTCAAGCTAGGCTTCTAGGGTTTAGCCATTACGATCTCGTGGTAGATCAACTCTTGTAATACTCATATTCATCAAGATCAATCAAGCAGGAAGTAGGGTATTACCTCCATAGAGAGCGCCTGAACCCGGGTAAACATCGTGTCCCCAGTCTCCTGTAACCATCGACCTTAGATGCACAGTTCGGGATCCCCTACCCGAGATCCGCCGGTTTTGACACCGACAATGGTTACCTAGACCAGACTGCTGATTATAACCACCTTGACCCTGGTGACCAGAATTTGAACCGCCACCACCAAAGCTGGACCTCTGAGATCCAGATCCTGATACGCCGGGTGGTCCATTATTATTTCCATGATTTTGACTGATGCTATAGTTCCCGAACTCTCGCATAACCCAAGAATCCTTCCAGGCATGAGTAGACGGCCTGTCGGGAAAACTATGCCTCGGGCACGGGTCATTAAGTGCTGCCTCAAGATTAAAAGGCTTTGTCGTGCCAAAAGGTGGCTTACTATTACCGTTCCGGCGCTTGTTTTTGTACCATGTGTTGGTGTTAGCCACTAGATCTGATCCGCCACGGGGTGTTTGCCCTTACCACCATTCCCCTGGTTGTTGCCATTATGCCCTGCTACATTCTGTTGCTGACCCTTACCATTGCCACTCTTCTTGCCCTTGTTGGATTTTTCATCATTAGATCTAGGGTCTTTTGTGTTATCAGAGTATGCATATTTAATGTGACCCACCATGAGCTCACACTTTCCGTGCAATAACGTTTAAGCCGCCTAAGCTTTTGCTTAAGGGGTGCAAAGTGACAGTACTTCTCCAAGACCAGAACCACCTGACCCGCCGCAATGGTATCTGATGAGTGAATAATAGTGGAGACTCACCAGACCCAGTGGTGTGCCAACTCATCCTCACGATGTACACAGTTATCCAGATCAATGATCGTCAGAGGTTGCTTGCATGTCCCTTGAAAGTTCTTGATGAATGAAAGGATCAGAGAAGAGGTGTCTAGACGGGGGGGGGGGGGGGGGGG
>LR738710.1:247443237-247494574 GCA_902687465.1 Secale cereale
AAACACTCAACTAGAAAGGTAGCAGTTTTTCAAGGTCCTTAGGTTGAGGTGGAGCTCTAGCGCAAGATTAAGCATTTCAAGAACACATAGCAAGAGTACAAGCATGGGAAAGAGTAACACAAGCTAGTTGCAAGAAAGTAACAAACCTACACATGCAATTCTAACAGTGTGGCAGCGGAAAGTAAAGCATTGCATATGAAGGTAAAATGGAGAGGTTTGGATAGTGCAAACAAAATGGAGACACGGAGATTTTTGGTGTGGTTCCGATAGGTGGTGCTATCGTACATCCACGTTGATGGAGACTTCAACCAATAAAGGGAAACGGCTGCGCGAGTTCACGAAGGGCTCCACCCACGAAGGGTCCATGAAGAAGAAACCTTGTCTATCCCACCATGGCCAACACCCACGAAGGACTTGCCTCACTCGGGTAGATCTTCACGAAGTAGGGGATCTCCTTGCCCTTGCAAACTCCTTGGTTCAACTCCACAATCTTGCCTGAGACTCCCAAGTGACACATAACCAATCTAGGAGACACCACTCTCCAAAAGGTAATAAAAAGTGTGTTGATGATGAACTCCTTGCTCTTGTGCTTCAAGTGATAGTCTCCCCAACACCGAACTCTCTCTCACAGGTTTGGATATGGTGGAAACATCATTTGAGTGGAAAGCAACTTGGGGAAGGCTAGAGATCAAGATTCTTGTGGTAGGAATAGTATATTTTGTTCTCAACACACGAGCAAGTGGTTCTCTCTCAGAAAATGTGTAGTGGAAGTGTAGGCATGTTATGATGGCTCCCTCACAAATAGATATGGGGGTGGAGTGGTATATATAGCCTCGACACAAAATCTAACCGTTACACACATTTGACCCAACTCGGTCAGACCGAATAGATGAACTCGGTCAGACCAAAGCAGTTCAAAATGTGAACGTTAGGAATCTTGGTGGGACCGACATGATCGACTCGGTGGGACCGATGTGCTAGGGCTAGGGAAAAACCTCATCTCGGTGAGAACGATCGCATGAACTCGGTGGGACCAATTTCAGCAAAAGATCAAACAGAGAGTTGGTCAAGCAAACTCGATGGGACTGATTGCACATTTCAGTGAGATTGAAATAATTACAATAGGATCACATAGAGTTTGCAAGGCCATCTTGGTGAGACCGAGATCCATATCGGTGAGACCGAATTGTCTAGGGTTTGTGGCAGTGACTATATCAACTGAACTCGATGGCGCCTGATAGATCAAATTGGTGGGGTCAAGTTTAACTTTGGGTTTTGGACATATGTGGAATATGAGAAAGTGGCTGAGGGTTTTGGAGCAATATCACTAAGCACTTGAGAAACCAGATCATTAAGGAACACCTGATTCCCTTTTAATAGTATTGACTTTCCTATGGACTCAGTGTGATCTTGGATCACTAAAATGGAAATGTAGAGTCTTGAGCTTTTGCCAATCTTTGTCCTTAGCATTTTGAAGAGGTTCCACATCCTCTTGTCCTTTACAGCTTGAAAGGGTTCCACATGCTCTTGTCCTTGCCACTTCAATGTTGAACTTATCTGAAATACACTAGGTAAAGGCATTAGTCCAACAGGGGATATGTTGACATTAATTACCAAAATCACCCAGGGAGCACTTGTGCTTTCAATCTCCCCATTTTTGGTAATTTATGACAACATACATGAAAGCTCTAGATAAAAGATATGAAGAGTAATAAGTAAAGCTTTGGAAAGACATGTAACTTGCATAGGCTCCCCCTACATGTATGCATTCATGCAAGGATTGAATATAAGATAATATGAGTGCATAAACATGACAGAGCAAGCAATGAGTTACATGTATCTTGGCTATATGCATCCAAGCAAATGAAATAGATGAAGAAATGTGTATCTTCATATTCATGAATCTTCCTTGCAAACAGTATGTACATCAGCAAGGGATCATCATGTACATGATTGTGATGCATATACTTACCTTGGGGGTCTTGAATTGGCTTCGAAATGAGTGCACTCGAGAAAACAAGGTTAGATAACACAAGAACACTCTAAGGCAAAGCAATTTCAGGAAACCACAAGAGTACCAAGACTGGGATGACATGTAATGGGTAAGTACTTATTACTTCATTTGGATATAGACATGTCCCCAAAGATTAAAAGATATGCAATGAATTCCATCGATTTTCTTCCCTGGTAATGAGCTATTTCTCCCCCGGAATATGATATTGGATAATGGGAGAAGATAGGGAAACAGAAAATCAGAGCAAAAGACAAACATATCAGAGCAATATATCACATAATGAATCAGAGCATAGGTCATAGGTTATCAGAGCAAGAAATGAATCAGAGCTGAGAGCATAAGACAATACTCAGATAACCATACCCATGACTAAGCATAACATGTCTTTCCCCTCTTAAAGACATGTGACTTCTCACCTCTTGATAAGTGTGCATCCTTGTGAAAGAGACTTTGATGTTCTCTTATAGGCTTTGACAGAGCTTTGATGACCTCTCTTTCCCCCCCTTTGACATCAATTTCCAAGAAGGGTTTCTTTAAGAATTTGAGTCAAGCGGGTTTGGTCCTTGAGAGATACTACAAAGCAGCATATAGCTCAAGATGCTGGTAGAGGATAAGAATCATTGAGTGGAGCTAGAGAAGATAGAAAATATGCAATGGCAAAACCTTTTCTTAGAAGTGAAATTGGTCACTCCGATTTGTTTTCATTGGTGACACCGAGTTGATAGTATCATGGAGAATGCATATCGGTCAGACCGGGTGGGTCCTCTTTGGTTGAACCGATGAACTGCACACAAGGAATCCTTGTGCTTCGGTCTAGCCGATAGGCTAAAATTGGTGCATCCGAGTTCAATGCAGAGATAATTTTTTTGGCAAGTCAGCTCACTTGGCAGATGAAATTCATAAAGGATTTGCAATGAATTTGCCTGAAAGATTTGCAAGGAATTTGCAGAAAAATGAGATACAAAAAAAAGTGAATCTAGATGAAGTTTTTTTTTGAAAAGGGGAACAAGATAGCAAAACACAAACTAAAAGCAAGAAACACTAGAGAACTTCATCTAGAGATAGGTCGGCGACAAAGTCACCTATGTTAGAGTATATTGACTTAGGATTCAAGTGAGGTTACATGATCATAGGTCATACTCATCGTTTAAGCTCAAAATGGGGTTACCATTTTTCGTTTAAGCATTTTGATGTGTTCACATCTTGTTGAGTTGCTTTGACTCATAACTTTGAGTAAAGCTTATCTAAGATGGAAAAACATACCTTGGGTGATGTTGATCTTGATCATGTAGTTGAACTTGTGTTGGATGCTCAAAGTTGATGTAGTCCATCAAGAATTGTGAGCACCACTCATAGTTTGAGTTCATCTTCCTACATGGTCGGTTTTGCAAGGAAAAGCATTGTGCATCCAAAATGACAATAATGAAACTTGATACCAAGTGAAATTTGATATATAGAGGTTGTCAAAGGATATATGAGTGAGTCCATGCTTCCTTGGTATCAACATCCATGAAGTAGAGACTTGGTGATGTAGAGATTGCTCAAGATGTGAGTGACTTGCAATCTCATAGAGTTAGGCTCATCCAAGTACCTACTAGGGGTTAGATAGCATGCAAAGACACAAATATAGATCAAAGATATATGATCATCATCATAAGAGAAATATCAAGTATTAGTCATAAAGGCTCATGCCTTGCATGTATCCAAAGGAGTTTCTATTCAAAGTTTGAGGCATCAATGATATCCAATTCACCTGTCAAATGACAAAATGCTTTCTCATCCAATTGCTTATCCGTACGAACATGTTTAAGATTGATATCTCCTTTAGCAACATGATCTCGAATGAAATGATGACAAACTTCAATATGTTTAGTTTGAGAATGTTGCACGGGATTGTGAGCAATCTTAATAGCACTTTCATTATCACAAAGCAATAGAACATGTTTCACATATATCCCATAATCCTTAAGGGTTTGGGTCATCCAAAGTAATTGAGCACAACATGATCCGGCAGCAATGTATTCTGCTTCGGCGGTGGATAAGGATACCAAGTTTTGTTTCTTGGAGGACCAGGACACAAGAGATCTACCAAGAAATTGACAAGTACTCGAAGTGGACTTTCTATCAACCTTGTCACCGGCATAGTCCGTATTGGAGTAGCCAACAAGATCAAAGGAAGAACTCTTAGGATACTAAATGCCAAAGTTTTGTGTGTGAATTAAGTATCTCACTATCCTTTTCACAGCCTTAAGATGACATTCTTTAGTGGCCGCTTGATATCGTGCACACATGCACATACTTAGTATAATATCGGGACGGGAGGCACATAGATATAACCATGAACCAATCCTAGAGTGGTAAACCTTTTGGTCAACTGGGTTGCCATGCTTAGTCAAGTCAAGATGTCCACTAGTAGGCATGGGTGTTTTCATACCTTTGCTTTCTTGCATGTTGAGCTTCTTGAATAGATCTTTGGTATACTTTCTTTGAGAAACAAAGGTTGCTTCCTTGGTTGCTTGATTTGCAAGCCAAGGAAAAATTTGAGTTCACTCATCATAGACATCTCAAACTTCTTCGACATTAGCCTTCCAAACTTTTCACTAAAATGGGGGTTAGTAGAAAAAAATTGATATCATCAACATAAATTTAGCACACAAATAATTCACCATTAACCCTTTTAGTAAAAAGTGTGGAATCAATTTTCCCAATTTCAAAGCCTTTTTCAATTAGAAATTTGGTCAAGGATTTATACCATCCTCTAGGAGCTTGTTGAAGACCATAAAGATCTTTGTGAAGTTTGTAAACATGATTCGGTTTATTGGGATTAACAAAGCCGGGAGGTTGTTTAACATAAACTTCCTCCTCAATTTCACCGTCAAGAAAAGCACTTTTAATGTCCATTTGATACAAAGTGATGTCATGGTGATTGACATAAGCAAGTAAGATGCGTATGGACTCAAGTCTAGCAACGGGGGCATGTCTCACCGTACTCCATGACTTCGCCTTGAGTGTAGCCTTGGGCGACGAGATGGGCCTTGTTGTGTACAACTTGTCCATTTTAATCTTTCTTATTCCGAAACACCCATTTGGTTCCAATGATATTGTGATCGTCATTGAGCTTCTCAACCAATGTCCAAACTTGGTTTATCTCGAAGTTATGTAGTTCCTCATGCATAGCATTCACCCAATCCGGATCATCAAGAGCTTCTTCAACCTTCATAGGTTCAACATTAGATATGAAAGAGTAATGCTCACAAAAGTTAGCTAAGCGAGATTTAGAGCGAGTGATTCTCCCGGTTTGAATGTCGTTGTAGATTTGCTCAACGGGATGATATCTAGCAATTCTTGCTCTAACTAGTGAGAGCTTTTGTTTGGGTCAGGGTGGAACATTCTCTTCATTTTATTCTTCTCCTTGTTCTTATTCTTCTTCATTGTTGTTGAAGTTGTTGTCTTATGGAGGTGGAGAAGGAGGTCGATGAGGTTCATCTTGTTGTACTTCCTCATTTCCTTTGTCTTGACGTGATCCACTTGTGTATGCCTCCAAGTCAACTTGTGGTTCACCTTGATGTGAAGTTGAGGCTTCCACTTGAATGGGCGAAGTACTCTCCCTCACCTGCTTTGGTAGAATCTTGCCAATAGACAAGTCTTGGATAGCTTCTGAAGGATCTTTGTCTCCTACATCAATTGGCAATTTTTATACTTGCAAGCCGTTAGATTCATCATACTTCACATCTACCGTCTTCAACTTTTCGGGTGAAATTTTTGTAGACACAGTAAGTGTGAGAGTTTGAGCCATAACCGAGAAGAAAACCTTCATGAGATTTAGGCGAACATTTTGAACAACGATGCTTGTCAAGAATGTAGCATTTTGAACAAAATACTCGAAAGCATCCAACTTGGGGATTGTTACCGATGAGGAGCTCATATGATGTCTTGCCGAGAAGCTTGTGAAGATATAGTCGGTTTGTAGCATGACAAGCTGTCTCAACCGCTTCTGCCCAAAAGTGTCTTCGTGTCTTGTATTCGTCAAGCATCATTCTCTCCATCTCGATCTACGTCTGGTTCTTCCTCTCAACAACTCCATTTTGTTGCGGTGTGTATGTAGCTGACAACTCATGTGATATCCCTTCCTCATCAAGAAAGGTATCCACATTGGCATTCTTGAACTCCAATCCGATGTCGCTCCGAACCTTCTTGATCTTCACTTCGAATTGATTTTGAGCCTTTCTAGCGAAGTTCTTGAAGATCTTTTGGACCTACGATTTATCATCACGAAAGAGCACCCACGTACATCTGGAAAAATCATCAACAATGACCAATCCGAAGGAGTTACCACCGAGACTGTTGTAAGCGTTGGGACCAAAGAAATCCATGTGAAGTAGCTCAAGTGGTCTTCTTGTGATCATGATATTCTTTACGAATTGACTTCCTCCAACTAGTTTTCCTGCTTGACAAGCACTACAAAGTCTATCCTTGTCAAATATAACATCTTTAACACCAAGGATATGATCACCTTTAATAAGCTTATCAAGATTTCTCATGCCAACATGACCTAATCTTCTATGCCATAACCAACCCTTAGAAGATTTAGCAATTAAACAAGTGCGAGGTTGGGCTTTCTTAGTGAAATAAACAATGTATAGGTCACCTCTACGAATGCCGGTAAAGAACATGTTATGATTATCTCTATGAAAGACTTGGCAATCAACGTGAGTAAATAGCACATTTAAACCAAAATCAGCTAATCTAGATACGGAAAGAAGGTTATAGCTGAGAGATTCAACAAGCATGAAATTTTTGATTGAGCTATCATTAGTATGGCCACCTTACCAAGGCTAACAACTTTACCCTTAGAGTTGCCACCAAAGGTAACATACTTTCGTGGACCACCGTTTCTTGCAAGCTCATCAAACATGTCCTTATCTCCGGTCATATGATATGTGCATTTGCTAGCAAGAACTCATTCCTTTCCTCCGGCTGCGTATCCACGGAGATTAGCCATAAGACCAAAGTGTCTCATTGACTCATCAAGATCAAAGTCACTATCTTCACTTACGTCATAATATCCATGCTCAACATCATCATTCATGTGATCATCACCTACGACAAGTGATTCATTAGAATTTCGATAATGAAAATGTTCAAGTTTGTGAGTTACAATAGCTTCCACGATTATGTGACTAATGATTCTAACATCACCCTTAGCACGCATAAGATCACGTAGCTCAAATAAGCATTCATCAAACTTGGGATCACTAGGCTTCATCTTTTGAAAAGCAATGGATTGAAGAATCTCATCTAAACTTGTCAAGAAATAGTTAGGAAAGCGTTCTTGAAGAAATTTCCATATAGTGTAAGCACATTCCAAATTAGGCAATTCTCTAAGAAAATAGTTTGGTAGAGCTCTAACAATAAGATTGACCGTTCTAGTATTCCGAACCATATCAAGATACTCATTGGGGGTAAAATGCATAGGATCAATAGGAGACACATAAGGGCTAAGAATATACTTGTTCAAATGATATTCATTGAAGATCTCAAGCATGTCATTTTCCATTCCCTATAAAACTCCCCTTCGAGGATAGGCACTCCACGTCTCATACTCCCAATCGTAGACACATCCATCTTCCTCCAATGGTGATTAAACCAAAGCAATGGAGACCAAAGCTCTGATACAATTGAAAGGATCGGAGAAGAGGTGTCTAGAGGGGGGTAATTAAACACTCAACTAGAAAGGCAGAACTTTTTCAAGTTCCTTAAGTTGAGGTGGAGCTCTGATACGTCCATTTTGCATCATACTTTTATATTGATATTTATTGCATTATGGGCTGTTATTACACATTATATCACAATACTTATGCCTTTTCTCTCTTATTTTACAAGGTTTACATGAAGAGAGAGAATTTTGGCAGATGGAGTTCTGGACTGAAAAAGGAGCAAATATGTGATACCTATTTTGCACAACTCCAAAAGTACTGAAACTTCACGGAGAATATTTTTGGAATATATAAAAAATATTGGGCGAAGAAAGCACCAGAGGGGGGGCACCGGCCATCCACAAGGGTGGGGGCATGCCCCCTACCTTGTGGGCCCCTGACAAGCCCCCCACGCACATCTTCTGCTATATGATGTGTTTTGACCTGGAAAAAAATCATAAGGAGGTTTTCGGGACGAAGCGCCACCGTCTCGAGGCGGAACCTGGGCGAAACCAATCTAGAGCTCCGGCAGGGCTGTTCTACCGGGGATACTTCCCTCCGGGAGGGGGAAATCGAAGCCATCATCATCATCAACGATCCTCTCATCGAGAGGGGGTCAATCTCCATCAACATCTTCACCAGCACCATATCCTCTCAAACCCTAGTTCATCTCTTGTATCCGATCTTTGTCTCAAAACCTCATATCGGTACCTGTGGGTTGCTAGTAGTGTTGATTACTCCTTGTAGTTGATGCTAGTTGGTTTATTCGGTGGAAGATCATATGTTCAGATCCTTTATGCTATTCAATACCCCTCTGATCATGAACATGAATATGCTTTGTGAGTAGTTACTTTTGTTCCTGAGGACATGGGAGAAGTCTTGTTATAAGTAATCATGTGAATTTGGTATTCGTTCGATATTTTGATGAAATGTATGTTGTCTTTCCTCTAGTGGTGTTATGTGAACGTCGACTACATGGCACTTCACCATTATTTGGGCCTAGGGGAAGGCATTGGGAAGTAATAAGTAGATGATGGGTTGCTAGAGGGACAGAAGCTTAAACCCTAGTTTATGTGGTGCTTCGTAAGGGGATGATTTGGATCCATATGTTTCATGCTATGGTTAGATTTATCTTAATACTTCTTTCGTAGTTGTGGATGCTTGTGAGAGTGGTTAATCATAAGTGGGAGGCTTGTCCAAGGAAGGACAGCACCCAAACACTGATCCACCCACATATCAAATTATCAAAGTAACGAGCGTGAATCATATGAGCATGATGAAAACTAACTTGGCAATAATTCCCATGTGTCCTCGGGAGCGCTTTGCTTTATATAAGTGTACGTCCAGGCTTGTCCTTTTCTACAAAAAGGATTGGGCCACCTTGTTGTACCTTGCTTACTTTTGTTACTTGTTACCCGTTACGAATTATACTACCACAGAACTATCCGTTACCAATAATTTTAGTGCCTGCAGAGATTACCTTGCTAAAAACCGCTTGTCATTTCCTTCTGCTCCTCATTGGGTTCGACACTCTTACTTATTTAAAGGAGTACGATAGATCCCCTACACTTGTGGGTCATCAAGCTCTAGCACAAGATTAAGCATTTCAAGCAAACATAGCAATAGCACAAGCATTGGAAAGTGTAGCACAAGCTAGTTGCAGGAAGGTAACAAACCTACACATGCAATTCTAAGAGTGTGGGAGCGGAAAGTAAAGCATTGCATTATGAAGGTAAAACAAAGAGGTTTGGGGAGTGCAAACGCAATGGAGACACGGAGATTTTTGGCGTGGTTTCGATAGGTGGTGCTATCGTACATCCACGTTGATGGAGACTTCAACCCACAAAGGGTAACGGCTGCGTGAGTCCACGGAGGGCTCCACCCACGAAGGGTCCACGAAGAAGCAACCTTATCTATCCCACCATGGCCAACGCCCATGAAGGACTTGCCTCACTCGGGTAGATCTTCACGAAGTAGGCGATCTCCTTGCCCTTACAAACTCCTTGGTTCAACTCCACAATCTTGTCGGAGGCTCCCAAGTGACACCTAACCAATCTAGGAGACACCACTCTCCAAAAGGTAATAAATGGTGTGTTGATGCTGAACTCCTTGCTCTTGTGCTTCAAGTGATAGTCTCCCCAACACTCAACTCCCTCACACAGATTTCGATATGGTGGAAAGATGATTTGAGTGGAAAGCAACTTGGGGAAGGCTAGAGATCAAGATTCTTGTGGTGGGAATGGTATATCTTGGTCACAACACATGAGCAAGTGGTTCTCTCTCAGAAAATGTGTAGTAGAAGTGTAGGCACGTTCTGATGGCTCTCTCACAAATGGAGATGAGGGTGGAGGGGTATATATAGCCTCCACACAAAACCCAACTGTTACACACATTTGACCCAACTCGGTCAGACCGAATAGATGAACTCGGTCAGATCGAAGCAGTTAAAAATGTGAACGTTAGGAATCTCGATTGGACCGACATGATCAACTCGGTGGGACCAATGTGCTAGGGCGAGGGAAAAACCTCACCTCGGTGAGACCGATCGCATGAACTCGGTGGGACCAATTTCAGCAAAAGATCAAACAGAGAGTTGGTCAAGCAAACTAGGTGGGACCAATTGCGAATTTCGGTGAGACCAAAATAATTACAATAGGATCATAGAGAGTTTGCAAGGCCATCTCATTGAGAGCAGGATCCATATCAGTGAGAACGAATTATCTAGGGTTTGTGGTCGTGGCTATGTCTACTGAACTCGGTGGCGTCAGATAGATCAAATCGGTGGTGCCGAGTTCAACTTTGGGTTTTGGACATATGTGGAATATGAGGAAGTGGCTCAGTGTTCTGGAGCAATATCACTAAGCACTTGAGCAACTAGATCATTAAGCAACATCTCATCCCCTTTTAATAGTATTGGCTTTCCTACGAACTCAATGTGATCTTGGATCACTAAAATGGAAATGTAGAGTCTTGAGATTTTGCCAATCTTTGTCCTTAGCATTTTGAAGGGGTTCCACATCCTCTTGTCCTTGACAGCTTGAAAGGGTTCCACATCCTCTTGTCCTTGCCACTTCAATGTTGAACTTATCTGAAATACACTAGGTAAAGGCATTAGTCCAACAGGGCATATGTTAACATTAATTACCGAAATCACCCAGGGAGCACTTGTGCTTTCAATGAACCATGCCTTCAACTCTTCCCATGAGCTGATGGAATTAGGAGGTAAACCTTTTAACCATGTACGAGCTGACCCATCCTACATCATAGTAAAGTATTTGACACACACATCATCATTGACACCCAACATCTCCAAGGCTATCTCATAACTCTCAATCCAAGCCTCAGGAGGGAGATATGTTGTGTAATTGGCCACCTTGCGGGGTCCCTTAAAATCTTTGGGTAGACTCTCATTCTGCAAAATCAGTGCTAAGCACGGCACACCAAACGTCCTGGAAGTCACCCCGCCCCCTACCGAAACTGCAGGCGTCACTTGAGACAGCTGATAAGCTTCCTAGTGAACTGCCTCCTCCACTACATGGCAGGCTCTGGCAGCATCTACAATTGCCCGAGCCTCAGTCCTGGCATTAAGGGGCGGGATATGAGCACGGGTTGGGTTATCTCCACGGGGCGAGTTACGTCGCCGTTCACTACTGGAGACCGCGGGCGATTCAATACATCGGCTGTAACTCTGGGTCGGGAGGGGAGTCAAATGCACCCTCGCACGGCTATATGAATATTTCTCCTGCTGCTCCACTGCTGTTTCCAGAAGCTCGATCGTGTTCCGTGCTTCCACAACAATAGGCGACTCACCAGTGATAGGGAGTGCCTTAAGTCGGGTGGCCACTTCTATCATGTTATCCACTGGGTTAGAAAAATGACCGATAGTGCTAAAAAACGTTGAGGCGGGGTCTTACCCCTACGGGACAGGTCTGACTGTCGAGGCTGAGCCGCCGCCCTGTCCCTAGGCACCTCGGCGGCCTAGGGTATAATCGGTTGAGTACTTGGACATGCCGCCGGTCTGTTGAACAGGTTCATGGGCTCATAGTGCAAGGGCAGGTGGGTCTGTTGCCTCCTCCGATGCACCACGCTGGAGGCGTTCTGATCCAGACTTAAGCGCCATGCCTCTGCTTTCACACGCTCCAACTCAACCTCAATCTGATCCCGTAATGTGGCCATCCTCGTATTCTCTGCGTTGATATCCTGCCGGGCCTTGGTCATCTGTTCCCTAAGCTTCGCGATCTCTGTACTGCATTCTACTTGGTTTTCAGTTGTGACCTCGGTCCCTATTAAGGCATTTAACTCATTCATCAACTCCGATAAAACTTGAGCCGGCGGCTTCGCTAAGCCGGAAACTGAATGGTCAGTGGCTGCTCCAGCCGCCGTGCTGTTGTGAGCCGGCGCCATGCCCGCCATGAGGATAGCGGCTCGGCTCGGCGGCTCATAGGGATCCAGAATACTGTTGCCATCGAAATAGCCCCCGAGCCCGTCGTCTTGAAGTTAATAGATTGATTCTGTCTCTCCGGTTGAGGACTTATCACCTGAGTAGACGAGAGTCTCTCCTTCAGATGTAGAACCTCCCGCAAGGTCCATGCCTTGCGTGAAACCAACAAAAATATGCTTCCAGATGGGTTGAATTCGGACGGGTTGCATGCACCGAGCCGACTCGAAGAGGTCGGTGCAGATGCCCGACTCTAGCTCAGATCCGCTGATCTTTCCGATGAAGACATGAATTCCGCTGAAGGGGACCCGGTACCCATACTCGATTGAGTCGGCCTCGGGGCCCCAGCCAGCGTCGTAGAGCTTGCCGCGATGACTCTTAGTCATCCTACCAATGGTGTATCCCTCGAGCCCTGGGAAGGAGCCCTTCTAGAACTACAAACCACCATGCCCTGGCCCCACAATGGGCGCCAACTGTCGTGGGATTAACACGACAGATGCCCTCGTGAAAGGACTTGGTGCTAGGCCATGGCTACGGTGATTAGCTTCAAGGGGTTGAGCGGGACGAGAGACTTGAGTTTACCCAGGTTTGGTCCCTCGCGGTGGAGGTAAAAGCCTACTCCTGCTCTTGTTGCTATTGCTTGAGCATCGATTACAAGGGAGCAGATTCGCTTGACCTAGCTATTGATTGATTGAAACTTGTGTTTAATCCGCCACAGGGTCTCGCCTTTATATACACAGGTCGAGGCCCTGGGCTTACAAGAGTCTAGGTTGGGTCACACTTCATGACTAACCCTGGTTCTAAGTCGCCTTGCCTTGCTAGGCAAGTCGTCGTCGGGCTGCTTACTGATGTCTAGTACACAACCTTCTTCTTGTAGACGTTGTTGGGCCTCCAAGTGCAGAGGTTTGTAGGACAGTAGCAAATTTCCCTCAAGTGGATGACCTAAGGTTTATCAATCCGTGGGAGGTGTAGGATGAAGATGGTCTCACTCAAACAACCCTGCAACCAAATAACAAAGAGTCTCTTGTGTCCCCAACACACCCAGTACAATGGTAAATTGTATAGGTGCACTAGTTCGGCGAAGAGATGGTGATACAAGTGCAATATGGATGGTAGATATAGGTTTTTGTAATAAGAAAATATAAAAACAGCAAGGTAGCAAGTGGTAAAAGTCAGCATAAACGGTGTTGTAATGATAGGAAACAAGGCCTAGGGTTCATACTTTCACTAGTGCAAGTTCTCTCAACAAGGATAACATAATTGGATCATATTACTAGCCCTCAACATGCAACAAAGAGTCACTCCAAAGTCACTAATAGCGGAGAACAAACAAAGAGATTATGGTAGGGTACGAAACCACCTCAAAGCTATTCTTTCTGATCGATCTATTCAAGAGTTCGTAGTAACGTTTAATCTATCATAGAGTTCGTACTAGAATAACACCTTAAGACACAAGTCAACCAAAACCCTAATGTCACCTAGATACTCCATTGTCACCTCAAGTATCCATGGGCATGATTATACGATATGCATCACACAATCTCAGAAACATCTATTCAACCAACACATAAAACTTTAAAGAGTGCCCCAAAGTTTCTACCGGAAAGTCAAGACGAAAACGTGTGCCAACCCCTATGCATAGATTCCCAAGGTCACCGAACCCGCAAGTTGATCACCAAAACATACATCAAGTAGATCACATGATATCCCTTGTCACCACAGATAAGCATGTGCAAGACATACATCAAGTGTTCTCAAATCCTTAAAGACTCAATCCGATAAGATAACTTCAAACGGAAAACTCAATCCATTACAAGAGAGTAGAGGGGGAGAAGCATCATAAGATCCAACTAGAATATCAAAACTTGCGATACATCAAGATCGTGCCATCTCAAGAACACGACAGAGAGATCAAACACATAGCTACTGATACATACCCTCAGCCCCGAGGGTGGACTACTCCCTCCTCGCCATGGAGAGCACTGAGATGATGAAGATGGCCACCGGTGAGGGTTCCCCCCTCCGGAAGGGTGCAGGACCGGGGTCTAGATTGGTTTTCGCTGGCTACAGAGGCTTTTGGCGGTGGAACTCTCGATCTAGGTTATATTCCGGAGGTTTCTTTATATATAGGAGGTGTTGGAGTCGGAGCCAAGCAAAGGGGGCTACGGGCTGTCCACGAGGCAGGGGGCGCGCCCTAGGGGGGCGCCCCCCACCCTCGTGGGCAGCCCGTGGGTCCTCTCGTCCCCCTCCGGCACTCCGTGGACTTCTTCTGGTCCAAAAACGATCTCCGTTGATTTTCAGGTCAATTGGGCTCCGTTTGATATTCCGTTTCTGCGAAACCCTAAAACAGGAGAAAAACATAAACTGACACTGGGCTGTGGGTTAATAGGTTAGTCCCAAAAATCATATAAAAAGTGTACAGTAAAGCCCATAAAACATCCTAGAAGGATAATATAATAGCATGGAACAATCAAAAATTATAGATACGTTGGAGACGTATCAAGCATCCCCAAGCTTAATTCCTACTCATCCTTGAGTAGGTAAATGAAAAAAAAACAGAATTTTTTGATGTCGAATGCTAACCAACATAATTTTCAATGTAGTTCTCTTAATTGTGGCATGAATGTTCAGATCTGAAAGATTCAAGACAAAAGTCTATATTGACATAAGAAATAATAATACTTCAAGCATACTATCAAAGCAATCATGTCTTCTCAAAATACTATGGCTAAAGAAAGTTATCCCTACAAAATCATATAGTCTGACTATGCTCCCTCTTCATCACACAAAATATTCATATCATGCACAACCCCGGTTTCAGCCAAACACTTGTTTTCATACTCTATTCTTTCAAACCTTTCAACTTTCACGCAATACATGAGCGTGAGCAATGGACATAGCACTATGTGGAATAGAGAGGTGGTGGTGGAGAAGACAACAAGGCAGGAGATAGTCTCACATCGACTAGGCGTATCGAAGGGCTATGGAGATTCCCATCAATATATATCAATGTGAGTGAGTAGGGATTGCCATGCAACGGATGCACTAGAGCTAAAAATGTATGAAAGCTCAACAAAAGAAACTAGTGGGTGTGCATCCAACTTGCTTGCTATGAAGACCTAGGGCATTTGAGGAAGCCCATCGTTGGAATATACAAGACACGTTCTATAATGAAAATTCCCACTAGTATATGAACACTAAACATGAGACTCTCTATCGTGAAGAACATGGTGCTACTTTGAAGCACAAGTGTGGAAAAAGATAGTAGCAATTGTCCCCTTTTTTGGGCCTTTCTTGTTTTCTTTGGCCTTTTTTTCTTTTTTGTGTGGAGGGGCTTTATTGATTTAGCCTTTCCTCCCATGGGACAATGCTCTAATAATAATGATCATCACACTTTCATTACAACTCGATATTACAACTCGATACTACAACAAAGTATGACTCTATATGAATGCCTCCGGCGGTGTACCGGGATGTGCAATGAATCAAGAGTGACATGTATGAAAAATTATGCATGCTGGCCTTGCCACAAATACGATGTCAACTACATGATCATGCATGGCAATATGACAATATTATGCGTGTCATATGAACAAAACGGTGGAAAGTTGCATGGCAACATATCTCGGAATGGCTATGGAAATTCCATGATAGGTAGGTACCGTGGCTGTTTTGAGGAATAATATGGTGGTTGTTTTGAGGAAGGATATATAGTGGGTGTATGGTACCGGTGAAAGTTGCGCGGTACAAGAGAGGCTAGCAATGGTGGAAGGGTGAGAGTGCGTATAATCCATGAACTCAACATTAGTCATAAGAACTCATATACTTATTGCAAAAATCTACGAGTCATCGAAACAAAGCAATCAACGCATGCTCCTAGGGGGGAGGTTGGTAGGAGTTAACCCTCGCGCGCCCCCGACCCCCACACAAAGGTTGACACTTTACTAATACCTCATGCTCTAACTTCGTCACATAGCGGTTCACCATACATGCATGCTACGGGAATCACTAACCTTAACACAAGCATTTCTCAGTTTCATAATAACTCCACTAGCATGACTCTAATATCACTATCCTCATATCTCAAAACAATTATCAAGCATCCAACTTCTCATCATATTCAATGCACTTAGTGTGAAAGTTTTTACTACATTGATATTGGATGTCTATCATGTGAAGACTAGTTTTATAGCCTAAGCACATTACCATGCTGTTTTAATAGACTCTCAAATGGATATAAGTGAAGCACGAGAGTTCAACAATTTCTACAAAATATAATCACCACCGTGCTCTAAAAGATATAAGTGAAGCACTAGAGCAAAACTATTCAACTCAAAAGATATAAGTGAAGCACATAGAGTGTTCTATCAATTCCTAGGCCATATTTAACTCTCTCAAATAGGTGTGTCCAGCAAGGATAATTATGGCAAACTAACAAGAATACTAAAATTATACAGCTCCGTGCATAGTTACCGATAGATGAAGACGAAAGAGGGGATGCCTTCCGGGGCATCCCCAAGCTTAGGCTTTTGGTTGTCCTTGAATTTTACTTGGGGTGCCTTGGGCATCCCCAAGCTTAGGCCCTTGCTACTCTTTGTTCCACAGTCCATCAAAGCAATACTGAAAACTTGAAATCTGCAGAACAGAATCTGTCATAGATGGTTCATACTTCCCAATACTACTCATAGATGCATTGAAATAAGCAAACAACACACGGAAAACAGAATCTGTCAAAAACAGAACAGTCTGTAGTAATCTGCAGGTTTCGCATACTTATGTAAATTCAAAAAAATCAAACTAAATTGGTAAACGTGAGGAATTTGTCTATTAATCATCTGCAAAAAGAATCAACTAAATAGCACACTCCAGTAAAATCTGGTGACCATTCTAGCGAGTGCTAACGATTCTGTTTTTCACAGCAAGATTATATAAATTTCACACAAGTCTCCCCAAAGGTTCTACTTGGCACAAACACTAATTAAAACACAAAACCACATCTAAACAGAAGCTAGATACAATATTTATTCCTAAACAGAAGCAAAAACAAAAACAAAGTTGGGTTGCCTCCCAACAAGCGCTATCGTTTAACGCCCCTAGCTAGGCATGGTGATTTCAATGATGCTCGCATAAAAGATAGTAATTGAAACATAACGGGAGCATCATGAAGAATATGACTAACACATTTAAGTCTAACCCACTTCCTATGCATAGGGATTTTGTGAACAAACAACTTATGGGAACGATAATCAACTAGCATAGGAAGGGAAAACAAGCACACCTTCAAAATTTTAAGCACATAGAGAGGAAACTTGATATTATTGCAATTCCTACAAGCATATGATCCTCTCTCATAATAATTTTCAGTAGCATCATGAATTAATTTTAGAATAACCAGCACATAAAGCATTCTTTTCATCATCTATTTGCATAGAAATTTTACTACTCTCCACATAAGCAAATTTATTCTCATCAATAGTATTGGGAGCAAACTCAACAAAATAACTATCATGTGAAGCATAATCCAATTGAAAACTAAAATCATGATGATGAGTTTGATGTTTATCATTATTCTTAATAGCATACAAGTCATCACAATAATCATCATAGATAGCAACTTTGTTCTCATAATCAATTGGAACCTCTTCCGAAATAGTGGATTCATCACTAAATAAAGTCATGACCTCTCCAAATCCACTTTCATCAATATAATCATCATAAATAGGAGGCATGCTTTCATCATAATAAATTTGCTCATCAAAACTTGGGGGACTAAAAATATCATCATCAAACATAGCATCCCCAAGCTTGTGGCTTTGCATATCATTAGCATCATGGGTATTCAAAGAATTCATACTAACACCATTGCAATCATACTCATCATGCACATATTTTATGCCAAGCATTCTATGTAATTCTTCTTCTAGTAATTGAGCACAATTTTCCTTCCCATCATTTTCACGAAAGATATTAAAAAGATGAAGCATATGAGGTAACATTAATTCCATTTTTTTGTAGTTTTATTTTATAAACTAAACAAGTGATAAAACAGGAAACTAAAAGATTCGATTGCAAGATCTAAAGATATACCTTCAAGCACTAACCTCCCCGGCAACAGCGCCAGAAAAGAGCTTGATGTCTACTACACAACCTTCTTCTTGTAGACGTTGTTGGGCCTCCAAGTGCAGAGGTTTGTAGGACAGTAGCAAATTTCCCTCAAGTGGATGACCTAAGGTTTATCAATCTGTGGGAGGCGTAGGATGAAGATGGTCTCTCTCAAACAACCCTGCAACCAAATAACAAAGAGTCTCTTGTGTCCCCAACACACCCAATACAATGGTAAATTGTATAGGTGCACTAGTTCGGTGAAGAGATGGTGATACAAGTGCAATATGGATGGTAGATATAGGTTTTTGTAATAAGAAAAAAAATAAAAACAGCAAGGTATCAAGTGGTAAAAGTGAGCATAAACGGTGTTGCAATGATAGGAAATAAGGTCTGGGGTTCATACTTTCACTAGTGCAAGTTCTCTCAACATGGACAACATAATTGGATCATATTACTAGCCCTCAACATGCAACAAAGAGTCACTCCAAAGTCACTAATAGCGGAGAATAAACGAAGAGATTATGGTAGGGTACGAAACCACCTCAAAGCTATTCTTTCTGATCGATCTATTCAAGAGTCTGTAGTAACGTTCAATCTATCATAGAGTTCGTACTAGAATAACACCTTAAGACACAAATAAACCAAAAACCCTAATGTCACCTAGATACTCCATTGTCACCTCAAGTATTCGTGGGCATGATTATACGATATGCATCACACAATCTCAGAAACATCTATTCAACCAACACATAGAACTTCAAAGAGTGCCCCAAAGTTTCTACCGGAAATTCAAGACGAAAACGTATGCCAACCCCTATGCATAGATTCCCAAGGTCACGGAACCCGCAAGTTGATCAACAAAACATACATCAAGTATATCACATGATATCCCATTGTCACCACAGTTAAGCACGTGCAAGACATACATCAAGTGTTCTCAAATCCTTAAAGACTCAATCCGATATGATAACTTCAAAAGGAAAACTCAATCCATTACAAGACAGTAGAGGGGGAGAAGCATCATAAGATCCAACTAGAATAGCAAAGCTCGCGATACATCAAGATCGTGCCATCTCAAGAACATGAGAGAGAGATCAAACACATAGCTACTGATACATACCCTCAGCCCCGAGGGTGGACTACTCCCTCCTCGCCATGGAGAGCGCCGGGATGATGAAGATGGCCACCGACGAGGGTTGCCCCCTCTGGAATGGTGCCGGAATGGGGTCTAGATTGGTTTTCGGTGGCTACAGAGGCTTTCGACGGCGGAACTCCCGATCTAGGTTATTTTCCGGAGGTTTCTGTATATATAGGAGGTGTTGGAGTCGGGGCCAAGCAAAGAGGGCTACGGGCTGTCCACGAGGCAGGGGGCGCGCCCTAGGGGGCGCCCCCCACCCTCATGGGCAGCCCGTGGGTCCTCTCGTCCCCCTCCGGCACTCCGTGGGCTTCTTCTGGTCCAAAAACGATCTCCGTTGATTTTCAGGTCAATTGGGCTCCGCTTGATATTCCGTTTCTGCGAAACCCTAAAACAGGAGAAAAAGAGAAACTGGCACTGGGCTCTGGGTTAATGTAATGCCCAGGATGGGACTATACCTCCTACGTGTCGAGGCACGACTTAAAGGTATAAGCCCATTCTGGAATGATCTCAAGTTTGGTATCTTTGCCCGACTCATGTAAAAGAGGGATTAAATTGCAAAAGGAGATAGTTGGCTTACACTCGCAACTTCACACAATACATTACATAAGAAAAACATCATTCAAAACATCACATCCCATCTAAGGGTAAGATCCAAATGACAAGATACCAAACACATAAAGCCACAGGTCCGAATCGCCCCTAGTAGAAACCACTACTGATCGTCGAAAACGTCACAAGCAAACGACCACTCTCTTCATGGAACTCCCGGAAGTTCTGATCCATCTCCTGCTTCAAACTCGGCTGAACCTGCATCTGGTGTTGTAGTATCTATGAGCCACGAGGACTCAGCAATCCCATAACCATGGGTATCAAGACTAGCAAAGCTTTATGGGTAGGAAGAGGTAAAGTGGTGAGGTTGCAGCAGCGGCTAAGCATAATATGGTGGCTAGCTTACGGTACAAGAATAAGATGAGCATCTACGCAAACGATCGCAAAAAGGTGATCGCTAAAGATCCTGAACTACATACGATCAAACATAACCCCACCGTGTTCTCTTCTCAAAGTGAAAAGAGACAGTCACGGTTACTCACACGGTTGTGTGTTTTACTTCGAATCCTCTGTCAAGTTATCTACAACCGGACATTAACAAATTCCAATTTGCCACATAACCGCGGGCACGGCTTTCGAAAGATCATAACCCTGCAGGGGTGTCCCAACTTAGCCCATCACAAGCTCTCACGATTAGCTGAAGTGATAAATATAATATCATCACCCCTTATCTTAGGGAAATCCGATCAGGCTCGGCATCCCGGTGCACAAGACATTTCGACAATGGTAAAACAAGTCCAGCAAGTCCTCCCGGCGTGCCGACACCCTGATAGTAGCCGCGCGTATCTCGTCTCAGGCCACAACCGGATGGGCGATTCTAAAGGTTATACCAGATACCTCAAGTTTCCCCGTGGTGGCCCCGCAGAACCCCCGTTTGGGACCAACACCATCAGCACTGGCCCCCCTGCTATGTAGAAAGAATCCCCGAGGGTGCGACCCCCTATGCAAATTTAATTAATTAATTAAGTTGTTATTATGAGGCAAATTAAAACCAATGTTGGGCCTTGCTGGAGGAGTTTTATTCAAAGTCGAAGTGTCAAGGGGTCCCCATCCACCCATCGTGTAAGGAACGCAAAATCAAGGAACATAATGCCGGTTTATCGGCGCCTAAGGTGGCATGAGTGGAACAAAACACCGAGCAAAAGGCCAAGCCTTCCACCCATGCCCAGTATATAGGTGTGTTAATAATAATAATAATAGATATTGTGATATTCCAACAACAAGTTCCCTCTTGGAACGATCTTCATCTTCACCTGCAACTAACAACGCTATAAGAGGGGCTGAGCAAGCGGGTAACATAGCCAAACAGTGGTTTTGCTAGGAAGGTGTCAAAGGTTAGAGGTTTCATGGCAACAAGGAGAGGCTGACATAAAAGATGTGTAGCGCGACATGTAACGATAGCATCGAGACAACTAAGCATGGCAATGGTAGTAAAGGTATCCAAGGGTATGGTCATCTTGCCTGGGATCCCGAAGGAAGAAGAACAAGTCCAGGAAGTAGACGAAGCAACATAGTCGAGCGAATCCTCACAACTCCGGAACGAAAACCAAAGCTAACAAGAGAAGCAACCAGAAAGAAGCAAACAACACGGTAAACACACAATCATAAACATTGCATACGATGCACAAACAAGTATGATGCATGTCCGGTTTAAATATGCATGTCATGGCAAAGTGCACAAACAAGTACTACAAGTTAAGTGGAGCTCAATATGCAACGAGTTGCATATTGCCGAAACACCACATTTTATTTATTTAATTGACTCTCGTTTATTTACAAGACAAGTTTAAATGTTTTTTAAACATAGCAAGAGGTGAAGCATAATAAACTACCTATTTAGACATTTTAAATGAGGCCAGAAATAACAACAACAAAATCCGGAAAACCCCATAAGCATGTTTAGCAATTATTTAAGCAACAACAATTAAACACTCAAAGGTTGTAATCATGATGCGGATGACATGATCAAGTTTATGCAATTTTATTAAAAGTGAACATGAAGAGATAAGGAGTATATGTCATCGTGGTGGAAGGAAAGGGTGCCACGGCAACGATCCGAAAATGATGCAACGCAACATCTCGGTTCCGATAACCCGTTGAGAGACCGGCGCAAAAGATGAAGGGCGTGTCAAGAAGAAAGGTGGGGTGATCCCGTCACCGGGTTCCCACGGGTCGGCGACGAGGCAACCGAGGAGCACGACAAAAGATGAAACGGGCACGGTGCACACAAGGGAAACATCTCATACAACACATGCATTCCACGGGTCATCGTCTCGGGGTTATACCTTCGGAACGATCGTTCTCGGAGGGGTTCATGGTCATCGAGGGGCGTAGTGGAAGTAGTCGTTCTCGCGAGTCGTGGTACACGTTCGTAGAGGGAAGTAGTCGTTCTGTAGAGGTACTCGTTATGTAGCCGTTCACGTCATCGGTAGAGGTACTTGGCGTTCACGTGGCGGTAGTGGAAGTAGTTGTACACGGTCATCGAGGAAGTAGTGGTACACGGCGACGGTAGTCGAACTTGGCGCATCCTTGTTCTTTCGGGTTCGTAGTGGTACTTGGCGTTCGTCGTCACGTGTAGTCGAACTTGGACATCGGAGAGGAACTTGGCACATCCGGTAGTCGTACTTGAGGTCGTCGTTGACGTAGGGGTACATGAGGGTCGTCGTGGTACTTGGCGTCTCATCGTGTAGCCGTTCATCTTGAAGAGGAACTTGACGCTCCCGAGATCCTTGGAGAAACAACAACAGCTACAAACAAACATGGCAAGGTCTCGGTCTCGAGTCGGAGCAGACTAGCCGGTCTTGAGGATCCGAACGAAGCAATACACGGGAGCAACCAAAAGGGGCAGCACGGGTGACGAGGCCATGGCAGCGGCATGGCGATGGAGGCTGCTCGAGGGCAACGCCGGCGCTGTCGTGGAAGAGGCGGCCGGTGGCGCTGCTTGAGGTGGCGGGCGCGGGAGGCGCACGGACGATGTGGAGGAGGCTGGACGAGTCCTCGCGGCGGCGAGGCTGGAAGGACGGGGCGCGGGACGCTCATAGGCGCTGCGCTGGAGAGCTTGGGTCGGCGGCAGCTGCTCCCGGTCGACGGGAGGCGAGGCGGCGCTCGGGAAGAAGAGGTCGCGAGGAGGAGGCACGCGCGGGGCAGAGGCGAGGCGCGCTGGAGCCCTGGAGACGGAGGGCGCGCTGCGGCGCTGGGCTCGGGGCCTGAGGACGGGGCCGCTGCGCCTGGCGATGGAGCTCCTGGCGCGGAGGAGAGAGGCCACGGCGTGGGGAGGGAGGCCGGGCGCGAGGCGCGGCGGCCTCGGAGATCGATGGGCTCGCCGCGCGACGGGGCGACGCGCTGGAGATCGATAGGAGGAGGGGCTCGGGCGACAGCGTGAACGAGGGAGACGAGGGAGGGGGAAGAAGGGTGCGGCGCGCTGGGAGGAACGAGAGGGAGGAGCGATCGGGGTGCGGTCGGCTAGGGTTTGCAAGGGAATGCGGGCCTGGATGCCAGATGAGGGATGGGCCTGGCTGGGAGGCTGGCTGGGCAGCCAGCTGGGCCTCAGCTGCGGCTGCTCTTCTTTTTACCAAGAAGAAGGAAAAAAACAGAAGGAAAGAAGAAAAAGGGAAAAAATAGAAAGAAGAGAAAAGAGAAGGAAGGGTTACGACAGAGTTTGAACAAGAGGTTATTTTTCTCGGGCTCACAAAATGAGCGCGGTCCGAGAAAAATAGAAAAGGCATGAACGAAAAAAATATAATTCAAACATATTTGAATTTAATTCAAATGGGTTTGAACTAAGACTTGATTTTGAAGTGTCCAAAATGTTGAGGTTTTTGGAGGAACCTCGATAAACGAGAAAAGAAATATAGGGAAGGTTTTTGACGGTGAAACTTGAATTAAGAGGCATGGGGAAAATATGCAAGTGTGTTGGTTAATTCCAAACAAATGGAATATTTATAATATAGCTCCCTAAATATTGGGAGGATGTGTTATAAAGAGAAGTCATCTTTCCCTCGATTTAAATGGACCGAAGGTCCACACGCTTTATTTAGTTGAGATGCAAAAAAAATGTGACATGATGACATGATGCAATGCAAAAATAAATAACACAAGCACAAATGAAACACACGGAAGAACCCGGAACATCTGGAATCTTCTGGGACGTCGGTCTTCGGGCGTCACAACTCTCCCACACTAACAGAGGATCTCGACCCGAGATCCTAGAGATAGCACCGGGTAAAAACGGAAGAGGAAGAGGTAAAACAAAGTTGCTTCTTTGACAAACGAGTGAAACCACAAGCCTTGAGAGGTTGAACAAATGAAAGAAGAATACAACATAGATGAACGAAGTTAAGAGCACTCCTGTAAAAGGAGGAACAAGGAACATTATGCGAACCTTGTAGGTTAAAAGACATGAAACAAGAGCTCACGGATGACGAAAGAATTTCAAAACCACTCCGGTTAACCAAGATTGAGAAGGAATAAAATGGAAAATAATTTGGACAGCACTCCGTCTGAAAATGGAAGGAATTAACAAGAACTTGAGGAGATGGAGTGATACTTGATGAAATTGACAGCACACTGCCTCTGAAACAATTAAAAGAATGGCACAAGTGGTAAGAAAGACTCAGACAGCACTCCGATTGAAAAGAGAGGCAAAACTAGATAAGATGAGAGAACTAGAATGGAGAATACAACGCTCCTGTTAAATAGACAAGCAAGGGAGAATATGTTCTTGATAAAAACGAGATGATGGTCAAAGAGGGCAATATCACCAAGCCTCTGGAACGAAAGAATAGATGCAAGATCGTTGGGAAGAAAGAACGGAGAAGAAAATGACAACTTCTCTCAAAATTGAATTTAAAAGAGCATCCTTACAAAGAAGGGTTGAACGGAGTTGTTGGAAAAATCAACAGCAAAAGAATAAGCTTGAAGTGGGCTTATGGAATTCATCTCAAAATGACAACCGGCCACTTACGAAAACATTTGATTGGATTGAGATCAACAAGGAGACGAAAAACTTATCTCACCGGGAGGATAAATCAAGAACTTGGGTCATTTATAAGCACCATAATAGCAACAATCCTTTGGGAAAGCTTTTAGGTGAATTATAACCCAAGATAACTCCAACGAATAATTGAATGGTTGGAAAGATCTCCTGAACAAAGAAAAATGATGGGTTTAAATATCTCATTCCTGACAACTTGAGAATCATGAAACATGAAGGAAAATTGTCAAAAATGGCATAACACCATCTGAAAAGATAAGGTAGAAGGAATGCAATTGGAATGCATGATGAAGAATGCTTGAGCTCCAACAAGTATCTTGATGAAGACTTCGAGGATGAATTAAAACATGATGAACCACCATGAGAACTCCGGTAATGAAAGCACGAGAAGTGAAAGATGAAAAGAATAAGATTGAAGGCCTGCGATGAATTAGGTGGAGCTTGAAATGACAAATGAAATAACTTGGAGCTCCGGAAAACAAGATGAACAACTTAGAACCGAGAAAAATGATATGACGAACAAGCTCCAGACAAAAGAATTAAATCACCTAGAAGGAATAAGAATAAGAATTATGTCATGCATCTCCTTCACCAATTTAAATTGATGACAACCAAAGGATTTGGCATACTACTTATTCTCGTTGGAAAGAATTAAGAGAGATTTCGCACAAGCTTGGGTAAATCTTCAACGAACCACCGATAGGATTATGAAAGAACGAGTGAATTAATACGATAACAAGGAAGAGTAAACTTGAACGAACCACGTAATAATATGGAGACGAACGAAGAGGCATCAATGAAGAATATTTGGAGGACGAAGTTGAAAACTGAGAACGAAGAATCTTCTGAAATGATGGCCTTCGGAGGATCACAATGGAAATAATTCATGAAATGCTTCGGATGGGTATGAAAAGAAATCCTCACAAACGGAACAATAATGAGGATGGCATGAAGCTCGAACCACAAATCTTCAAGAAGACGGGCCAAGATTTAAGAGAAACACTTCTCCCTGTCTCCAAATGTTGAGAATGAAGACGAGAAATGCCATGAAGAATTTCGAGATACTCCGGACGAATGACAAGAGGACGGTGGAGCTAAAGATGGAAATAATTGAAAACAAGCTTGGAGAAGGCATGTGACTGATGGAAATCATTCTTACGTCACATTTGAAAAGTATTCTCCGGAAAAAGAAGAGTCAGGTAAGATCCTCGAAAAAAACCTGTGGGTTAGGGCCCACTAAAGAAATCGCCGTTGGAAAAGATTGCTTAATAGATAATGCACCGGTTGAATTTAATGGCTTGAATAAGATGATAATCCTCAGAATAGCTTGAACGGATTAAGAATGGAATTATGAATCTTCAGCACTCCGGATATGAATAGCAAGAGGAGAATGATTAATTGGTGCACCGGAATAAGAAAGCATTGTGAAATGAGGAAAAAGGATAAGATCAACACCGAAATCTTGAATTACATCCACCGGCAGAATTCGAGAACAAAAGAATGATGAACTTGAAGCTCTTGAGAAACTTCACGATAATTACCGGATAAGAACATTGAAGAAAAAGAATGAAGAAATATCACATGAATAAAATGGATATTTGACTAAGAATTCTGGCTCCGAGAAAAGAAGGGTGGGAGGGTGGGGAAAACAAGACAAGGCACACCGGTTGAAAAGGATTAACATGAAGATCTCGATGGTCAAGAAGAATTAGCACTCCCATAGAAATATGAGAACACCGCTTAGGAAGGTATGGAATCAACATTTGATATCGAAGCAACTCGAATACCAGAATCAAATCAAAACAAATGATAGATATGTTGCAGCATAATCTTCACAATACCATTCGGACAGAGAATGAACGAATGAATTCTGCAGGTACATCAACTTGTCGAGAAGCCACTTGGGAGAACAAAAGATAAATAAAAGCAACAAGGAACAGATAGAACAAATACAAGATAGAAGTTTCGTCCGACATATTCATGCTGAAAGCTCATGGAACGTGTTACAAAAGGGTTTTGCAATCCCCGGATCAGCATAGCCAAGGACCCTTTAAGATGCAACTCCCGATCGGAACAACGCCCATAAAACCACTTCACTCAATGTAGAACCCCAAACTCCATATCATGCACTCGTTTGAAGAATGCCTATGAGCTACTAGATGAACCCACCTATTAATTTCCGAAAGTTTCCAGTTATGCAATCAGGTGTTGGGGATACAGGGGAAGCATCGCGCACTCAACTCTAATCCTACATCCAGCTATGTCCATCCTTCAACACATAACCAGTTATCTCCGGAAACCGTTTACCTCGGACCTTCAAAACGCATCTACTATACAAGCTATGGCAATACTCCCGAACTACCTCCCCAGTACTGGGTGATGTCGGGGTTATCTTGCCACTAACAGCATAGGAGAGTTTTCGATGTCGGCCGTCTTAAGTATTCTAGAACCGCTGCGATATATTTGTGACGACAACACCTCGGAGCTCAACTCCCCGGGACAATGCCACAACACCTAATGACAGGAGGCATCGAGAACAATGTTCTCGTCACAAAGACATCAAAACAATCCAAACAATACTCGCGTGATCCTAAAAAAAATTTGGTGCAATTTTTGGGAGTAGAAGAGGCAAGAGTAATCGTCAGGAGTCCTCACCAGAGTGAAAAGGGATGAGGAGCAAAAGAAATCCTACTCTCCGATATATATATAGGACTCAAAACATTTTCAAGTGTGTGCCTAGACTCAACCGTCAACGATTCGATCAATCAGTGGGGGCTTCTAGGTCGGAGAAGGCTCTGATACCAACTTGTAATGCCCAGGATGGGACTATACCTCCTACGTGTCGAGGCAGGACTTAAAGGTATAAGCCCATTCTGGAATGATCTCAAGTTTGGTATCTTTGCATGACTCATGTAAAAGAGGGATTAAATTGCAAAAGGAGATAGTTGGCTTACACTCGCCACTTCACACAATACATTACATAAGCAAAACATCATTCCAAACATCACAGCCCATCTAAGGGTAAGATCCAAATGACAAGATACCAAACACATAAAGCCACAGGTCCGAATCGCCCCTAGTAGAAACCACCACTGATCGTCGAAAACGTCACAATCAAACGACCACTCTCTTCATGGAACTCCCGGAAGTTCTGATCCATCTCCTGCTTCAAACTCGGCTGAACCTGCATATGGTGTTGTAGTATCTGTGAGCCACGAGGACTCAACAATCCCATAACCATGGGTATCAAGACTAGCAAAGCTTTATGGGTAGGAAGAGGTAAAGTGGTGAGGTTGCAGCAGTGGCTAAGCATAATATGGTGGCTAGCTTACGGGTACAAGAATAAGATGAGCATCTACGCAAACGGTCGCAAAAAGGTGATCGCTAAAGATCCTGAACTACATACGATCAAACATAACCCCACCGTGTTCTCTTCGCAAAGTGAAAAGAGACAGTCATGGTTACTCACACGGTTGTGTGTTTTACTTCGGATCCTTTGTCAAGTTATCTACAACCGGACATTAACAAATTCCAATCTGCCACATAACCGCGGGCACGGCTTTCGAAAGATCATAACCCTGCAGGGGTGTCCCAAATTAGCACATCACAAGCTCTCACGATTAGCTGAAGTGATAAATATAATATCATCACCCCTTATCTTAGGGAAATCCGATCAGGCTCGGCATACCGGTGCACAAGACATTTCGACAATGGTAAAACAAGTCCAGCAAGTCCTCCCAGCGTGCCGACACCCTGGTAGTAGCCGCGCGTATCTCGTCTCAGGCCACAACCGGATGGGCGATTCTACAGGTTATACCAGATACCTAGAGTTTCCCCGTGGCGGCCCCGCAGAACCCCCGTTTGGAACCAACACCATCAGCACTGGCCCCCCCTGCTATGTAGAAAGAATCCCCGAGGGTGCGACCCCCTATGAAAATTTAATTAATTAATTAAGTTGTTATTATGAGGCAAATTAAAACCAATGTTGGGCCTTGCTGGAGGAGTTTTATTCAAAGTCGAAGTGTCAAGGGGTCCCCATCCACCCATCGTCTAAGGAACCCAAAATCAAGGAACATAATGCCGGTTTATCGGCGCCTAAGGTGGCATGAGTGGAACAAAACACCGAGCAAAAGGCCAAGCCTTCCACCCATGCCCAGTATATAGGTGTGTTAATAATAATAATAGATATTGTGATATTCCAACAACAAGTTCCCTCCTAGAACGATCTTCATCTTCACCTGCAACTAACAACGCTATAAGAGGGGCTGAGCAAGCGGGTAACATAGCCAAACAGTGGTTTTGCTAGGAAGGTGTCAAAGGTTAGAGGTTTCATGGCAACAAGGAGAGGCTGACATCAAAGATGGGTAGCGCGACATGTAACGATAGCATCGAGACAACTAAGCATGGCAATGGTAGTAAAGGTATCTGTCGTGGAAATAACACGGCAGATGTCCGGTTTAACGGATTTGATGATGGAACCATCGCACGGGTTAGCTTGAAGGGGTTAAAAGCACACAAAGGACACGGAGGGTTTATACTAGTTCGGCCCCTTCGATGAAGGTAAAAGCCTACGTCTAGTTTGGTTTGGTATTGCTTGGGCGTCGATGAACAAGGAGCGAATTGCTTGCCTGCGTTCCGACGGGTTGTTTCTTGCTTGTCCCTGAACCGTCGCCGGGTCGTCCCTTTATATAGAGGCGACGCCCGGTCCGGTTTACAGAGTCCCGAGGCCGGCTCATACTCGTGTCCGCCTCGGTCTCTGCTCTTTCTTCCTTATCTCTCAAGTTACATGATCAGGCGGTTTACAAACCATAACTCTATACATGGGCCCTAAGATCTCATGGGCTGTAGCCTTTACTAAATATTACAATCACACAAATACATTATAGTAATCCGGTTTACACTAGCCGGTTCATACCTGCTAGTAATATCCCTGACATTAGGCCCCAGAATGATTTGAACTTGTTCACATCAATCTTCCCAGTCTTGTATAATCTTCCTTCTTGTGTCTTCTTATTTTTGTAAATCGGCCCTGACGTCATCCTCGAAAATCGCTTGATCTGACCGTGCCATCACCTCCGCATTTAACGCACCCAGCTGTCCATCGGCTTTGTTTAAGGGTCGTCCCGAAAATCGAGGCGACAGAGGATCTTTATCCAATCTTTTGTCTCCTCAAATCTCGCGCCTGTCGTTTCAACTCTGCTCTTCTATAAATACTGCCGCCCCATTCTTTATCTCCCTCGTTCGTTCTTCTTCCTCCGTCGCCCGAGCTCAAGACTCCATTGTCGCCCGAGCTCAAGCCGCCGCCGTCGACCGTCGAATCTAAGTCTTCGCCGGCCGCTGCATCAACCTGAGTGCGACCAGAGAACTTCCGCCGACGCTTCTTGCTGTTCCAAGTATATCTCCTTCCTCACTGTAGATCCGTAACCTCTAGGGTTCTTTCTCGCATCTCCGCCATTAAACTTCAGTGGTAGTTTCGTCTGTTCATCGTAGATGCCAAGTTTGCCGAAATCTCAACCTTTAATTTTTGCTCTTTAAACTTTGCTTTGGTTCCGCCGCTATATGCTTTAGATCTCGTCATTTATATTCAACCTATAGATTTATCCCCTCTGTATAATACCCTTGTAGTTCTTCTCGTAATATCCTTGCATTTGTTTTTCTTTTTCTTGGGTGCTCAGATCTGTTCTACTTTAGCTGTCTGTGAAAACCTGTTTCTTCTCCTTTGTAGATCTATTAAGTATGCTCCGGTTTAATCTGTCATACACTGCTTCTGTAAAAAATTTAAAGACGAACGCGACGGTTTAGCTCTTTCTCTTTTGTTGTCGTGAACCGGTAGTAACACAGTTCCCTGTTTATCGCCGGGCTAGCCATATCATTAGTCCCCTGTCTAAACCGTAGCTTGATCCTCGCATATGTCTTCCGGTTTATGCCACTGTACTCGAATAATCCGGTTTTACACTTTACCTTTTCAGCACTTGCTCTTCTGCTGCTATGGCCAAACAATTTGTCTCTTGTAACTGGGTTCCTTCCACTATCACGGAAGAAGATTTAGCCAAAGCTGTGTCAATTGGCACTTTAGGCCCTCAATCCGTTTTAAAGTGGCGAGATCCAGGAGATGAATGTCCTCCTACTCCCAAAGAGGGGGAAATTATTGTCTTTTTTTATCACATTGCTCGAGGCTTTACTCCTCCCGGTTCAAAGTTCTTCCGGGATGTACTTGCCGCTTTCCAGCTTCATCCTCAGGACATAGGTCCCAACTCTGTTTCCAACATCTGCGATTTCCAAGTGTTTTCTGAGGTGTATTTGCAAGAAGAACCGTCAGTTGACCTATTCCAGAGTTTCTTCCACCTAAACCGGCGGACTGAATTTACCAGCGGACCTCATCAAGAATTGGGTGGGGTCAGCATTCAGAAAAGAAAAGATGCAGTCTTTCCTCATGCCGCTCTCCGCACACACCCCAAGGATTGGAATAAATCTTGGTTTTACTGTATTGACACTTCACCTGAAGGGGAAAACCCATTGCCGGGTTATCGCGAGCATCGTCTTCCGGAGGACCACCCCTTGCCGCAGCGCCTCAGCTCTTCAGAGCGGCCCCGGTTTGCCTCCCAACTTTCCAAGTTAAAGGCTTTTATGGCAAATGGCTTAACCGGAGTGGATTTTATGCGTTGCTGGCTCTCTTGGAGTATCCTTCCTCTGAGCCAAAGTCCAAACTTGATGTGTAAATATTTTGGTAAACCGGACGATCCTCAGCGTTTTTCTAAGGACAAACTCTCTGAAGCGGAAGTCAGTGAGTCTACCAAGAAGATGCTTAACATCACCTTAGAAGAATGCAGCCAAACCGGGTTGGCTCCGTACTACAGGAAAAACAAATTGCCCGCAGTAAGTCTTACTCTCTGTCATGTATTTGTAATCTGTTCCTTTAAACCGTTCTTTCAATTATCTTTCTTCTTTTGAACAGGCTGATGATCCCTTTTGGAAGAGGAAACCTCAGGAGAAAACCGGAAAATAGGCACGCCGGAAAGCCTTTGCTACCAAGAAGAGAAAAGCGGCTGGTGGCTCCAGTTCTCATGCTAAGGATGACGATCCGGACTCTGAGGTATGAATTAATCCGGCTTTGACTTGTTCATTCTTGCCCATATCTGTTTTTAATGGTAACCTTTCACAGGAGTTGGCTGAAGGAGATAAACCGGCCGAAATTGAGGTAACTATCCTTTCTTCCGATTCAGAACCACTTCCACAAAAAAGTCATCGGACAGTCCGGAAATATCAGTTTTCTCACCCTTATGCTCAATTGGATCCCAATTTTCTTTTGAAGAAACAGCAACATGAAGCCCTTCGCCGGATTACCCGCCATAGCGGCCTTGCAGTTGAATCATCTGGAATCTCTCTTACTCTAGCTCGGAGGCGCCGTTCTGAGGTTATACTCTCTCCAACTCTTCTTCATCCCAAGGCCGGGCTTATACGCAAACCTCTTAAACCGTCTGACCCTGATTATCAGGAGACTCCGTTATCTTCTTCCGGTGAATCAACTGCCACACAACTTCCACCCTTGAAAATTGTCCCAGGGTAAGTCTTTTTAATTTATCCGGTTTATGATTGCACTTTGCTTTACAGTCCTAACTTGTTTTCCAACTTCCTTCAGCAAGCCAAAGCCTAGCAAAAAACCGAGGGCCAACAAACCCATTGCTGAGACTGCCATTGATGATCCGGCGGTTGTTCCAGATTCAGCTATCCCTCCAGAAGGCGAACCCACAACTCCACTTGAAGATCCTGCTCCTATGGATCATACCACTGCACCTGAAAATCCCAATACCGAGGATGGTCATGAATCGGCAAGTCCTGCTCGGGCCAACTCTCCTCGGCCCAATCCGGCTCCTGCTAGCCCGGTTCACACCGCGACCCCACCACCAACAACTACTTCTCCGGAAGTTGAAATAACTCACACAGCTTATACCGCTCCTGCTGAGCCCACTGTCTTAGCCAAGCACACGGCTAAAGCGGAGAAGTTGTATCAAGAGAAGGGTAAATGGAGTACCGAGCTGTCCAGTTTCGCCGATACGAGTGCCCAGGAACTCTATTCCGGGTATTTGAACCGGCTTCACACTGGTCGAGATTATGAAGCATGCTTGATTAATATGATGAAAGACAAGTATGAGGTAAACCTTTGCATTTGTTTTTCTGCTTTCATTATGCTTCTGTCTATATCATAGTAGCCCCCAAGTTCCGGTTTAGCTACGCTTAGAAGGTGAACCGGTACTTCCTGATTAAGCAAATGATCTTTACATTAGCCCCCAAGTGCCAGGGGCATAACTTCGGTTTATGTGCCTGGGACTTGCCTGACTTTTCTTTTTGATACTTCAACTGTCCATTAGCCCCCAAGTGTCAAGTAGACAACTTGTTTGTGTGCTTGAGACTTTGTCTTTGAATTGCTGCTATTTAACACTTCAATTGCCCATTAGCCCCCAAGTGTCAAGTGGATAACTTGGTTATATGCTTGAGACTTGTCTGATTTTTGCTCCTTGCCACTTGATTTTCCTTGCAGGCTGATTTAAACCGGAGGGCTGAAGAAATCAGTGAACTCCGGAATAGACTTGCTGAAACGGAGTCTGCTGCTTCTAAGGCCAAGAAAGATTTGGAGCTGAGTTTAAAGACTGCTGAACAGCTGAAGAAATTCTTTGAAGAAGAATGGACCACCTTTGAAGTTCAGAAGAAGGACTTAGAAAAGAGGGCAAAGGATGCTGAAGAAGCCCTTAACCCGGTGACTGAAGAGTTAACCGGTTTAAAACGGCAAATAGAGTTGATGACTTCTGCAGTCTTCGGTAAGTATTTAATCTGTATCCCTGCTTTCATCCTTGTAATCTTCCATCTGTGCCGGTTTAACTGTGATAATCATATGCAGGGCGCCGTGTCACCCATCTTGGGGATGACTTACGGAAAAAACTCAAGGCATGTTATACTTTGGTCGAGCAGCTGTATTCCGGCGCTCAAAGGATCATAAGTGCAACATCTTTCAATAAACCGGCCCCTGCTACCATCCAAGGCACATTGCAAAAGCTGTCTGTCTTGCTGGTGCGTTTGGAGGAAGTTAAGAAGTCTGCTGCTCGAGCCGGTTCCCTTGTGGCGCTTACCAGAGCAAAGGCGTGGGTTCCGGACTTTGATCCGGAAGAAGCTTTGAATGGGTATCCAAATACCAAAGAAGACGGATCGGCTTTTACTGCAAAGGATCTCCATGCCTTGACGAAGGAGATGCGTCCTCTGGCCAGCAAACTTGCGGCCGAATCAGATTTATCCAGGTATCATCCGGGGTATGATTTGCAGAACGAGCGGGTGGAGCGGCCGGTTTATGATACCGTCAATCTAATCCCACCAGTGCGCCCTCATACCTTCGCTCCAGATATCGATCCGTCTGAACTCATCAATGAAGAGATGTACTTTCGTGCCTTAACGAAAATCGTTGGTGCGTCCCTGACTTCCAGCCGCTTCAAGAAGAGGAGGAGATTCCGGACCAAGTTGATACCCAGCCGTCGCAGCAGGTGGGAGCGTAGCTCATAACATATCTTTGTAGTTGCAGTCTCATTTTACCGAACAATCTTTAATCCGCCAGGCTTGCGATGCCTTGTAATCGGGTAGCTGAAAATATTGTCCGCTTTGATCCAGATACTCCGACTTCTTGCTTTAACATTGCCAATTTCAATTTGGTTTAATATGGCGTGTCCTGCATATTATCTGTTCCTGCATAGATAATACTGAAAATATGTCCTAACGGTTTTACCGCTGGACCCATTAAATTGTTCTCACAATATATCAAACAAGTATATACTTATATCCGAAATAACTTTATACCCGAGATCAAGTATAGTTGATACTCTTAATCCGGCGAATTTTGCCTTTTTGAAGGGAGTCTTTTGATAGATCCAATAATAATCTCTGGTCTTATAGAAGCTGCCGGTTTAGATCATGCTTGGCTTCTTACTTTATTTCTGCATGATGATTGTTCTGGGTTATGATGAACACCGGATTAACTCTTGCTGGTGTTTTATAACCCAGACTTTTTACTCATGCTGGTGTTCATGACCCAGACTTTTAACTTTGTAGATATGTGGTCAACTTCTTGAATTGTCCCACTCCGGATTAAAGAACCACAAAACATAAATAACAGAAATGCAAATTTGCAAATAAAACCGTGTAGTCGAGGCCTTTTACGAGCTGCCAGGCTCAAAGCAAGGTTCAGCCAATCAATGGAATGGGCTTACCATCCAGATGGCCTGTCGATGGATGTGGCCGAATCATCCATAGGAACCATAAGAAAAACTTTAGCCAATCACTGGAATGGCTTACCATCCAGAGGGCCTCCATGATTCCATAGAACCATAGGTAAAACTTTAGCCAATCACTGGATGGTTGTCACTTGTCCAGAGGGCCTCCATGGCTCCATAGAACCATAGGTAAATCTTTAGCCAATCACTGGATGGCTGTCGCCTGTCCAGAGGGCCTCCATGGTTCCATAGAACCATAGGTAAATCTTTAGCCAATCACTGGATGGTTGTCGCCTGTCCAGAGGGCCTCCATGGTTCCATAGAACCATAGGTAAAACTTTAGCCAATCACTGGGTGGCTGTTGCCTGTCCAGAGGGCCTCCATGGTTCCATAGAACCATAGGTAAATCTTTAGCCAATCACTGGATGGATTACCATCCAGAGGGCTTCCATGAAGTGTCCTCTTTGGTCCTGATATGACCTTACGCTTGAAAAAAGCTCTTTAGAGAGTTATTGCTTCTGAGTGTATATGTTCCTCAAAATCAGTTTAAACCAATCGATCTGTTTGAAATATAACATATGATAATACATGTATGGTTGTCCTCATAAGATATTTGTATTGGAAAAAAGGCTGAGCCCCCGGTTTACCGAGGGTGCCGGTTTATTCATTAATCATAATATATACATAGGATACAGTGGAGCTCATGGCTCAGGTATAGTAGGGCCGTAAGAGGGCGATGTTCCACGGCCTCTTTGTCTCCTCTTCCGATGTCCGTGAGTCCTTGTGTTCTCGAACGTCCACCAGGTAATATGAACCGTTGTGTAGATTCTTGCTGACCACAAAGGGCCCTTCCCAAGGTGGGGATAGCTTGTGCATATCTGTTTGGTCTTGGATGAGCCGGAGTACTAAGTCGCCCTCCTGGAACGTTCTTGTCTTGATCCGGCGGCTGTGATATCTGCGCAAGTCTTGTTGATAGATCGCAGACCGTGCGGCTGCTATATCACGCTCTTCATCCAGCCGGTCCAAACTGTCTTGTCTTGCATGTTCATTGGCCGCTTCAACATAGGCCGTCACCCTTGGTGAATCATGACGGATATCACTTGGAAGGACTGCTTCAGCACCATATACCATAAAGAAAGGTGTGTAACCTGTGGACCGGTTTGGCGTAGTATTGATACTCCAAAGGACAGATGGTAATTCCTCAACCCAGCATCCTGGGGTTCTTTGCAAGGGAGTCATAAGCCGGGGCTTGATACCTCGCAAAATCTCCTGGTTTGCTCTTTCAGCTTGACCATTGGTTTGAGGGTGGGCCACAGAAGATACGTCTAGGCGAATATGTTCCCGTTGACAAAATTCCTCCATCTCACCTTTGGATAAATTGGTGCCGTTGTCTGTGATGATGCTGTGTGGAAAACCAAACCGGAAAATCACTTTTTTGATGCATTTAACTGCTGTGGCCGCATCACACTTGCTCACAGGCTCTGCCTCAATCCACTTTGTAAACTTATCCACCGCCACCAGTAGATGAGTTTTCTGATCTTGGGATCGCTTAAAGGGTCCAACCATATCAAGCCCCCAAGTCGCAAACGGCCAGGTTATTGGTATCATCCGGAGCTCCTGTGCCGGAACAAGAGCACGTTGTGAAAACTTCTGACAAGCATCACACTTACGGACTAGATCCGCCGCATCAGCATGAGCTGTTAACCAATAGAACCCATGTCGAAAAGCTTTAGCCACCAAAGATTTTGAACCGGCATTATGACCACAATCCCCTTCATGAATCCCTCGAAGGATCTCACATCCTTCCTCAGCTGATACACACCGCTGAAATGCTCCAGAGACGCTGCGATGATGAAGCTCCCCATTTGCAATTGTCATGGACTTAGAACGCCGGACTATCTGTCGTGCCTCTATCTCGTCGTCCGGTAGCTCTCCTCGGCTCAAATACGCCAAATAGGGTCGCGTCCAATCCGGAATAACATGAAGTGCCGCAACTAGCTGCGCCTCCGGATCAGGAACAGCCAGGTCTTCCTCTGATGGTACTTGTACTGATGGACTGTGCAGTTCATCCAAAAAGGTATTTGGTGGTACCGGTTTACGTTGAGAACCCAGCCGGCTTAGAGCATCAGCCGCTTCATTCCTTCGCCGGTCTATGTGGTCCACTTGATACCCCTTGAAATATCCAGCAACTGCTTCCACTTCTCGTCTGTAAGCTGCCATGAGAGGATCTCTCGAATCCCACTTGCCTGAAACTTGCTGTGCCACCAAATCTGAATAGACGAAACACTTGACTCGGCTTAAGTTCATCTCCTTTGCCATCCGTAACCCATGAAGTAACGCTTCATATTCCGCTGCATTATTAGTACAAGGAAACAATAAACGGAGGACATAACAAAACTTATCACCTCGCGGGGAAGTTAAGACAACTCCAGCCCCCGAACCTTCTAACTGTCTTGAACCGTCAAAGTGAATCGTCCAGTATGTAAGATCCGGCTTCTCCTCAGGTGTTTGTAATTCTGTCCAATCATTGATGAAATCCACCAATGCCTGAGATTTTATAGCGGTGCGCGGCACATATTTCAACTCATGTGGGCTGAGCTCAATGGCCCACTTCGCCACTCTACCCGTAGCTTCCCTGTTCTGGATTATGTCCCCCAACGGTGCTGAACTAACCACAGTTATTGGATGACCCTGGAAATAGTGCTTCAACTTCCGGTTTGCCATGAACACACCATACACCAGCTTCTGCCAATGTGGGTACCTCTGCTTAGACTCAATGAGTACCTCACTTACGTAATAAACCGGACGCTGAACCGGATATTCCTTTCCTGCTTCCTTGCGTTCAACCACGATTGACACACTAACTGCCCGTGCATTGGCGGCGACATATAACAACAAATGTTCATTATCAACAGGGGCAGCCAGGACCGGTGGCCTCGCTAGCTGTCGCTTCAAATCCTCAAACGCAGTATTTGCCTCATCACTCCATATAAACCGATCCGTCTTTCTCAGCATATGATAAAGCGGAATCGCCTTCTCCCCCAAACGGCTAATGAACCGGCTCAATGCTGTGATCCGGCCAGCTATATGCTGAACATCATTAATGCAAATCGGTTTTGTTAAAGATGTGATTGCCTTGATTTTCTCCGGATTAGCTTCTATTCCTCTGTTTGACACCAGAAACCCAAGGAGCTTGCCTGCCGGAACACCAAAAGCACACTTCTCCGGATTAAGCATCATCTTATAGGCCCGAAGATTGTCAAAGGTCTCCTTGAGGTCCTCTATCAGTGTCTCTTCCTTCCTTGACTTCACCATGATATCATCCACATAGGCATGAACATTTCTTCCTATCTGCCCCTTAAGACAGTTCTGTACGCAACGCTGATAAGTTGCTTGGCCACTCTTGAGCCCAAAAGGCATAGATACATAGCAAAAAGCACCAAAAGGAGTTATGAAAGCTGTCTTCTCTTGGTCCTTAACTGCCATCTTGATCTGGTGATATCCCGAGTATGCATCCAAAAAACTTAGCCGCTCACATCCCGTTGTAGCATCGATGATCTGATCAATGCGAGGGAGAGCAAAAGGATATGTTGGACAAGCTTTATTGAGGTGTGTGTAGTCTACACACATTCTCCATTTTCCATTCTTCTTTAGCACTAGCACCGGATTAGCCAACCACTCTGGGTGAAAGACCTCCACTATGAACCCTGTAGCCAAAAGCCTGGCCACCTCCTCTCCTATAGCCTTGCGCCTCTCTTCGTTGAAGCGACGCAGATACTGTTTGACCGGTTTAAACTTCGGATCAATATTAAGACTGTGCTCAGCGAGTTCCCTCGGTATACCTGGCATGTCAGAAGGTTTCCATGCAAAGATATCCCGGTTCTCACGGATGAACTCGATGAGCGCGCTTTCCTATTTGGGATCAAGGTTAGCGCTGATCGTGAACTGCTTGGATGAATCGCCTGGCACTAAATCAACCTGCTTGGTCTCCTCTGCCGATTTAAATTTTAACGCCGGATCATGCTCCGTAGTTGGCTTCTTCAACGGGGTCATATCTGCTGGATCAACATTATCCTTATAAAACTTCAACTCTTCTGTGGCACACACTGCCTCCGCGTAAGCAGCGTCTCCCTCTTCACACTCCAATGCTATCTTGCGACTTCCATGAACCGTGATCGTGCCTTTGTGACCCGGCATCTTGAGGTGCAGATAAACATAACACGGCCTAGCCATAAATTTGGCATAAACCGTCCTCCCGAATGGAGCGTGATAAGGGCTCTGGATCTTGACGACTTCGAAAGTTATCATCTCTGACCTGGAATCATGCTCATCTCCAAAGGTAACTTCTAAGTCAATTTTTCCAACTGGGTAAGCTGACTTACCTGGAACCACTCCATGGAACACCGTGTTTGACTGCCTTAGCTTCTTATCCATCAAGCCCATTCGACGGAAGGTCTCATAATACAAGATATTGATGCTGCTGCCGCCGTCCATAAGAACTTCAGTGAATTTGTATCCACCCACCTGTGGTGCTACCACCAAGGCCAAGTGGCCCGGATTATCCACCCGCATCGGGTGATCCTCCCTACTCCAGACGATGGGCTGCTCTAACCAGCGCAGGAATTATGGCGTTGCCGGTTCAACCGCGTGGACCGCCCGCCTTAAAACCTTTTGATCTCGTTTACACAAACTCGTGGTGAACACATGATATTTCCCACTACTTAGCTCCTTCGGATTGCTCTGATATCCGGATTGCTGCTGCTGTTGCTGACGCTGTTGATTACCTTGGTTGTTGTGATTACCTTGGCCCGGCTGCTGGCTGCCTTGGTTATGGTAACCACCCTGACCATGCGGCTGATTGCCTTGGTTATTATAACCACCTTGACCATATTGATTACTGGCCCGGCCATGATAACCACTGTTATTGCCCCAATATCCTGATCCGGAGCTGTTCCCCTGATGACCCGGACCATAAAACCCCGGGCCTGAACCACCATTTGGAGGCCTGTCATTAGAATTGAAGCGGCCCATTATGGCTTCCATCAAGGGTCTGCATTCTCCTATAGTGTGTTTCGCTGGTCGTCCCCTTGTGCTATGCTTCGGACAAGGCTGACTTAACTCCTGGTCCCAACTAACATCCCCTCCGCCGGTTTGTGGGGGTGGTTTGCCCCTATTGCGCTGGAAACCCTCTTGGACTTGGGTATTGGCCACGAAATCGGAGCCACCCTCTGCCTTTCGCTTTCCTAGGAGACTGGTACTAGCCGGGTTAACCTGTGCCGGTTTACCAGGCTTATTGACCTTCCCAGCTTTGTCTCCTTCCGCTTCAGGATATTTGTTGTTGTCGGAGTCCCCATACTTCACCAGAGCGCTCATGAGAGTCCCCATGTCATTACAATCCCTTTTAAGCCGTCCCAGTTTTAACTTGAGAGACTCAAACCGGCAATTGTTTTCTAATGTCACTATTGCTGTATTTGGATTGATACCATTCGAAGAATGCAAGATCTCTGACACTCGCCGCACCCATGCACTTGTAGATTCCTGCTCTCCTTGCACACAGGCTGCTAGATCCACTATTGACATTGGCTGCTTGCACGTATCTTTGAAATTTTTGATGAACTGGCGACGTAGCTCTCCCCATGACCCGATAGAATTAGGGGGTAAGCCCTTTAGCCAGGTCCGAGCTGTACCCTCCAGCATCATAGTAAAGTACTTTGCACAAGCCGCTTCATCCACATCCAGCATCTCCATGGCCATCTCATAACTCTCAACCCAAGCTTCTGGAGCCAAATCTGCCGTGTAATTGGGCACTTTTCGCGGACCTTTGAAATCCTTGGGCAGCTTCACGCTCCGTAAAGCGGGGATAAGACACTGTACCCCAAAGGAACTCGTTGTGACTCCTGTCTCTGCTGTGGCTGTGTGAACCGGCGTCGTTTGACGGACCTCCTCCCGGGCTACCGATCTAACCCGGTTTGCATCTTGAGCTTGTGCGTCCGCGCCTGCCAGATTATTCTGTCTATGCCGATGTCGCCTGCGTTCACTGCTAGACACTTCCGGTTCTTCCCAATGCCTAGTGTAACTCCGGCTAGGGCGTGGTGTTGAATGGAGCCTCTCCCGGCTATGAGAATACGCTTGCTGTTGTGTTAACGCCGTATTAAGTAGGTCCTTAACCCTGCGTGCCTCCAACGCCACCGGGGACGTCCCCTCAACGGGTAAAGCGGCCAAACGTGCAGCAGCAGCAACGATGTTATCCAAAGGATTTGAATAATGACCTGGAGGGGTAGGAACGTGAGGTGCAGACGTGATCCGCCGATCTTGCTCCGCAGTAGGCAGCTGGACTGGCTCATCCCTGGCTGGGGGTGCCCTCCGGTTTGAAGCCGGATCATTGCTGGTCCCAGCCCCGGGTGTCTTGAACAGATCCGTCGCTTCGTAAACCGACGGTAGACGAGATTGATATTTCCGACCCCTTACTCCCTGTACAGAGGCCTGCTCCATCCTTAGATGAAAAGCCTGATCATTCAGTTCCGCCTGCCTTATTGCTATCATAGCCTTCTCTGTTTTTAGATCATCCATTGCTTGATCAATCCGGCCCTTTAGCTGAAGGAGCTCTGCATCATGTTGCGCCTTGTCTGCTGGAGCTACCTCTGCCATGGCTCGGGCTGTGAACTCCTCGACTAAGGTGGATAGAACGTCAGTGGGCGAGAGGGCCTGGCCACTCCCCCTTATACCAGCTTCGCTTGTCGTCCCGTTCACCGTGGACTGCTGCGCAGGCTGTGATCCGGCCATAAAGACAGCCACCCGGTTTGGCGGGTCAAAGGGGCCTGGAATACTGTCTCCGTCGGACTCACCCTCAGACCGGCCGTCCTGCAACTGATACAAAGATTATGTCTCTCCGGATGAAGATTCGTCGTCGGAGTAGACAACCGTCTCACCGCCGGATTCCGATCCGTCCTCGGCTTGCACCCCGTGAACTGCTCCAACGAAAACGTGTTTCATGGCGGGCTGAATCCGGGCCGATCGCGCACGCTGAGCCGGCTCGACGATGTTGGGGAAGACGTCCGGCTCAGGTCCCGGTTCGCCGATCTTGCCGATGAAAACGTGGATGCCGCCGAAGGGAACCCGGTACCCGTATTCGATTGAATCGGCCTCCGGTCCCCAACCTGCGTCGTCGATGTAGATCCGGCCACGGCGACTCTTGGTCATCCGGCCGACTGCGTAGCCCTTGAGCCCTTCAAAGCTGCCCTTCAAGAACTCGAAACCAGCGTGCGGAGGCCCCACGGTGGGCGCCAACTGTCGTGGAAATAACACGGCAGATGTCCGGTTTAACGGATTTGATGATGGTACCATCGCACGGTTTAACGGATTTGATGATGGAAATATGCATGTCATGGCAAAGTGCACAAACAAGTACTACAAGTTAAGTGGAGCTCAATATGCAACGAGTTGCATATTGCCGAAACACCACATTTTATTTATTTAATTGACTCTCGTTTATTTACAAGACAAGTTTAAATGTTTTTTAAACATAGCAAGAGGTGAAGCATAATAAACTACCTATTTAGACATTTTAAATGAGGCCGGAAATAACAACAACAAAATCCGGAAAACCCCATAAGCATGTTTAGCAATTATTTAAGCAACAACAATTAAACACTCAAAGGTTATAATCATGATGCGGATGACATGATCAAGTTTATGCAATTTTATTAAAAGTGAACATGAAGAGATAAGGAGTATATGTCACCGTGGTGGAAGGAAAGGGTGCCACGGCAACGATCCGAAAATGATGCAACGCAACATCTCGGTTCCGATAACCCGTTGAGAGACCGGCGCAAAAATATGAAGGGGGTGTCAAGAAGAAAGGTGGGGTGATCCCGTCACCGGGTTCCCACGGGTCGGCGACGAGGCAACCGAGGAGCACGACAAAAGATGAAACGGGCACGGTGCACACAAGGGAAACATCTCATACAACACATGCATTCCACGGGTCATCGTCTCGGGGTTATACCTTCGGAACGATCGTTCTCGGAGGGGTTCAAGGTCGTCGAGGGGCGTTGTGGAAGTAGTCGTTCTCGCGAGTCGTGGTACACGTTCGTAGAGGGAAGTAGTCGTTCTGTAGAGGTACTCGTTATGTAGCCGTTCACGTCATCGGTAGAGGTACTTGGCGTTCACGTGGCGGTAGTGGAAGTAGTTGTACACGGTCATCGAGGAAGTAGTGGTACACGGCGACGGTAGTCGAACTTGGCGCATCCTTGTTCTTTCGGGTTCGTAGTGGTACTTGGCGTTCGTCGTCACGTGTAGTCGAACTTGGACATCGGAGAGGAACTTGGCACATCCGGTAGTCGTACTCGAGGTCGTCGTTGACGTAGGGGTACATGAGGGTCGTCGTGGTACTTGGTGTCTCATCGTGTAGCCGTTCATCTTGAAGATGAACTTGACGCTCCCGAGATCCTTGGAGAAACAACAACAACCACAAACAAACATGGCAAGGTCTCGGTCTCGAGTCGAAGCAGACTAGCCGGTCTTGAGGATCCGAAACGAAGCAATACACGGGAGCAACCAAAAGGGGCAGCACAGGTGACGAGGCCTTGGCAGCGGCATGGTGATGGAGGCTGCTCGAGGGCAACGCCGACGCTGTCGTGGAAGAGGCGGCCGGTGGCACTGCTTGAGGTGGCGGGCGCGGGCGGCGCACGGACGATGTGGAGGAGGCTGGACGAGGCCTCCAGGCGGCGAGGCTGGAAGGACGGGGCACGGGACGCTCACAGGCGCTGCGCTGGAGAGCTTGGGGCGGCGGCAGCTGCTCCCGGTCGACGGGAGGCGAGGCGGCGCTCGGGAAGAAGAGGCCGCGAGGAGGAGGCACACGCGGGGCAGAGGCGAGGCGCGCTGGAGCCCTGGAGACGGAGGGCGCGCTGCGGCGCTGGGCTCGGGGCCTGAGGACGGGGCCGCTGCGCCTGGCGATGGAGCTCATGGCGCGGAGGAGAGAGGCCACGACGCGGGGAGGGAGGCCGGGCGCGAGGCGCGGCGGCCTCGGAGATCGATGGGCTCGCCGCGCGATGGGGCGACGCGCTGGAGATCGATAGGAGGAGGGGCTCGGGTGACAGAGTGAACGAGGGAGACGAGCGAGGGGGAAGAAGGGTGCGGCACGCTGGGAGGAACGAGAGGGAGGAGCGATCGGGGTGCGGTCGGCTAGGGTTTGCAAGGGAATGCGGGCCTGGAGGCCAGATGAGGGATGGGCCTGGCTGGGAGCCTGGCTGGGCAGCCAGCTGGGCCTCAGCTGCGGCTGCTCTTCTTATTACCAAGAAGAAGGAAAAAACATAAGGAAAGAAGAAAAAGGGAAAAAATAGAAAGAAGAGAAAAGAGAAGGAAGGGTTACGACAGAGTTTGAACAAGAGGTTATTATTCTCGGGCTCATAAAATGAGCGCGGTCCGAGAAAATTAGAAAAGGCATGAACGAAAAAAATATAATTCAAACATATTTGAATTTAATTCAAATGGGTTTGAACTAAGACTTGATTTTGAAGTGTCCAAAAATGTTGAGGTTTTTGGAGGAACCTCGATAAACGAGAAAAGAAATATAGGGAAGGTTTTTGACGGTGAAACTTGAATTAAGAGGCATGGGGAAAATATGCAAGTGTGTTGGTTAATTCCAAACAAATGGAATATTTATAATATAGCTCCCTAAATATTGGGAGGATATGTTATAAAGAGAAGTCATCCTTCCCTCGATTTAAATGGACCGAAGGTCCACACGCTTTATTTAGTTGAGATGCAAAAAAAATATGACATGATGGCATGATGACATGATGCAATGCAAAAATAAATAACACAAGCACAAATGAAACACACGGAAGAACCCGGAACATCTGGAATCTTCTGGAATCTTCTGGAATGTCGGTCTTCGGGCGTCATAGTTAATAGGTCAGTCCCAAAAATCATATAAAAAGTGTATAATAAAGCCCATAAAACACCCTAGAAGGATAATATAATAGCATGGAACAATCAAAAATTATAGATATGTTGGAGACATATCACTTACACCTCCAGGTCACGCGCAACCTCCGGGTTTTGGGCCTTCAGACGTCCCGCATTGTAAGCCACCTCTAGGCTTTCATCCCTTGACTTCTTGGGCTCCTTGGGCTTGCCTAGGATTCATCACTGAGTCGCCAATAGTGTAACTCAGCCCTTCCTGGGCGGGTCACACCATGGGGTTACATCCCTAACAATATGTTTACTTTTGTTTCAGTTCTCATTTTGCTAATCATAATACTAAGGGTTCATACTCTAAAATCACATAGAAATTATTGCACCCAATTGCCGCTGCAACGCGTGGGTACCATCTCTAGTTTTAAGAACTTGCTCATAGGAGTCGCCGACAGTGCCGCTGGCGAGTGCGGTGGTGCACTAGCAGTATGGTTGGTGGTCAAGGTTGGATGTGATCATGAATGCACAGCCATTGAGGATGATCGTGTGGAATGTCCGTGGGCTAAATGCTCCGGCCCGCCAGAACGCTATTTTCCAGGTTGTTACTTCGGCAAGCCCAACTATTGTTTGTCTCCAGGAAACAAAACTGCATGATGTATCTGTGACCGTTGTGCGCCAGTGCCTTGGCTCTAAATATGAGAACTTTTTCTACTACCGGCCTTGGGGGCACAAGGTGGGATTTTGGTGGCATGGGATTCTACGATTACGCAACTCTCGAATCCACACTTTACGAACCATACGCTCACAGCACTGGTGATGTGTGCGGAAGACGAGCGGCCATGGTGGCTCCCTTGTGTGTACAGACCGCAGGATGAGACCGGCAAGGTGGAATTTTTGCAAGATCTAATCGACATCCGTGACTTTCACGTAGGGCCCTGGTTGGTGGCAGGATACTTCAATCTAATTGCTAGGGAGGAGGACAAAAGCAATGCTTTGATCAATCGCAGGATGATGGGCAGGTTCCTAGCGAAGTTAAACATGCTCGAGCTTAAGGAGCTCTACCTAAATGGCAGACAGTATACGTGGTCCAATGAGAGGCAGGTGGCTACTATGGAGAAGATTGATGTGTGCACATGTCAAATGAGTGGGATGAGGCGTATCCGACGTGCTTCCTCTCGGCTTTGGGCACTGCCGTCTCGGATCATTGCCCGTTAATGTTGGACATGAATGTATCCATCTATTCTAAGAAGAGGTTCAAGTTTGAGTCTTTATGGACTCATGCGCAAGGTTTCTTTGATGTGGTCAAGTTGGATTGGACTACGACACCGGCGGCCTCTAATGACTACCTTAAATTGCAAAACAAGCTAAGGGCCACAACACGGAGTCTCCAAAAGTGGAGTGGTCGCTGGGTTGGTAACGTGAAGCTTCAAATTGCCATTGCTCTTGAGGTTATAAAGCAGTTGGATATCGCTATGGAGGCAAGGCCGCTATCAGATGCGGAGAGGGATTTACGTAAGTGTTATAGAGGAAGTTCTTAGGCTTGAGCTCGTTGGAGAGAACAATCGCTAGGCAGCGATCGAGAATGCTGCAACTACGTGAGGGCGACGGGAACACGAGGCTTTTTCACCAACAAGCAAGTCATAGGCAAAGAAAGAACGTCTTGAGGACGGTGAGGTACAACGATCAACTATACTCCGGGCAGGAAGAAGTTGCTTCAGTTGTGGATGCATACTTTGGTGTGGCCTTTGGTGCCGCAAGCTCTAGAAGGTATATGCTGAACTTGGAGGAGTTGGGCCTTCCGCGTCTTGATCTGTCACACCTTGACCGGTCGTTTAGTGAGGAGGAAGTGGAAGGTGTGATCAAGTCGATGCCCCGAGATAAAGCGTCGGGCCCGGATGGTTTTACGGGCAGGTTTAAGCAACTTGTTGGAGTATAATCAAGGAGGATTTCATGAGCCATGGACTGTTTTTATAAGGGTGACATGAGGGGTTTGTCGGCCATCAACAAGTCCTTGGTCTCTCTTCTGCCCAAGAAAGAAGGAGCCCTGGAGGTGAGCGATTTAGACCCATAAATCTTGTGCATGGGGCAGTGAAGATCTTTGTGAAGGTGCTTGCATGTAGACTGGTGGAGGATCTACCTAAACTGGTTGGTAATCACCAAAGTGCTTTTGTCAAGGGCAGATCATTGCATGATAATTTCATGCTTGTGCAAAGCATGGCAAGACGGTTGCATGCTTTGAAGAACTCTACGGTTCTACTTAAGCTGGACATTTCAAAAGCTTTTGACTTGGTGCAATGGCCCTTCTTGATTGAGGTGTTGCAGCATATGGGCTTCGGGCCAAGGTGGAGATCGTGGATTTGTGGGATCCTTTCAACATCCACCACAAAAGTTATGATTAACGGTGAACCGGGTGACACGATATACAACTGTAAAGGGCTACAGCAAGGGGATCCTATCTCCCCAATGCTTTTCATCCTAACTATGGAGCCGATGTAGAAGATGATGTAGTTAGCTGTGACACGAGGGGTGCTGGCACCCTTGGCGCGAGTGGGCATTGAGAAGCGACTATCAATCTTTGCGGATGACGTTGTGCTGTTTGTCAAGCCCAACAAGGTGGATCTTGCGGCTTGAAAGTGTATTTTGGAGGTCTTTGGGGAAGCGTCAGGCCTGAGGATCAACATGCAAAAATCTGCAGCTATTCCTATGAGATGCTCGGAGGAACAGATTTCCATGGCAAGTGCCGAGCTTCAATGCCCTCTGGGATCCTTCCCGATCAAGTACCTGGGGCTGCCATTCTCGTTAAGGAAGCAATCGACGACGCAGTTGAAGTACTTGGTCGATCAAATGGCTAATAGGTTACCAAAATGGAAGGCAGCCCTTATGCCAAAGAGTGGCAGGTTAACGTTGGTCCAATCTTTGGTTTGTGCCATGCCTATCCAGGCAATGATGGCATTGGATCTTCCAATGAAAACCATTGCTGCAATGAACAAGATCTACAGAGGATTCTTGTGGTGCAGACGTGTAGAAGCTAATGGTGGTAATTGTGCGGTTGCTTGGGATGCAGTATGCACACCGAAGTGGGCAAGTGGTCTTGGTTTGCCAAATTTACGCTGGATGAATGTAGCAATGCAAGTGAGATGGTCGTGGCTAGCAAGGACAAATGTGACGAGGCCATGGAATGAGTTCAAGATCAAAGTCCCGGATGAGTCGAAGATGCTTTGTCAGGCGACCATGAGGAGTGTGGCTATTTCTGGGCTCACGGTGCTTTTTTGGGAGGACCGGTGGCTCGAAGGAAGGAGAATACAGGAGATTGCGCCGCTCCTCTATGGTCTGGTTCCAACATGCATTAAAGCCTTCCGACTAGTTCGATCGGTGGTGGAAAATGGAAGTTGGGCATTAGATGTTGGCCAGGACATAGGGCCAGATATGTTACAGGAGTTCCTCTCACTATGGCAAATGGTTTCAGCTTGGGAGCCCATGGTGGATGTGCCTGATCAGATATCATGGTCGTGGGAGGCCAGTGGGCAGTTCTTGGTGAAATCCGCTTATGCGGCTGGTTTTTGGGGTAGAGAGGTCATTGCGACGACGGACCTGACTTGGAAGTCACGTGCACCCTCATGGTGCAGATTCTTCACTTGGTTGGCCCTCAAGGATAGGTGTTGGACGTCGGATCGACTTGCGCGGAGAGGGCTGCCGCACTAGGACGCGTGCCCGTTCTGTGACCAGGAGGAGGAAACAATTAACCACATTCTACTCACATGCGTCTTTGCTAGGACTGCTTGGGCGAAGATTTGCGAGGCCTTGGGCAAGCCGGATTGAACCCCATCTCAACAAGACACACTTGCGGAATGGGCAGTTGACAGACGAGGACCGTATGGTATAAGCACGAAAGATCTATGTACCATCGTCGCGCTAGTATGGTGGGAGTTGTGGAAGCATAGGAATGCAATTATCTTTGACGGAGCGCGGCCTTCAGGCGAGTCTCTGCTAGGAAGAGTGAGACAAGAGGGCCAAGTGTGGGCATCTGCCGGGCTAATTAAAAGGAATGTGGCTCCCTTCTTTAGTAGGGTGGAGAGGTGGGAGGCTAGTGCGGAGTAATATGTACTAAGTACTTTGTAATTGTGGTGGAGGCTTTCTTTGCATTTCTTCTTTAATATATGATATGCACACTCGTGCATATTCGAGAAAAAAATAAGAACTTGCTCACACAAAGTATCCCTTCGTGCAATTATAACACAAACTTATTCGCCAAAAAAACACAAACTGTCATTTTTTACCATTACAATCAACTGACGGGGCGAGCCGCTTGAAGAAGCCCCTGGAAAATACATTTCCACACTGTGGCAAAAGTCAAAGTTACATGCGGGCCCGTCCTATGAGTTTTGGTGTAATTCGTAAATGGGGATATTTTGTGTCATTGGGTTATTATGGGTTATTATAACGCTATTTTGTATTGTTTCTATATTAGGTCAATTTTATTGACTCAAAATGAGGAATCAAGAGGATAGAAATAAAATGAGCACACACCTAGCTATCCACGACTATGATGCACATAGTGAACACGAACACATACACACAAATACAAAAAACAATCACAATGGTAATCAACGAACTACAACAATGACCATCGACACCAACCAATGACAACACAAGGGAAATGAGAAATATTCTTCAACAACAACGCCTCCCAAAACAGAATGACCCTCAAGTGCAACCATCCTAGGATCCAATCATCAAGGGCCAGAACTTTGAAGATCTAGTCTGAGAAACCCCGAACAATGCCTTTAATATGGTAAAGACCCAAACTTCCATTGCTAGGCATGACCAACTAGGGTATTACCTAGGTTTTCAACCTTGATCCCAAAGAATGGGTGCTCAAGAAGCATCGCCAAGTCGAAGTCGTTATGTGCTATGGCTGCCATTTTTTGCAATCCCAACAACTACATGTGTCCGTGATCTAGTTGTGATATGACATGCAAGTGGTGACCATGCTCACACAAGAAGATCATCACGCCGTGAGAAGAGCCGGTTACCACCAAAGGCTCAGAATGACTAAGGTCACATGTGACAAATGTCACATGTCACAAAGGTTGACAAGGGAGGAAGGTCACTCCCGCCATCAATGCCCAAATTCGGGACGCACTGACAACCACACACCATCCTAGCGGGTGACAATCAGTGGCAAATTGCATCAAACACCCACCATGCACCGCCTGTTGCTCCACTGTCCTCACATGTGGCGGCACAATCAATCAGTTAATATATTAAGAAGAATCCATGCTGCTCATATGAAGGATGAAGACCCTCCAGGCCATAAACAACCGTCATCCAGCCGTGGCCACCACAAACCGCATAGCAGCACATGACCAATGCCAACGCTCGCTTGGCTAAGCGGAGGTCAGCCTCGAGGAGGCACAGATGGCCCCCGAGAATGGCCTATTGCGGCGGCCCAAAAACTTGTGCTAAAACCATTTGATCTCGGGTAGGGGGTCTTGAGCTGGTGATCTGAGCACGATGGTAACAAGAAGTAAAGGGGACACATTGTTACTCGGTTCAGGCTCTCTCGAAGAGATAAAATCCTACGTCATGCTTGGGTTGTATTGATTGTGGACGGGGTACAAAGTACATGATGATCTACCTTGAGATCGTATGTGTGAGTTATAACCTCTCAAAACCTTGCCTCTATGGACTAAACCCTCAGCTTATATAGGCACCGAGGGTATCTAGGATTACAAGTAGGTCGGCTACAACTAGGGATAACATGCCGACCATTCAAATACGCCTTGAAGTGTATGACAAGTCTTTGAAGGATTCCATCTCTTGTACGTTGAGATCCAGAACACGTGTGGCCCATTCTTGTTGGTGGGTCCTCGGCCCGGGCCATGACTGGCAGGCCGACATGGTGAGCACCCACTCAATCTAGGACACCATCACACGCAGACATAAAATGTAGTCACCACTGCCTTGTCACCAGAGACCATAGCAAAAGGGTGAAAAACGTCGCCGTCATCGGTACACGGCCACACTCCGAGCTTCTTACAGCCGCTTGGAGATCACATGTCGCCGCCGAAGGCTAACGGAGCGGCGACTTCCTCGGCGGTGCCTTCATCGACCAATGTTGAGATTTTGCTCGGCTACAGGTTTCTACCAACGGGGATGGAAAGGGATGAGGG
>LR738710.1:247503376-247531801 GCA_902687465.1 Secale cereale
CACTATTCTGATCACGGGATCAGAATATTTTTCTGATCACGGGTTGAACTTCCCGAGTTACACAACCTGAACTTCCCTCTGTAGGAATTCGACCTTCGGGCTACCATTACTGCAGGATGCTGCTAACATGACAGTACGATCAGTGACCCTTCGACGAAACTGTGTGCGGTGCAATAATCACAAACTGTGATGTAAAAATCCGTAAAAAAGATGCAAAACATTTGCGCTGGCGGATGCTTCAAACATGATTCGGAATTTAGTTGCGTGTGCGATTAGGGGCATACGGTTCAGTTCAATGAACTGTTTGCGATAAGGCAGAAGAACATAAACGGACAGCCAGATGAAGGTGTATGCGATATATGGGTTCGCTCGGATGAACTATTTGTGATTAGGCGGAACAAAAGAAACGGTCAATCAGATCAAGATGTGTGCCATAGAGGGCAAACAATTCACTCGGATGAATTGTTTGCGTTGAGCCAAGATAACAGAAACGGTTCAATTTAACAAGATGTGTGTGATATGCGGCAAACAGGTCTCTAATCAGAAATGTATGCAAAGACCGATAATAACACACATGATTGCTGCTAATAAGACGTGTGTGTTGTGTTGGGGAACGTAGTATTTTAAAATTTTCCTACGATCACGCAAGATCTATCTACCAGATGCATAGCAACGAGAGGGAAGAGTGTGTCTACGTACCCTCGTAGACCGGAAGCGGAAGCGTCAAGTGACGCGGTTGATGTAGTCGAACTTCTTCGCGATTCAACCGATCAAGCACCGAACGTACGGCACCTCCGCGTTCAGCACACGTTTAGCTTGATGACATCCCACGAGCTCTTGATCCAGTTGAGCTTCACGGGAGAGTTTCGTCAGCACGACGGCGTGGCGACGGATATGATGTATTCACCGGCGCAGGGCTTCGCCTAAGCACTGCAACGGTATGACCGAGGTGTGTTTCTGTGGAGGGGGGGCACCGCACACGGCTGGAACAATTCAACTTGTGTGTCTTTGGGTGCCCCCCTGCCCCCGTATATAAAGGAGCAAGGGAGGAGGGCTGGCCGGCCTCCTATGGTGCGGCTAGGGCAATCCTACTAGGAATAGGATTGCAATCCTATTCCTAGTAGGAATCCACCAAGAAGGAAGAGAGGGAAAGGAAAAGAGGGAGAGGTGGCGCCCCCCAATCCTAGTCCAACTAGGATTCCCTGGTGGGGCGCCGGCCAGCCTCTATGGGCTGCCTCTCTCCTTTCCTTCAAGGCCCACTATGGACCATCCCCCCTCGTGGGGGGTTCCGGTAACCCCCTCCGACAATCCAGTTAAATCCGAAACTTTTCCGGAACACTTCCGGTGTCCGAATATAGTCGTCCAATATATCAATCTTTATGTATCGGACATTCCGAGACTCCTCGTCATGTCCGTGATCTCATTCGGGACTCCGAACTACCTTCGGTACATCAAAACTCATAAACTCATAATACCAATCGTCATCAAACGTTAAGCGTGCGGACCCTACGGGTTCGAGAACTATGTAGACATGATCGAGACTCATCTCCGGTCAATAACCAATAGCGGAACCTGGATGCTCATATTGGTTCCTACATATTCTACGAAGATCTATATCGGTCAAACCGCATAACAACATACGTTGTTCCTTTTGTCATCGGTATGTTACTTGCCCGAGATTCGATCGTCGGTATCTCCATACCTAGTTCAATCTCGTCACCGGCAAGTCTCTTTACTCGTTCTGTAACACATCATCTCGTGACTAACTTATTAGTCTTTTGCTTGCAAGGCTTACTGTGATGTGTGTTACCGAGAGGGCCCAGAGATACCTCTCCGACACTCGGAGTGACAAATCCTAATCTTGATCTATGACAACACCACGAATACTTTCGGAGACACCTGTAGAGCATCTTTATGATCACCCAGTTACGTTGTGACGTTTGATAGCACACAAGGTGTTCCTACGGTATTCGGGAGTTGCATAATCTCATAGTCATAGGAACATGTATAAGTCATGAAGAAAGCAATAGCAGTAAAACTAAACGATCATAGTGCTATGCTAACGGATGGGTCTTGTCCATCACATCATTCTCCTAATGATGTGATCCCGTTGATCAAATGACAACTCATGTCTATGGTTAGGAAACATAACCATCTTTGATCAATGAGCTAGTCTAGTAGAGGCATACTAGGGACACTCTGTTTTGTCTATGTATTCACACATGTACTAAGTTTCCGGTTAATACAATTCTAGCATGAATAATAAACATTTATCATGATATAAGGAAATATAAATAACAACTTTATTATTGCCTCTAGGGCATATTTCCTTCAGTCTCCCACTTGCACTAGAGTCAATAATCTAGCTCACATCGCCATGTGATTTAATACCGATAGTTCACATCGTTATGTGAATAACACCCATAGTTCACATCACCATGTGACCAACACCCAAAGGGTTTACTAGAGTCAATAATCTAGTTCACATCGCTATGTGATTAATACCCAAGAGTAATAAGGTGCGATCATGTTTTGCTTGTGAGAGAAGTTTAGTCAACGGGTCTGTCACATTCAGATCCGTATGTATTTCGCAAATTTCTATGTCTACAATGCTCTGCATGGAGCTACTCTAGCTAATTGCTCCCACTTTCAATACACATCCAGATTGATACTTAGAGTCATCTGGATTTAGTGTCAAAGCTTGCATCGGCGTAACCCTTTACGATGAACTCTTTATCACCTCCATAATCGAGAAATATTTCCTTAGTCATCCAATTACTAAGGATAATTTTGACCGCTGTACAGTGATCTACTCCTGGATCACTATTGTACCTCCCTGTCAAACTCATGGCAAGGTACACAACGTGTTTTATACACAGCATGACATACTTTATAGAACCTATGGCTGAGGCATAGGGAATGACTTTCATTCTCTCTATATTTTTCTGCCGTGGTCTGGCTTTGAGTCTTACTCAACTTCACACCTTACAAGTCAGGCAAGAACTCCTTCTTTGACTGATCCATTTTGAACTATTTCAAAATCTTATCAAGGTATGTACTCATCGAAAGTCTTATCAAGCGTCTTGATCTATCTCTATAGATCTTGATGCCCAATATGTAAGCAGCTTCACCAAGGTCTTTCTTTGAAAAAAAAACCCTTTCAAACACTCCTTTATGCTTTCCAGAAAATTCTACATCATTTCCGATCGACAATATGTCATTCACATATACTTATCAGAAAGGTTGTAGTGCTCCCACTCACTTCTTGTAAATACAGGCTTCACCGCAAGTCTGTATAAATCTATATGCTTTGATCAACTTATCAAAGCGTATATTCCAACTCCGAGATGCTTGCACCAGTCCATAGATGGATCGCTGGAGCTTGCACATTTTGTTAGCACCTTTAGGATTGACAAAACCTTCTGGTTGCATCATATACAAGTCTTCTTTAATAAATCCATTAAAGAATGCAGTTTTGTTATCCATTTGCCAGATTTCTTAAAATGCGGCAATTACTAACATGATTCGGACAGACTTAAGCATCGCTACGGGTGAGAAAGTCTCATCGTAGTCAACTCTTTGAACTTGTCGAAACCCTTTCACAACAAGTCGAGCTTTGTAAACAGTAACATTACCGTTTGCGTCGGTCTTCCTCTTAAAGATCCATTTATTTTCGATGGCTTGCCGATCATCGGGTAAGTCAACCAAAGTCCATACTTTGTTCTAATACATGGATCCCATCTCAGATTTCATGGTCTCAAGCCATTTTGCGGAATCTAGGCTCATCATCGCTTCATCATAGTTCGTAGGTTCATCATGGTCTAGTAACATGACTTCCAGAACTGGGTTGCCGTACCACTCTGGTGCGGAACGAACTCTGGTTGATCTACGAAGTTCAGCAGAAACTTGATCTGAAGTTTCATGATCATCATCATTAGCTTCATCACTAATTGGTGTAGGAATCACTGGAACGAGTTTTTGTGATGTACTACCTTCCAATTCGGGAGAAGGTACAATTACCTCATCAAGTTCTACTTTCCTCCCACTCACTTCTTTCGAGAGAAACTCCTTCTCTAGAAAGGATCCACTCTTAGCAACAAAGACCTTGCCTTAGGATCTGTGATAGAAGGTGTACCCAACAGTTTCTTTTTGGGTATCCTATGAAGATTTACTTCTCCGAATTGGGTTCGAGCTTATCATGTTGAAACTTTTTCACATAAGCATCGCAGCCCCAAACTTTAAAAAACGACAACTTTGGTTTCTTGCCAAACCATAGTTCATAAGGTGTCGTATCAACGGATTTAGATGGTGCCCTATTTAACGTGAATGCAGCTGTCTCTAAAGCATAACCCCAAAACGATAGTGGTAAATCGGTAAGAGACATCATAGATCGTACCATATCCAATAAAGTACGGTTACGACGTTCGGACACACCATTACGCTGTGGTGTTCTGGGTGGCGTGAGTTGTGAAACTATTCCACATTGTTTCAAATGAAGACCAAACTCGTAACTCAAATATTCTCCTCCACGATCAGATCGTAGAAACTTTATTTTCTTATTACGATGATTCTCTACTTCACTCTGAAATTCTTTGGACTTTTCAAGTGTTTCAGACTTATGCTTCATTAAGTAGATATACCCATATCTGCTGAAATCATCAGTGAAGGTCAGAAAATAACGATACCCGCCGCGAGCTTCAACACTCATTGGCCCACATACATCGGTATGTATGATTTCCAACAAATCTGTTGCTCGCTCCATAGTTCCGGAGAACGGAGTTTTAGTCATTTTGCCCATGTGGCATGGTTCGCAAGCACCAAGTGATTCATAATCAAGTGATTCCAAAAGTCCATCACTATGGAGTTTCTTCATGCGCTTTACACCAATATGACCTAAACGGCAGTGCCACAAATAAGTTGCACTATCATTATTAACCTTGCATCTTTTGACTTCAATATTATGAATATGTGTATCACACGATCGAGATCCAACAAACCATTTTCATTGGGTGTATGACCATAGAAGGTTTTATTCATGTAAACAGAACAACAATTATTCTCTAACTTACATGAATAACCGTATTGCAATAAACATGATCAAATCATATTCATGCTCAACACAAACACCAAATAGCACTTATTTAGGTTCAATACTAATCCCGAAAGTATAGGGAGTGTGCGATGATGATCATATCAATCTTGGAACTACTTCCAATACACATCGTCACTTCATCCTTTAACTAGTTTCTGTTCATTATGCAACTCCCATTTCGAGTTACTACTCTTTAGCAACTGAACCAGTATCAAATACCGAGGGGTTGCTATGAACACTAGTAAAGTACACATCAATAATCTGTATATCAAAATATACCTTTGTTCACTTTGCCATCCTTCTTATCCGCCAAATATCTAGGGCAGTTCCACTTCCAGTGACCATTTTCTTTGCAGTAGAAGCACTTAGTTTCAGGCTTGAGTTTTAGCTTTGGGTTTCTTCACGGGAGTGACAACTTGCTTGTCATTCTTCTTGAAGTTCCCCTTCTATCCCTTTGCCCTTTACTTGAAACAAGTGGTCTGGTTAACCATCAACACTTGATGCTCTTTCTTGATTTCTACCTTCGCCGATTTCAGCATCGTGAAGAGCTCGGGAATTACTTTCGTCATCCCTTGCATATTATAGTTCATCACGAAGTTCTACTAACTTGGTGATAGTGTCTAGAGAACTTTGTCAATTACTATCTTATCTGGAAGATTAACTCCCACTTAATTCAAGCAATTGTACTACCCAGACAATCTGAGCACATGCTCACTGGTTGAGCTATTCTCCTCCATCTCGTAGGCAAAGTACTGTCAGAGGTCTTATACCTCTCGACACGGGCATGAGTATGAAATACTAATTTCAACTCTTGGAGCATCTCATATGCTCCGTGGCGTTTCAAAACGTTTTTGAAGTCCCGGTTATAAGCCGTAAAGTATGGTGCACTAAACTATCAAGTAGTCATCATATCAAGCTTTTGTCAAAACGTTCATAACGTCTACATCTGCTCCTGCAATAGGTCTGTCACCTAGCGGTGCATCAAGGACATAATTCTTCTGTGCAACAATGAGGATAATCCTCAGATCACGGAACAATTCCGCATCATTGCTACTAACATCTTTCAACTTAGTTTTCTCTAGGAACATATAAAAAATAAACGTGGAGCAACATCGCGAGCTATTGATCTACAACATAGATATGCTAATACTACCAGGACTAAGTTCATGATAAATTAAAGTTCAATTTAATCATATTACATAAGAACTCCCACTTAGATAGACATCCCTCTAGTCATCTAAATGATCACGTGATCCAAATTAACTAAACCATGTCCGATCATCACGTGAGATGGAGTAGTTTCAATGGTGAACATCTTATGTTGATCATATCTACTATATGATTCATGCTCGACCTTTCGGTCTCTAGTGTTCCGAGGCCATATCTGCATATGCTAGGCTCGTCAAGTTTAACCCGAGTATTCTGCGTGTGCAAAACTGGCTTACACCCGTTGTATTTGAACGTAGAGCTTATCACACCCGATCATCACGTGGTGTCTCGGCACGACGAACTTTCGCAACGGTGCATACTCAGGGAGAACACTTATACCTTGAAATTTTGTAAGGGATCATCTTATAATGCTACCGTCGTTCTAAGCAAAATAAGAAGCATAATAAGATAAACATCACATGCAAATCAAAATATGTGACATGATATGGTCATCATCATCTTGTGCTTTTGATCTCCATCTCCAAAGCACCGTCATGATCACCTTCGTCACTGGCGCGACACCTTGATCTCCATCGTAGCATCGTTGTCGTCTCGCCAACTATTGCTTCTACGACTATCGCTACCGCTTAGTGATAAAGTAAAGCAATTACATGGCGATTGCATTTCATACAATAAAGCGACAACCATATGGCTCCTGCCAGTTGCCGATTACATTACAAAACATGATCATCTCATACAAAACCGTATAACTCATCATGTCTTGACCATATCACATCACAACATGCCCTGCAAAAACAAGTTAGACGTCCCCTACTTTGTTGTTGCAAGTTTTACGTGGCTGTTATGGGCTTAGCAAGAACCGTTCTTACCTACGCATACAAAACCACAACGATGTTTCGTCAAGTATGTGTTGTTTTAACCTTCACAAGGACCGGGCGTAGCCACACTTGATTCAGCTAAAGTGAGAGAGACAGACACACGCCAGTCACCTTTAAGCAACGAGTGCTCGTAACGGTGAAACCAGTCTCGCGTAAGCGTACGCGTAATGCCGGTCCGGGCCGCTTCATCTCACAATACCGCCTAAGCAAAGTATGACATGCTGGTAAGCAGTATGACTAGTATCGCCCACAACTCATTGTGTTCTACTCATGCATAACATCTACGCATAGACCTGGCTCATGATGCCATTGTTGGGGAACGTAGTATTTTAAAATTTTCCTACGATCACGCAAGATCTATCTACCAGATGCATAGCAACAAGAGGGAAGAGTGTGTCTACGTACCCTCGTAGACCGGAAGCGGAAGCGTCAAGTGACGCGGTTGATGTAGTCGAACTTCTTCGCGATTCAACCGATCAAGCACCGAACGTACGGCACCTCCGCGTTCAGCACACGTTCAGCTTGATGACGTCCCACGAGCTCTTGATCCAGTTGAGCTTCACGGGAGAGTTTCGTCAGCACGAGGCGTGATGACGGATATGATGTATTCACCGGCGCAGGGCTTCGCCTAAGCACTGCAACGGTATGACCGAGGTGTGTTTCTGTGGAGGGGGGCACCGCACACGGCTGGAACAATTCAACTTGTGTGTCTTTGGGTGCCCCCCTGCCCTCGTATATAAAGGAGCAAGGGAGGAGGGCTGGCCGGCCTCCTATGGTGCGGCTAGGGCAATCCTACTAGGAATAGGATTGCAATCCTATTCCTAGTAGGAGTCCACCAAGAAGGAAGAGAGGGAAAGGAAAAGAGGGAGAGGTGGCGCCCCCCAATCCTAGTCCAACTAGGATTCCCTGGTGGGGCGCCGGCCAGCCTCTATGGGCTGCCTCTCTCCTTTCCTTCAAGGCCCACTATGGACCATCCCCCCTCGTGGGGGGTTCCGGTAACCCCCTCCGGCAATCCAGTTAAATCCGAAACTTTTCCGGAACACTTCCGGTGTCTGAATATAGTCGTCCAATATATCAATCTTTATGTCTCGGACATTCCGAGACTCCTCATCATGTCCGTGATCTCATCCGGGACTCCGAACTACCTTCGGTACATCAAAACTCATAAACTCATAATACTGATCGTCATCAAACGTTAAGCGTGCGGACCCTACGGGTTCGAGAACTATGTAGACATGACCGAGACTCATCTCCGGTCAATAACCAATAGCGGAACCTGGATGCTCATATTGGTCCCTACATATTCTACGAAGATCTATATCGGTCAAACCGCATAACAACATACGTTGTTCCTTTTGTCATCGGTATGTTACTTGCCCGAGATTCGATCGTCGGTATCTCCATACCTAGTTCAATCTCGTCACCGGCAAGTCTCTTTACTCGTTCCGTAACACATCATCTCGTGACTAACTTATTAGTCTTTTGCTTGCAAGGCTTATTGTGATGTGTGTTACCGAGAGGGCCCAGAGATACCTCTCCGACACTCGGAGTGACAAATCCTAATCTTGATCTATGCCAACACCACGAATACTTTCGGAGAACCTGTAGAGCATCTTTATGATCACCCAGTTACGTTGTGACGTTTGATAGCACACAAGGTGTTCCTACGGTATTCGGGAGTTGCATAATCTCATAGTCATAGGAACATGTATAAGTCATGAAGAAAGCAATAGCAGTAAAACTAAACGATCATAGTGCTATGCTAATGGATGGGTCTTGTCCATCACATCATTCTCCTAATGATGTGATCCCGTTGATCAAATGACAACTCATGTCTATGGTTAGGAAACATAACCGTCTTTGATCAATGAGCTAGTCTAGTAGAGGCATACTAGGGACACTCTGTTTTGTCTATGTATTCACACATGTACTAAGTTTCCGGTTAATACAATTCTAGCATGAATAATAAACATTTATCATGATATAAGGAAATATAAATAACAACTTTATTATTGCCTCTAGGGCATATTTCCTTCATGTTGTGCGTTGGGATTGCATACAGATCAACAACATATATATACACACACACACTTATAAGGACATGATTACATAACAAAATTAAACATCCAATTACATAGGTGGCTACTACACACGTGACATTTGCACACACCAAAGTAAACTATTGCATGCATAATTGCATAGGTGGCTACTACACACATGACATTTTCACACACCAAAGTCAGCTATATATTACATGCATAATTAACTAGGATAAACGATCAAATCATCATCTACTTCTCATGATGCTTACCGCCACTGCTCTGCTTGTGGATCGATCCGGCCTCGTCGATTTCGGTGACAAGGCACTTCGTTATGTCAACGATCCACATGTGCATCTCGTAGCATGTGTAAATGTTCCTGGCCGCAAACCTGAGGTGAGGTTCATCCAGTTGCCGCATCCAGGCCCCGTGCCAGGATTCGGGACGTGTTCTGTTGGCATCCCGCTTCATCTTTTCGTAGCATGGGTCCATGATGACTGAGGCGAGTTCAACCAGAGATTCATTCGTGCTACCCTAGACCCTGTAGTGCTCATGGATTTCAACAAGGTTCTTGCAGGCCAAGCCCATAACGATGGGCGCTTTTACGTCGTTGGTGGTTTCCACCGTAGCGGATTTGTAGTCAGTGTTGTTGACAAACCTGGCGAAACGGTCGCAAGGCTCTGTGCCCATGCAGTAGTGGTAGATGAGGACATGATGGCACATGCACAAATGGGCGACGGCAACCTTCTGATCTATGTTGGGACGATCGTCGGTGTACTGGAGGTCGATGCCGACCACCTTGTACTTGTCTCGAGCAAGCAACTTGTTGACACCAGATTTTGGCATGGTTGAAAACATAATTAAGATGGCCTCAAATGGAAAAGTGCTAAAAGTGAGAAATTTATGTATTGTCAAAAGGAGAAACTTTGATATTTGGGACATACCCATCCAAACTCATCTCTAAGGCCGAAGTTGTGTTCGAAGTACTGAGATTTTGTATTTAAAACACTATTCGGCTATTTACGCCCCCAAGAAGGCCTCATATGCAAAAATGATCTACACGAATTATCTTCGTCTCGTCTAAATGGTCGATTTTTATATATAAATCGTCTTAATCCAAGGTCATATGCAAAAGGTAGAGCCAAAACAGTTCAATGCTGCAAAAAATGATGGAGATGACCGGACGCCCAAATCTTCTTGTTGCTACCGGACTGTCAAGTAATTGGGACTAGACTGTCCGGTCTGGGCCAAGAAACACGTCAGAACCATCTGTTGTGACCGGACAGTCTGGTCCGATCGAGCGGACAGTCCGGTCCAAACCGAAATCATGTATCTTTACGAATCTGATGATTGCGGGGGCGATTAGGCCTTGAAGATGACCTCAAATCAAAAAACGTTCAACGTGAAAGTTCTCGCTGAAATGATCAAATTTTCTTTTGGGCTCATCTTCATCCGAGGTCGTTTGTGGCCCGTGGGACCTAAAAACCGATCTGATGTTCTAGACTTACCTAAATCCGAGTTCGATTGATTTTGGAAAGATTTGAACGTTATTTGGAGTCCTTTTCTTGTACGGGAAGTCCATCCACCTCTTATATACCTAAGGGGTGAGGCCGATTGAACAACACACAATCGACATATCAATTTACCACTTTTCACCTTTACTTTTATATTCTCCCTTTGTTCTTCTTCTTCCTTGTTCTTCGCATGTTCTTCTTGTTGCAAGGCGGAAAACCTTGAGGCCCTAGGGGCGATCAGGTTGACCTAGGGCAGCCCATAGCCGTCGCGAGCCCCGACGGGGTCCCTCCCGGGCAAGCGGGGCTTCGGGTCTACAAAAGCGCTCGCCGGATTTCTTGTGTATCGCGCTTCCGGACGGGTCTCCTTTGATGTGAGCTGCGGTGCATCACCCCCGACGTCGAGGGTACATGGTGACGTGTTCGTGTGCGAACACAACTGCTCGACGGTGTTGATGTAGTCGTCCACCACGGCCGAGTCAATGATGTACACCACCGAGAGATTCGTCTCCCTCGCGTGGGTCTCCACTTTATGCTCGCCGAACTCCATTGGAGCGCCGCTAGACATCCCCTCTCTATGTGTCGTCGTAGGTCTGCTTGTTGTGTTGTCGGGCCCGATTGAAAGGTTGAAGAGACTAAGGTTATAATGGCCGCGGGAATTAAAGGGGAAGTCAGATGACCTGAATATCGGCACGCCCGAATGGCAATTCTAATTTGCAGCGCATAACTCCGCCGTGCCACATGTAACTACATCGTGGTGACGCGCGCGGCAAAACCGCATGCATGTAGGGCCCCTGACGTGATCGTGCACAGGCCCAATTGCTGGCAGAGCACTCCGCGGTCGCCTCAACGACGAGCAACCATATATATGCATATAGCAGTCGAATACGCAAGGAAAAGTGCTACTTCTCGAGCTTGCGTTGTATTCCCTCGAAGAGGAAAGGGTGATGCAGCACATTATCGTAAGTATTTCCCTCAGATTTTGAGAACCAAGGTATCAATCCAGTAGGAGACCACGCGCGAGTCCCTCGCACCTGCATAAACAAATAAGAACTTCGCAGCCAACGCGATAAGGTGTTGTCAATCCCTTTACGGTCACTTACGAAAGTGAGATCCGATAGAGATGATAGTTTGATATTTTTGGTATTTTTTATTATAAGAACAGAAAGTAAAAGCGGAAAAGTAAAGTATATTGTAGATGGATATGTTGAGAATAGACCCGGGGGCCATAGTGTTCTCTAGTGGCTTCTCTCATGATAGCGATATTCTACGGCGGGTAAACAAATTACTGTCGAGCAATTGATAGAAAAGCGAATAATTATGAGACTATCTAGGCATGATCATTATATATAGGCATCACGTCTGAGACAAGTAGACCGAAACGATTCTACATCTACTACTATTACTCCACACATCGACCGCTATCCAGCATGCATCTAGAGTATTAAGTTCATAAGAACGGAGTAACGCCTTAAGCAAGATGACATGATGTAGAGGGATAAACTCAAACATAGTGATATAAACCCCACCTTTTTATCCTCGATGGCAACAATACAATACGTGCCTTGCCGCCCCTACTGTCACTGGGAAAGGACACCGCAAGATTGAACCCAAAGCCAGGCACTTCTCCCATTGCAAGAACTATAGATCTAGTAGGCCAAACCAAACCAATAATTCGAAGAGACTTGCAAGGATATTATAATCATACATAAAGAGTTCAGAAAAGAACCAAATATTTCTCATAGATAATCTTGATCATAAACCCACAATTCATCGGATCTCGACAAACACACAACAAAAAGAGATTACATCGAATAGATCTCCTCGAAGACCGAGGAGAACTTGGGATAGAGATCCAAAGAGAGATAAGAAGCCATCTAGATACTAGCTATGGACCAGAAGGTCTGTGGTAAACTACTCACAACTCATGGTGAGGCGATGATGATGATGTAGAAGCACTCCGTGGAAGATCCCCCCTCCGGTGGACCTCCAGAACAGGCCCCAAGATGGGATCTCACGGGAACAGAAGGTTGCGGCGGTGGAACTAGGGTTTTCTCTGTTGTTCTGATAGTTTCGGGGTACGTAGGTATATACAGGAGGAAGGAGGGCACCGGGGGCCAGACGGGGTGTCCACGAGGCAGGGGGGCGCCACGTCAACCCTACTCCGTGGTTCTCAAGACTCCCGTGTGTATTTTGCTCCAAAAATATCTCTCCCAAAGGTTTCATTCCGTTTGGACTTCGTTTGATATTCCTTTTCTGTAAAACCCTAAAACGGGCAAAAAAACAGCAATCTGGACTGGGCCTTTGGGTTAGTAGGTTAGTCCCAAAAATAATATAAAAGTGCATAACAAAGCCCATTAAACATCCAAAACATCATAAATAATAGCATGGAACAATCAAAAATTATAGATACGTTGGAGACGTATCAAGCATCCCCAAGCTTAATTCCTGCTCGTCCTCGAGTAGGTAGATGATAAAAACAGAATTTTTGATGTGGAATGCTAACCAACATAGTTTTTCAATGTAATTCCCTTAATTGTGGCATGAATGTTCAGATCTGAAAGATTCAAGACAAAAGTCTATATTGACATAAGAAATAATAATACTTCAAGCATACTAACAAAGCAATCATGTCTTCTCAAAATACTATGGCTAAAGAAAGTTATCCCTACAAAATCATATAGTCTGGCTATGCTCCCTCTTCATCACACAAAATATTCATATCATGCACAACCCCGGTTTCAGCCAAGCACTTGTTTTCATACTCTATTCTTTCAAACCTTTCAACTTTCATGCAATACATGAGCGTGAGCCATGGACATAGCACTATGGGTGGAGTAGAGAGGTGGTTGTTGAGAAGACAAAAAGGAGGGAGATAGTCTCACATCAACTAGGTGTATCAACGGGCTATGGAGATGCCCATCAATAGATATCAATGTGAGTGAGCAGGGATTTCCATGCAACGGATGCACTAGAGCTAAATATGTATGAAAGCTCAACAAAAGAAACTAGTGGGTGTGCATCCATCTTGCTTGCTCATGAAGACCTAGGGCATTTGAGGAAGCCAATCCTTGGAATATACAAGCCAAGTTCTATAATGAAAATTCCCACTAGTATATGAAAGTGACTAAACATGAGACTCTCTATCATGAAGAACATGGTGCTACTTTGAAGCACAAGTGTGGAAAAAGATAGTAGCAATTGTCCCCTTTTTTCTCTTTTTTTGGGCCTTTATTTTTTTCTTTGGCCTTTCTTTCTTTTTTTCTTTTTTTTTCTTTGGAGGGGATTTCTTGATTTAGCCTTTCCTCACATGGGACAATTCTGTAATAATGATGATCATCACACTTCTATTGAATTACAACTCGATATAACAACTCGATACTAGAACAAAGTATGACTCTATATGAATGCCTCCGGCGGTGTACTGGGATGTGCAATGAATCAAGAGTGACATGTATGAAAAATTATGCAGGATGGCTTTGCCACAAATACGATGTCAACTACATGATCATGCATGGCAATATGACAATATGAAGCATGTCATATGAATGGAATGGTGGAAAGTTGCATGGCAATATATCTCGGAATGGCTATGGAAATGCCATGATAGGTAGATATGGTGGCTGTTTTGAGGAAAATATATGGTGGCTGTTTTCAGGAAGGATATATAGTGGGTGTATGGTACTGGCGAAAGTTGTGCGGTACAAGAGAGGCTAGCAATGGTGGAAGTGTGAGAGTGCGTATAATCCATGGACTCAACATTAGTCATAAGAACGCATATACTTATTGCAAAAATCTACGAGTCATCAAAACAAAGCAATCAACGCATGCTCCTAGGGGGGAGGTTGGTAGGAGTTAACCATCGCGCGCCCCCGACCTCCGCACAAAGGTTGACACTTTACAAATACCTCATGCTCTAACTACGACACATAGCGGTTCACCATATGTGCATGCTACGGGAATCACTAACCTTAACACAAGTATTTCTCAATTTCATAATAACTCCACTAGCTTAAATCTAGTATCACTGTCCTCATATCTCAAAACAATTATCAAGCATCCAACTTCTCATCATATTCAATGCACTTAGTGTGAAAGTTTTTACTACATTGATATTGGATGTCTATCATGTGAAGACTAGTTTTATAGCCAAAGCACATTACCATGTTGTTTTAATAGAATCTCAAAAGGATATAAAGATCGACAATTTCTACAAAATATAATCACCACCGTGCTCTAAAAGATATAAGTGAAGCACTAGAGCAAAAACTATTCAACTCAAAAGATATAAGTGAAGCACATAGAGTGTTCTAACAATTCCTAGGCCATATTTAACTCTCTCAAATAGGCGTGTCCAGTGATGGGCCTCGAACCCCTCGTTGGATTACCCCAAGTGGAAGGTGTAAGATGCAGTAAGTAGAAGTGTTTTCCCTTAGCAAAGATGCCAAGGATCGAATCCCCAGAGACTCCTAGGTTCAACAGGTAGGTGTCAACTGCTAACGGCACAATTAGCAATCAACGTGGACCTGCACACAGATACAAATAACTTTGCTCCCAACGAGTACAGAGAGGTTGTCAATCTCTCCGGCCTTGTAGTTCACAAAGGGTTAAAAGAAATATGATAGTAGTGATAGATAGTAATTTGCAATAGTAAATAAAATAGCGGAAAGTAAAATAGTGTATGTGATCAATGATAGTAATATGGACCGGAGTCACATGATGTTCACTAGTGATGTCTCTCTCCCAAAAGACGATAAAACAGCTATGTGAGGTAACAAATTACAGCTGGGCAATTGACAGGACCACGAACGCAAACCAATGCTGACTACATTGCAAGAAAGGTTGAGGTTCAAAGCATGGGCGGTACGCCAAAGTAAGTAGACCGAAATCCATCTGCATCTACTACTAATCATCCACCTTGAGATATCTATCCAGAACATCTCGCTGGTATTAAGTTGCGAGTCCCACCCATAGTGTAAACTCAATGCAACAGACAACTGCATTAAAAGAACTTTGCGTAAAGTAAACAATCCTTGCACCCGCGGGCACAAGCACCGTTGTTTTCCCCCTTGTGGCAATAGCACATCCCCTAGACTCATGTTTCTGTCACTCAAGCTAGTCATCGAGGGGCATGAACCCACAATCGAGCATAACGTTCCCTCTTGGAGTCACTACTTACTACTTGGCCAAAGCAATAAATAACAACGGAGAACATGCAAGAATTACTTATGAACTAAAATATAAAAGAGGTGAATCAAATATATTACTCAAGATCAATCTGAACATAATCTCATAATCCATCGGATCCCAGCAAACTCAACATAGCAACAACACAAGGATTACATAGGTGCCTCGATCATGTAGGGCGGCTCACGAGGACTAATTAGTGAAGCACAAGAACGGGAGGAGAACATCACATAGCTACTGGTCATGGACTCATGGTCCAAGGGAGACTACTCACGAGTCATCCGGGAGGCGTCCATGGTGGTGGAGAAGCTCCCGGTGGTGATCCTCCCCTCCGGCAGGGTGCCGGGAAGAGTTCTCTAGGTGCTCCCGATCTTGGAAGCGACGGCGGCGGCGGAACAGAGATGGGATCACGAAAAGAATTCCTGTTTCAAGGGTTACGGGGGACCCTTTAAATATCTGCCAAAGTAGGGCATCGGGGGGCTCTCGGGGTGCCGAGGCGCCCCCCCAACGCGGCCCGGGGGGGGGGTGCCCACAGGGCGCCTGGGCCCCCTGTGGCCCCCCCAGGCTCCCCTTCGGAAGCAGTGTCGTTCCCGATACGCTGATTTTTTATATATTTTTTCTGGATTTTTCTAGGCAGTTCTCGAAACGTGAAAACCTGAAATACAAAAACAGCCGAAAACAGAAACTGGCACTGGGGTGCACTAGATTAGTAAGTTAGTCCAAATATGATCAAAAGTGTATGGAAGTGTATGAATATCATAGCAATATCACCCAAAAGTGGCATGGAGCAAGCAAAAATTATAGATACGTTTTGGACGTATCAACATCCCCAAGCTTAATTCCTGCTCGTCCTCGAGTAGGTAAATGATAACAAGAATAATTTCTGTGGTGACATGCTATTAACCATATTGGACTTTCTCATAGTCATATGACAAAAGCTTACTGAGACAATGATTCTAAAGTAATTAAGTTGTCTCAAGAGAAAATCACAAATGACTGAAAGTTTTACAACATGAAACTGAAACATCAAAAAGATTTGCAATGAACATGATGTGCAAATATGATCAAGTGATATCTAGCTTGCCCCCTTTAGTGATGCAAAACATAAGTGCAGGGGCACCTTCAAGGTTTAAGTGATGACTAGATACAATCATTTCAGAATAAACGATATCACAATCATGCAAAAGACAATGCTACTTTGGGACAATGCACATTACACTCAGAATGACAATCATGCTCTCAGTAGTTGATGCTTGAAGTGCTAGAGCTTTTTATTTTGAAACATGGAAGCAATTGTGTCAACGGTAGTAGTACTTCATATGTGTCATGCATAAAACATCTTATAAGTTGCAAGCCTCATGCATCGAATACTAATAGTGCTCGCTCCTTGTCCTAATTAGCTCGGATCCCCATGGGTTATCATTGCATTGCATATGTTTTTACCAAGTGTCACAAAGGGGTACCTCTATGCCACCTGTACAAAGGTCCAAGGAGATAGATCGCATTTGATTTCTCGTTTTTGATAAATCTCAACTTGAGGACATCCATACCGGGACAACATAGAAAATAGATGATGGACTCCTCTTTAATGCATGAGCATGTTCTCGTGAGAGATTGAGGATAAGGTCCAAGCTAAAACTTCCACCATGATGCATGGCTTTGGTTGGCGGCCCAATGTTCTTCTCTAACAATATGCATATTAATTCACCCCACGGTAAATCACCCTTACTTCAGACAAGACGAACATGCATAGCAACTCACATGATATTCAACAAAAGTGTGACAGTTGATGGCGTCCCCAGAAACATGGTTACCGCTCAGCAAGCAACTCATAAGAAATAAGATACATAAGCAACATATTCTTTACCACAATAGTTTTTAGGCTACTTTCCCATGAGCTATGTATTGCATGGTTAATTTGCTTAGTGCAGGTGTAGGTTAGCAAAAGACCGGGAGCAACCAACTAAGAGAGCAATGACGGTCATAATCATGCAGAGCGACAAAGCAATATTGAATCAGGCATGGTAGTTATATCGCTACTTAGAAACAAAAGATCATCAAGGCTTGACAGACTTTCTTTACAGTCTTGAATATGCGTGAGCATGCGCCAAGTCAATCAAAATAAATTCTCAAAGGAAGATATTACTAAACCATACCACATCATAGGCAAGGAAACCAAGTTGGTATTCCAATGACACATTGGGAACCCCCCAGCTATTCGAGATTAACCAAAAGAAAACCTGAACTACTAAGCACCATCATGAAAGTAGCATCTTTATCATAGACACGTTAACCAATGAAACGGAAGCAAACTCTCTTAATAAGGTGATCATGGTGATTAAAAAGAGTTCAAGCAACCAACTAAATAAAGCTCTTGAAAAGATAAGCATGAATACTAAGAGCAAAGCACGATAGTAGCTATTAAAAGACAAAGAACACACACAGCATAGATAGACATGAAAATTCTATTTAATGTTCTAGGTAGAGGTGGAGCATGTTTCTCTCCCACATAAAGGAATGCTGGGTTCCGACTCGTTATGAAAAACTAAAAGGAAAACTAAAAGCAAGATGCTCCAAGCATAGCACATAACACATGAAGTGATAAAAATATAGTGGAACGAAAGACGAACTGATAATGTTGATGGAGAAGGGGATGCACGGGGGCATCCCCAAGCTTAGACGCTTGAGTCTCCTTGAATATTTCTTGGGGGTGCATGGGGGCATCCCCAAGCTTGAGCGCTTGACACTCCTGAATCTTTTTATCATCTTCCCTCGCACACTTGAAAACTCCCTTCATACATAACTCATCATAATCTGATTAGCGAGGTTAGTATCCTTAATAAAATAATTATACCTTGCTGGAAATAAGGATATTCTTGAATTTCTACTGTTTATCAAGATTGCCAAAAGGTTTTTGCAAAGAAAAAGCAAGTTCTTAATTTGCAAAGTGAAGGTAAGGCAAAACAGGACAGAATCTGTGAAAAACAGAACAGCAGGCAGTAATTGACCTGTTCGGGATACTTCTGCAACTCAAATCAAAAAACTCAGAACTGACGCACGATAGACAATTATATAGAGAACGCTTTCGAAAAAATTCAGACCAAAAAGATGATATGGTGATTTTATACGATTTTTTCTATCCAAGGACAGAATCTGTTTCCTGGACAGCACCTCACAACTTTTGAACTTTCTAGCAATCAGAGGCTATACTTGGCACAAATATGAAAAGTAAAGATACAATGATGATGCTACAGCAGTAAAAAACATCAAGACACAACAAAAGCAAAAAAATTATTCATGTGGGCTGCCTCCCAAAAGCGCTTTCTTTTATGCCTTTAAGCTAGGCATAATGCAAAGATCAAGTTTTATCAAGAGTAAAAGAATAACTAGCCCGTACAACGGACTGAAAAGGTAACTTGACCTTCTTACGAGGGAAGTGTTCCATCCCTTTCTTGAGAGGAAACTGAAATTTAATATTACCCTCTTTCATGTCAATGACAGCACCAACGGTGCGCAAAAAGTGACGTCCCAAAATAATTGGACATGAAGGATCACATTCAATATCCATGATAGTGAAATCAACGGGCACATAATTATCATTGACAACAATAAGAACATCGTCGATTCTCCCCAAAGGTTTCTTTGTGGAAGAATCAACAAGAGCATTACCAAAAGAACAAGATTCATAAGGTTTCAATTTAAGCATATCATATAGTCTTTTGGGCATAATAGAAGTACAAGCTACAATGTCACATAAAGCAAAGCATGGGAAGTTATTTATCTTAATTTTAATCATAGAATCCCAACCATCTCCTATCTTTCTAGGTATGGAGGCTTCTACTCTGAGTTTCTCCTCCCTAGCTTTGATGAGAGCATTAGTGATATGCTCTGTGAAGGCAAGATTAAGCGTGCTAGTGTTGGGATCCTTAGCCATTCCTTGTAGGAAGGTGATAACTTCTGAAATACTACAATTATCAAAATCAATTTTATCATTAGTGGGCAGAATTGTAGTGTCATCCTCTTTGTTTAGTTCGCTCTCTATTATAAGAGTTTGAACATCTTCCCAAGTTTCGGGAAGCGTAGGAGCAATTTTAAACTGAGGCTCATACTTTTTTCCTGGAAGGCCATGCCATGGGCACAACTCTCCGTCATAACTAGTGTAATCACAAGGTTTATCTTTTTTATAAACCCCGTCAGAGATAAGTGGGGCAATGGAAGTAGGGGTGTACCCCTCCCATTTAGTGTTTTTGGTAGAACTCATAGTAGCAAGCAAGCAAGATAACTATTTTTGTGATTTTCGATAAAAGGAACTAAAGCAAAAATGAAAGGTAAACTAGCAAGACTAATAAGCAAAGGTAAAAGATAGCATGCAACTCCCCTATCCTGAAGAGTGGAGTCCCCGGCAACGGTGCCAGAAAATACTCCTTGATGGGCCTCGAACCCCTCGTTGGATTACCCCAAGTGGAAGGTGTAAGATGCAGTAAGTAGAAGTGTTTTCCCTTAGCAAAGATGCCAAGGATCGAATCCCCAGAGACTCCTAGGTTCAACAGGTAGGTGTCAACTGCTAACGGCGCAATTAGCAATCAATGTGGACCTGCACACAGATACAAATAACTTTGCTCCCAACGAGTACAGAGAGGTTGTCAATCTCTCCGGCCTTGTAGTTCACAAAGGGTTAAAAGCAATATGATAGTAGTGATAGATAGTAATTTGCAATAGTAAATAAAATAGCGGAAAGTAAAATAGTGTATGTGATCAATGATAGTAATATGGACCGGAGTCACATGATGTTCACTAGTGATGTCTCTCTCCCAAAAGACGATAAAATGGCTATGTGAGGTAACAAATTACAGCTGGGCAATTGACAGGACCACGAACGCAAACCAATGCTGACTACATTGCAAGAAAGGTTGAGGTTCAAAGCATAGGCGGTACGCCAAAGTAAGTAGACCGAAATCCATCTGCATCTACTACTAATCATCCACCTTGAGATATCTATCCAGAACATCTCGCTGGTATTAAGTTGCGAGTCCCACCCATAGTGTAAACTCAATGCAACAGACAACTGCATTAAAAGAACTTTGCGTAAAGTAAACAATCCTTGCACCCGCGGGCACAAGCATCGTTGTTTTCCCCCTTGTGGCAACAGCACATCCCCTAGACTCATGTTTCTGTCACTCAAGCTAGTCATCGAGGGGCATGAACCCACAATCGAGCATAACGTTCCCTCTTGGAGTCACTACTTACTACTTGGCCAAAGCAATAAATAACAACGGAGAACATGCAAGAATTACTTATGAACTAAAATATAAAAGAGGTGAATCAAATATATTACTCAAGATCAATCTGAACATAATCTCATAATCCATCGGATCCCAGCAAACTCAACATAGCAACAACACAAGGATTACATAGGTGCCTCGATCATGTAGGGCGGCTCACGAGGACTAATTAGTGAAGCACAAGAACGGGAGGAGAACATCACATAGCTACTGGTCATGGACTCATGGTCCAAGGGAGACTACTCACGAGTCATCCGGGAGGCGTCCATGGTGGTGGAGAAGCTCCCGGTGGTGATCCTCCCCTCCGGCAGGGTGCCGGGAAGAGTTCTCCAGGTGCTCCCGATCTTGGAAGCGACGGCGGCGGCGGAACAGAGATGGGATCGCGAAAAGAAGTCCTGTTTCAAGGGTTACGGGGGACCCTTTAAATATCTGCCAAAGTAGGGCATCGGGGGGCTCTCGGGGTGCCGAGGCGCCCTGTCGGGGATATAGTTAATAGGTATAAACCGGATATTGTAAACCGGTTTAGTTATATCGTACTTGGTTTACTATTTTAGTAAAGATTACGGCCTATGAGATTTCAAGGCCCATGTATAGAAATACGGATTGTAAACCGCCAAAGAGATGTAACTTGAGAGGCAAGAAAGAAAGGACAGAGACCGAGGCGGACACGATTATGAGCCGGCCTCGGGACTCTGTAAACCGGACCAGGCGTCACCTCTATATAAAGGGACGACCCGGCACCGGTTCAGGGACAAGCAACAATCGATACGTCGGGACGCAGGCAAGCGATTCCGCTCCCTGTAAACCGACGCCCAAGCAATACCAAACCAACTAGACGTAGGCTTTTACCTTCTCAAAGGGGCCGAACTAGTATAAAATCCTTTGTGTCCTTTGTGCGCCATGAACCCTTTCAAGCTAACCCGTGCGATGGTTCCATCATCAAAGTCCGCTAAACCGGACATCTGCCGTGTTAATTCCACGACAGTTGGCGCCCACCGTGGGGCCCGCGCACGATGGTTTCGAGTTCTTGAAAGGCGGCTTCGAAGGGTTAAAGGGTTACGCGGTCGGCCGGATGACCAAGAGTCGTCGCGGCCGGATCTACATCGACGACGCGGGTTGGGGACCGGAGGCCGATTCAATCGAATACGGGTACCGGGTCCCCTTCGGCAGCATCCAAGTCTTCATCGGCAAAATTGGCGAACCAGGGCCTGAGCCGGACACCCTCCCCAGCATCGTCGAGCCGGCTCAGCGGGCGAGATCGCCCCGGATCCAGCCTGCCATAAGGCATGTGTTTGTTGGGGCAATTCACGGAGGTCGAACCGAGGATGGTTCGGAATCTGATGGGGCAACAGTCGTCTACTCAGATGACGAATCTTCATCCGGGGAAACTGAATCTCTGTATCAGTTGCGGGACGGCCGGTCTGAGGGCGAGTCCGATGGAAACAGTATTCCGGACCCCTTTGACCCGCCAAACCGGGTGGCGGTCTTCATGGCCGGTTCACAACCCCCGGTGAACGGAACAACAGCGGAAGCCGGCGCAGGGGGAAGCGGTTCAAATCCCCCCCTCACGGAAGTTCTATCCACCTTGATCGAGGAGCTTGCAGCTAAAGCAGTAGAGGTCGTGGCTCCAGCAGACAAGGTTCAGCATGATGCGGTGCTTCTTCAGTTAACGGCCCGGATCAATCAATTGAAGGAGGATTTAAAGGCAGAAGGAGAGATGTTAGCTATCAGACAGGCAGAGTTGGAGGATCAAGCTTTTCACTTGAGGATGGAGCAAGCTTCGGTGGAGGCAGTCAGGGGGAGAAAATATCGATCCCGCCTACCGCCGGGTTACGAATCTGCGAATTTGTTTAGAACCCCGGGAACGGGGGCCAGCAACAATCCGGCCTTAAACCGGAGGAGCCCGCCGGTTCAGGAGGAGCCGGTTCTGCAGCCCACCGCCGAACGGGAGCGACAGGTTACGTCGGTGCCTTATGTGCCCGTCCCTCCGGGACATTACTCAAACCCTGTGGATAATATTGCTGCTGCGGCCGCACGGTTGGCCGCTTTACCTGCGGAAGGAACATCTCCGGTGGCGATAGAAGCGCGCAGGGCCCAGAAGCTGCTTAATACGGCATTAATACAGCATCAAGCGTATTCTCACAGCAGGGAGAGGTTGCATTCAACACCGCGTCCCAATCGAAGTTACTCTAGACATTGGGAGGAGCCTGAAGTATCTAGCAGTGAACGGAGGAGGCATCAGCGTAGGCAGAATAATCCGGCAGGGGCAGGGATACCGGCCCCAGATCAAAACCGGCCTAGATCGGAGGCCCGGGAGGAGATCCGCCAGTCGACGCCGGTTTATGCCGGCGCTACGGGGGCAGGAGCTACAGCGAGCAGTTTTGAGAAACAATGTCTTGTCCCTGCCCTGCGGAGCGTCAAGCTACCCAAGGATTTCAAAGGACCTCGCAAGGTGCCTAATTACACAGCCGATTTGCCACCCGAAGCTTGGGTGGAGAGTTACGAGATGGCCATGGAGATGCTGGATGTGGATGAGTCGGCTTGTGCTAAATATTTCACTATGATGCTGGAGGGCACGGCCCGAACTTGGCTAAAGGCATTACCACCGAATTCAATCGGATCATGGGGAGAGCTGCGCAGCCAGTTCATCAAAAATTTCAAGGATACGTGCAAGCAACCTATGTCGATAATAGATTTAGCAGCATGTGTGCAAGGAGAACAGGAGTCTACAGCAGCGTGGGTACGCAGAGTGGCAGAGATCTTGCACTCCTCAAACGGCATTAACCCGAGCACAGCGATTGTAACATTGGAGAACAATTGCCGGTTTGAATCCTTGAAATTAAAACTCGGACGGCTCAAACGGGAGTGCAATGACATGGGGACTTTGATGAGCGCCCTGGTGAAGTACGGGGACTCAGATAATACTAAATATCCAGAGTCAGAAGGAGATAAAACAGGGAAGGCCAGCAAGTCTGGAAAACCGGCGCCCGTTAATCCGGTTACTTCAAGCTTTTTGGGCAAACGGAAGGCAGAGAATAGCTCCGATTTTGTGGCTAATACACAGGTTCAAGGTGGTTTCCGGGTCAACCAGCAAGGTCCCACTCGCCAAATCGGGGGAGGAAACCCGGGTTGGGAGCAGGATCCGGATCAGCCCTGTCTAAGGCATAGCGGAGCAAGGGGGCCTGCAAAGCACACTGGAAGAGAGTGCATGGGCCCAGGGAACAGCCGTTTTAATCCCTTTAGCCGGCCCCCAAGTGGCGGTTCGGGGCCCGGGTTTTATGGTCCGGGTTACCAAGGGAACAGCTCCGGTTCAGGATACAGGGGCAACAGCGGTTATCAAGGGAACAGCGGTGGTTATCAACCCCGGCCGGGTGGCCAGAGTACTCAAGGAAACTACAATGGTCAAGGAAATCTGTATCAAGGTGGCTATCAGGGTCAGGGGAATCAATCGTATCATCAAGGTGGTTACAACAATCAGAATAATCAGCAGCAGGGCCAGGGGGGTCATAGTAACCAAGGAAATCAGCAGCAGCAGCGTCCGCAGCAGCAACAGCAATCCGGATACCAGAGTAATCCGAAGGAGTTGAGCAGTGGTCAGTATCATGTCTTCACCACGAGTTTATGCAAGAGAGACCAGAAGGTTTTGAAGCGGGCTGTCAATGCGGTAGAACCGGCAACGCCACAGTTTCTACGATGGTCGGAGCAGCCCATTGTTTGGAGCAGAGAAGACCACCCATTACGGGTAGATAATCCGGGACATTTAGCCTTGGTAGTGGCACCTCAGGTGGGAGGATACCGGTTTACTAAAGTACTCATGGATGGAGGTAGCAGTATTAATATATTATATTACGAGACCTTTCGCCGTATGGGTCTGACAGATAAACAACTGAGGACATCAAACACAGTGTTTCACGGGGTGGTCCCAGGTAAGTCAGCCTATCCAGTTGGTAAGATTGACTTAGAGGTTACCTTTGGGGATGAGCATGATTCCAGGTCAGAGATGATCACTTTCGAAGTGGTTAAAATCAGAAGCCCGTATCATGCGTTGTTTGGAAGGACGGTTTATGCTAAGTTTATGGCTAGGCCATGTTATGTTTATCTGCAGCTCAAGATGCCGGGTCATAAAGGCACGATTACAGTGCATGGCAGTCGTAAGATAGCAGTGGAGTGTGAAGAGGGTGATGCAGCCTATGCAGAAGCGGTATGTGCCACGGAAGAGTTAAAGTTCTATAAGGATAATGTTGATCCGGCGGATATGACTCCGCTGAAGAAGCCCACCACCGAGCATGATCCGGCTTTGAAATTTAAATCGGCAGAGGAGACCAAGCAAATTGATTTTGTGCCAGGGGATTCGTCCAAGCAGTTCACCATCAGCGCTAACCTTGACCCCAAATAGGAAAGCGCGCTCATCGAGTTCATCCGTGAGAACCGGGATATCTTTGCATGGAAACCTTCTGACATGCCAGGTATACCGAGGGAACTCGCTGAGCACAAGTTGAATATCGATCCGAAGTTTAAACCAGTAAAACAATATCTGCGCCGCTTTAACGAAGAGAGGCGCAAGGCTATAGGAGAAGAAGTGGCCAGGCTTTTGGCAGCAGGATTCATAGTGGAAGTTTTTCATCCGGAATGGTTGGCCAATCCGGTGCTTGTTCTAAAGAAGAATGGGAAGTGGAGGATGTGTGTGGACTACACAGACCTCAATAAAGCTTGCCCAACTGATCCTTTTGCTCTTCCTCGCATTGATCAGATTATTGATGCTACAGCAGGTTGTGAGCGGCTGAGTTTTCTGGATGCGTACTCAGGTTATCACCAGATCAAAATGGCAGTTGAAGACCAGGAGAAGACGGCATTCATAACCCCTTTTGGTGCTTTTTGCTATGTGTCTATGCCTTTTGGGCTCAAGTGTGCGCAAGCAACCTATCAGCGTTGTGTTCAGAATTGTTTGAAAGGGCAGATAGGAAGGAACGTACATGCGTATGTGGATGACATTGTGGTCAAGTCAAAGGAGGAAAGAACAATGATAGAGGACCTCAGGGAAACCTTTGATAATCTTCGGGCTTACAGGATGATGCTTAACCCGGAGAAATGTGCTTTTGGTGTCCCGGCCGGTAAGCTTTTGGGGTTCCTGGTCTCGAACAAGGGAATAGAAGCCAGCCCGGAGAAGATCAAGGCCATCACATCTTTGTCAAAACCGGCTTGCATAAATGATGTTCAGCGCATAGCTGGCCGGATCACGGCGTTAAGCCGGTTTATCAGTCGCTTAGGAGAAAAGGCGATCCCGCTTTATCAAATGTTGAAGAAAACGGACCGGTTTATTTGGAGCGATGAAGCGAATACAGCGTTTGAGAAACTGAAACAGCAACTAGCGAAGCCGCCGGTTTTAGCTGCCCCTATAGACAAGGAGCCTTTGCTATTATATGTTGCTGCAAACACACGGGCAGTTAGCGTTGCAATTGTGGTTGAGCGCAAGGAAGCAGGGAAGGAACATCCGGTTCAGCGTCCGGTTTACTATGTGAGTGAAGTACTCATCGAGTCCAAGCAAAGATACCCTCATTGGCAGAAATTGGTGTATGGGGTGTTTATGGCAAACCGGAAATTGAAGCATTATTTCCAAGGGCATCCAATAACTGTGGTTAGTTCAGCTCCATTGGGAGATATAATCCAGAATAGAGAAGCAACAGGCAGGATAGCTAAATGGGCCATTGAGCTCAGTCCACATGAGTTGAAGTATGTACCACGAACTGCTATAAAATCTCAGGCACTGGTCGACTTCATCAACGACTGGACGGAATTGCAAACTCCTGAGGAGAAACCGGATCTTACTTATTGGACGATCCACTTTGACGGTTCAAAACAGTTGGAGGGATCAGGGGCCGGAGTTGTCTTAACTTCCCCCAGAGGTGATAAATTTTGTTATGTACTCCGGTTGTTATTTCCTTGTACTAACAATGCAGCGGAATATGAGGCACTGCTTCACGGTTTGAGATTGGCAAAAGAGATGAATCTGAGCCGGGTTAAGTGCCTGGGTGATTCAGACCTAGTGGCACAGCAGGTTTCGGGCAAGTGGGATTCAAGGGATCCCCTCATGCCGGCTTATCGACGAGAGGTTGAAGCGGTCGCAGGATATTTTAAAGGATATCAGGTGGAGCATATAGACCGGCGGAAGAACGAGGCAGCTGACGCTTTAAGCCGGCTAGCCTCGCAACGTAAACCGGTACCACCAAACACCTTTTTGGATGAGTTGCACAATCCCTCGGTTCAAGTACCTTCAGAGGACGATCTAGCTATTCCAGACCCAGAGACACAGTTGGTTGCAGCAACCCATGTTATTCCGGATTGGACGTTACCTTATTTGGTATATCTAAGCCGGGGAGAATTGCCAGAGGACGAAGATGAGGCACGGCAGATAATTCGGCGTTCCAAGTCTATGACAATTGCCAACGGAGAGCTGCATCATCGTAGCACCTCTGGAGTATTTCAACGATGTGTTTCAGCTGAGGAAGGTTGTGAGATCTTAAGGGAAATTCATGAAGGGGATTGTGGTCATCATGCCGGGTCAAAATCGTTGGTGGCTAAAGCTTTCCGGCATGGTTTTTATTGGTTAACGGCACATGCAGATGCGGCAGACTTGGTCCGCAAATGTGATGCTTGTCAGAAGTTCTCAAGATGTGCCCTTGTTCCAGCACAAGAACTCCGGATGATACCAATAACTTGGCCTTTTGCAACTTGGGGGCTTGATATGGTTGGTCCTTTCAAGAGATCCCAAGATCAGAAAACCCATCTACTAGTGGCAGTGGACAAGTTTACGAAGTGGGTTGAAGCGGAGCCTATAAGCAAATGTGATGCGGCCACAGCGGTTAAGTTCATCAAAAAAGTAATATTCCGGTTTGGTTTTCCACACAGCATCATCACAGATAATGGCACCAATTTATCTCAGGGTGAGATGGAAGAGTTCTGTCAACGAGAGCATATCCGTTTGGACGTATCTTCTGTGGCTCACCCCCAATCCAACGGACAGGCAGAAAGGGCAAATCAGGAGATTTTGCGAGGAATCAAACCCCGGCTTATGACACCTTTGCAGAGAACCCCAGGATGTTGGGTTGAAGAGTTGCCATCCGTCCTTTGGAGTATTAACACTACACCAAACCGGTCTACAGGTTATACACCTTTCTTCATGGTTTACGGTGCAGAAGCAGTTCTTCCAAGCGACATACGCCATGATTCCCCAAGGGTGGCGGCCTATGTAGAAGCCATCAACGAAGA